>VZTE01000371.1:85393-205272 GCA_013397775.1 Eulacestoma nigropectus | reverse complement strand
GAGTCCTGCGCGGCCCCGCCTCCTCCGGGCGGGCAGGGCCGGGCCGGGCCGGGCCGGGCGGGGCTCCCGCCGGGGGCCGCACCCGCCTGGGCCGTGGGACCGGGAGCGGCCTCAACGAGCCGGGAAGGGAGGGAGAGGAAAGGTCCCCAGCACAGGAAGGACAGAGACGTGTTGGAGCCAGGCCGGAGACGGCCACCAAGTTGATCAGAGGGATGAAGGAAAGGATGAGACAGCTGGGATTGTTCAGCCTGGAGAGGAGAAGGCTTTGGGGTGCCCTAATTGCGGCCTGCCGGGACCTGAAGGGAGCCTACAGGAAAGATGGGGCAAGGCTGATTTACAAGAGCTTGTAGTGACAGGACAAGGGAGAATGGCTTCAAACTGAAAAAGAGTAGGTTTAGGTTAGATATTAGGAAGAAATTCTTGACTGTGAGGCTGGGAAGGCACTGGCACAGGTTGCCCAGAGAAGTTGCGGCTGCCCTATTCCTGGCAGTGTTCAAGGCCAGACTGGACGGGGCTTGAAGCAACCTGGGCTAGTGGAAGGTGTCCGTGCCCATGACAGGGTGGTTGGAACGAGATGGTCTTCGAGGCGCCTTCCAACCCAAACCACGTTATGATTCTGTGACTCTCTGAGCGAGTGCCTGTCCCCGGGCCCCTCCGCCGGGCACAAGGGGGAGCGGGGCTGCAGCTCCTGTGGCTCTCGGCATTGCCGGACAGCCTGGCACAGGCACTGCGGGCGAGCGCAATCCCTCGAAAGAGCGGAGAATTTTTCTCTGTTATGTTACTGCTGTGGGGAAGCCCCTTGCTGGACATACAGAGCTGGCCCAGGAGCAGCTTCTCCAGAGCAGCCGTCACACCCCTCTGCGTTCCTGTGTTTCCCTTCTTTTCCTTCCGTTTGGCATGAATTTGTGTCAATTATCTGACACAAAGTTACCATTAGTTACCAATAATGTTGCCACCAAAGTTACAAAAATGGCAATGTTTAATTTCAGGTTCTTAAATTCTGCTTCGTTATAAGGAATTGATCTTGAGTTTTATTTCACTCAATACACACACACACACACACACACATATATATATAAACACATCACATCTTTGCTGTCTCTCTGAAGTTGCCTGGGAAACAGGAAAGGCACCTTGTATAAAACTGCAGAATTTTTAAAGGGTGGGGTTTCTGTTGTTTTTGTGTGGATTTTTAAAATTATTACTGGAGGGGATCTTGGAATCTTGTGTAGGTTTCTCTCCTGTGATTTCTCCTGCATTTTCTTCTGATTTCTCCTGTACTTCCAAACGAGATTAAACACGACAGAGAAGACCAAGACTTCCAGTTTCAGTGTTGGTGGAATATGTTTGGACATACAGACACCTACTTTACAAAAGGGTTTCTTCTTCAGTCTTAACTGTACATTCAGTGGAAAGATTGTGTTTGAAAAACATGGAAGTACAGGGGGAAGTAAAACGAAGCATTTTTATGTTGTCCTGCTATCAACATAGCTTTCATGTTTAGTATTTGCTAATGGCCATGGAAGGAGAAAACTGATGATGAAGACTAAACCTCTTCAAAACCATATCTTTATGAGCAAGTGCAGATGGATGTGGTCATAGGAAAACACATGAAAGAAAATCTCCTGCAGTTTAAAGGGTTGGTTTTTTTTCCTGTGACCTCTGCAGCATTTTCGTGAGCTAAGCTAGGGATGAAATAGCATGCTGGTTTTTAAGAAATAAAAGCTAGTGGAAGCATTTGTTGTATATGCATTGGCATCCCGTAGACAAAGCTAACAGTGCTTAAATAACTTATCCTTGCATCCTGTGGATTTTTTATGCTTTGTATCTTTCAGAGATCTCACATCTTTACATCTGTATCTTTAGAAGCAGTACAGTATCAAATGAAAATAGATCCTAGGCTATTTTTCTGTTCTGTTTAGAAATATTCAAAGAAAATTTTTTTTTAAATATTAGCAATAATTACATCACTGAATTACATGGAAAATAAAGAGGGTTCCTGAATGACTGATGAATGTGTGTGTGTGTAGGTTCTAATGCAAAAAAAATTGCTTATCCTTCCTCTCCAGCTACGCTTTGTAGATAGGAGGACAGCAGGAGGTCCAAGGAAATGCTGAATCCATCAGGCTCAGCTCAGCATCCAGAGAGCCACTAGAAAAACAACAAAATGACAAAACTATATTAAGCCAGGAAGTGTTTACAAATAAACACTCAGCATCACCCATGAGCATCCAGCATAGATGTGTCAAGAGTATATGTCAAATAATCTGACTTTATTCTTTGGTATGACAACTGGTTTAGTGGATGAAGAAGAAATGCAGAATAGGTGTGTTATTTTGAAATAAATTTGTCTTTTTATGGTCTCCCACATAAGAACGTATAACCTGGGGAAAAACTAACCAATCATTCCTAATAAAGGTTTATAAAAGTAGAAGGAATAAATGCAAGGAGATGGGTGGGTTTTTTGCTCTAAGGGCTAATTAGTATTAGTCACAATAACTTGAATAATAGAATAAAAAGTGCTTATAAAAGCTTGTTATTGACAGCATGCTGAAAGAAGTTGCAAGCATGCTGAATGACAGGATCAAAACTAAAAATACTGAATAGGTTGGAGAAAACAACAAGAAGAGATTTCATAAAAATTATTAAGTACTGTCTGTAAAACCAGGATGTCAAATGCACAGCTACAAAATGGGGCCTAATTGTCTAGGCAGCAGTGCTGCAGAGAAAAATATGTAATTACAATAAATAGGAACCCAAGTATGCTGTTATAAATAACTAATGAAATTGAAGGATACCATGAAAGGCACAGAAAGCAGTCATTTTGTTCTGCTTGGTGTTGATCAAGAATTGAATGTAACTTCTCAGCCCAGCATGATGGTGGGACAGGCAGAAGAATAATTCTTCCTGAAGGCAGCACCAAAAGGAAGCTTAGAAAATGTGATTTGTGGAGGAACTGCATTTATTTTATCACCCTTGCCCAGACTTCTTTATAGATGTCTTTGACTGCATAGTGATTTACTTGAAAAGGTGATTAACAAGCCAATGTGTGATGAAAGGTAGGACCAGAAATAACGCCTTTAATTAGAACTCAGGGAGATTTATGTTAAATATTAAGGAAAAAAAAAAACAAAGGATAAGAATAATAAAATGCTGAAAAAGACTTGGTTTTGAAATCACCTCCTCTGGATCAATAACACATTGTTAACATCTGCCAATCATCTAGGTAGCCTTTAGAGAGGAGGAAGTATTAAATAATGCTTAAGATAATTTTAGGCATAGATTTATTCAACTTTCACAACTATTGAGTGGTTATTTTCCTTTCTTTCCTAATATATTCACTATTTTTATCTAAATTCAATAACCAAAATCACTATTATTTTTCCTTTTTTTTTTTTTTTTCCTGAGAATGACTAATGCTCATAGTGATTTCACAAGAGAAAAACAAAATTGTAACAAGGAGCCAGCACACTTCTTTTCGGGAGGAGTTGCCTGATAACGTTGCTTAATTCTTTATTACACTACTGCAAATTGCCAACTGGAAAATGTAAATGGGTTGGCAGTATAATCAGTTCTGAGAACTGTGATAGGAAATGTGGAAAGTGCTGAAAGTGGTGGTTCAGAAATACAACCCTAAATGTGAAAGAACTGTAAGCTTTCATCTTTCAAATGCAGAACAGGAGCTTTTAACAAGAAAGAGAACAAACAGTGAGGTTGAAATTACTTGTTGATTAAAAAGCAAATATTTGAAGAGGATTTGGTGCTCTGGAGAGGTGGCAGTCTGTGCGGGCTGTGCAGATCCTACGCTGCCTGAGCACAGCCAGGAAAAATTGTGAGTGCTAAAGCAGCTCAAATAGTCTGCCTCCTGTCTTGATTTATCCTTTACATTGTTGTAAACATTTCAAACCTCCACATTCACGTTAAACTGTGGAATACAAAATCAGTAGAATTATGTTTAATTTTTCTGACTTAATTCCTGAGCTACACGTGGCTGGATGCTGGAGGAAGGATCACAGTGTGCTGCCCTTGTTCTTGCTCTCGTTCTTGCTCTCTTCCCACACACTCACTGCTCAGTACCACAGGGATTGAAACGGGATCAGATGGAGTCTTGGGATAATCACTATGGCACCTCTTTTGCTGGCCAGATCAGGGATGCTTGACTCCAGCAGAAGTTTTAATTATTTGCTTTTCTGAGTTTTGGAGGGTTTTTTCTGAGGGTTGTTTTAATGTTACTTCAGTGACTTGTTAGAAGTTCTTTGAAGAACTGAATGGCCACTCAACAATTGTATAAAAAATTCCTGGTTCTAGCACAGCAAGTCAGAAGCATCCACAATATGACTACTCAAACAGAAACCACTGAGCTGGAGGGGGAGCAGAGCACTGCCTCCTTTACTCCTAAGCTTTGCAACTTGCTTTAGCAGGAAGTGGACAGAGCAATGTCTTGTCTTTGTGTCCAGGAAACTGTACACAAACATACTGGGATGTACAATATATACAAAATCTTGGGAAAAAAAAAAAACTGATCAACATTTTAAATTTCTATTTCATGGGAAATCCTGGTATTTCAGAGCTTAGAGTTTCAGCAGAAATTTGAATGAAATGCTGTTTGTGGGAACTGCTCACCTGCTCACCGAAGGCAAGATGTTTGTTGTGGCTTTCGTGACATGATAAAAACAACTTGCACTCTTTCACACTGTGTGCACACATTGGAGCTAAAGCCACCTGCCAGCAACAAACAAATATGGCAATGAAGAAGGAAAAGTGTTTGATGAAGGTAGGACAAGGCACTAACAAGATGTAGAAAGAAATTGTCAAAAGAACTGATTGCTGCTGTGCATGGCAGTGATCAATCAGTGCAATTAACTACCTCAGGAGAAGCTGTTACTTGTCCTTAAGGATGTTTTCAGGATTTTCATGTTCATATAAACTTCAAGCATCTCCAAAATTAAAGCTGGGGAGAAAAAAAAGCAGAAAGGATATGAAGAAGAACCGTCCTGGCAACCAGCTCTTCATTATTTACCTTGGCACCAAACAGAAGAAAAGTTAATGAAGTATCTAATTAATCTTTCCAGTCTTTAAATATGGATATTAGCCTCAAATAAAGAGATAGAGGGTCTTAGGCTTGTTGATACTATCAGTGGTGGTCTTTGAGAACAGTTCTCTCTGTTACTTTCAGGAAATAGGCAAACTCTTGCCTATGGAGAGAACAACACACTTGTGGCTTAACAGAGGGATCTGATTTCCCACTTTGTTTCCTCCTGTGCTGGCATAGAGGTCCCAAATAATGGCACAAACCTTCTGCACTGAATTTACCTGATAATGTGTTGGCTGTGGCTGGGGGGCTGCAGGGGTAATCTCTGTGAGAAGACACCAGGAGCTGTCTCCATGTCAGGCACAGCTCGTTCCAGCTTCCTTAAAAACGGATGCAGCACTGCCCAAGGCTGGGCCCATCAGCCAAGCTCTGCCTCAGCCCAGCGCACCGGCAGATTGCAGCTCCCTCTGCTCATCACAGCTGAAAGCAGCACTTTTCTCCAAGCTGCTGGCTGTCAGCATCGTTTTATTCAGCAATACTCAGCAATTAGAGACACAAAAAAGCAGCAGCGTGGCAGGTATTACTGGAAGGCCTTTGAATATCAACTTTCTTAGAGCAGGAGAGGAAGACTCATTGTTTATCATCTGCTCCACTTCAGTCGTTTTCCTCATTCAGGAACAGCAGGGACAGCTCAGGAGCAGAATGCTGAAGGAAAACATAGCACATATAACAGGACTAGGAATACTCCATCCTATAGCTTGGGGATTTTTTTTCAGAAAGTCATATCTTTATTCCAGGAAGATAAAGAAATGAGAATATGTCTAACCAGTCAAAGGCAAGGGACACTGTATTTTGTGTATATCACTAACTTTTTACATCTATGACAAAACCTTATAGTGTATTAACATTTTTTGGACCAATTATAGCTGTAATTTGGGATTCAGAAATTCAATATAAAACTGTGTGTTTGGGTAGAAAAAACTTTATTTCCCAAGTAGATAAGATGAACATTATAGAATATATTTTACTTCTCCAAAGCCATTAGTGAAGGAATGTGCAAAACAATTTAGTGGGAATTTCTAGTGATCAAAATCTAAAAAGAAATGCCTTAAAGCAAAAAAATTCCATGAGTTATTACACTTTTTTCTTTTTTTTAATCAGAAATTGGCTGATTTCAACTGAGAATGGCTCCAGATCTATTTGTTCAAAATGTATTGAATTACTTCCTCCTACAAAACAAAATTCACCACAGATGGTTCAGGAACAACGTGCGATCTCTATATTGAAATATCAATTTATTTGATTTACTTAAATACCAGGTTAACCTCCCAAGTCAGAGAAACAGAAATAAGATAAGTCTTAGATAAGGCTATTCATATGACTATGAAGGCTCAGAAATTTGAATGATTTCTGAGACAGCTGTTTTATTTGTCAAGATTTCTGTAAATAGTCATGTGTGGTAAAAAAAATGAGCTAAGTGACCTTATTGTGCAAACATCAAAATGTACCAAGGCTGCCTATTCACACGTTTGTAACTCCTTATTTGCTTCTGGTAAATAATATTAAATAATATGTTAAAATACATGGAAATGGTGGTGTTTTAAAAGTTATTCAAGCAGTCATCATAATGCTGTTGTAAAATTATAAATTTTGGGAACTTGTGCCCAAATACTCCCACAACATGTGTGTTTGAAGATGACAGACTTCATGATGTATAAACATTTAAGTGAAAATAAGAACTGTTTTCAAAAGGTTTTGTTTAAAAACATCCAGCCTGTGCATTTTGTTATAGTGTGCTGTGCATAAAAACATCTTAATCTCAGTCTTAATCTCAGTCTTTTATAATTTAGAAATGTTTCAGTGTCAGCATTAAAAGCAGGCGCACAGCTATCCCTTTTTGGAATGCAAGGCCTTAATTGCATGAAAGTTAAATAAAACTTGTGGCTCTTTACCACGACCAGTGCACTTACCTTTCACACTATTATTTGCTTTACTGAGGTGAAAATAACAGTTACAGGTCTGGGGTGCACTCCTGACATTTTTGTGCTATAACTGATACAAATTCCATACCATTAGATGTTGAATTAAAAACTGGCAAGAATGTTACTGGATGCACATACCTTTTTCTTTTTTTTTTTTTTTGGTGGTCTGGAAAATCCCCAAACACAACTTATTTTTAAGGTGGAGCAAACACCACAAGACAGTTGAGCTGATGTGAAGGCTCAGTGCCAGCCAACAGAGTGGACCAGCCCCCATTCCCTGCCCGTTGCTACTGGGGAGGGGAGAAGGCAGAGAAATTTGGAGTGAATTTAAGCCCAGGTAAAAGGGATCAGTGGGAGGAAGATGTTTTTAAGATCTAGTTTTATTTCTCATTACCCTACTCTGATTTGGTTGGAAATAAATTAATTTCCCCAATTAGAGCCTGTTTTGCTTCTGACAGTGACTGGTGAGTGATCTCTCCCTGTCCTCATCTCAACCCATGAGCCTTTTGTTATATTTTCTCTCCCCTGTCCAGCTGAGGAGGGGAGTGGCAGAGAGACTTTCATGGGTACCTGGCATCCCCTACAAGTGTTCAAGGCAACACACTTGGGCTGTGTTTATAAGTCACTTAAACCATGTTGAAGAAGCACTTGATTCAAGATCATAGAATCATGGAATTTTAGAATGGTTTGGGTTGGGAGGGGACCTTGAAGACCATCCAGTTCCAACCTCCTGTTGTGGTCAGAGACACTTTCAACTAGACCAGATTGCTCAGAGCCCCTTCTAATTTTAAAGCTTTTCTCTTTGCAATAGTCACCTCATAAGAGCACAACTGTGAACAAGTGCATTTAACGAAACATCATGCAAATGAAATAAAAACAAATTAGAGACTTTTTCCATGTCATTGAGCTTTCTAAAGGGTGAAGAATTATTTTACAAAATAAATGGAAGTATTTTTTGCTGTGAAGATGTGAGTTTGTCACCCTAGTTAGTTTTCCAAACCCTGTTTTATATGCAGAACATAGCTTCTCAGTTCCTAAGCCATGTTCCTTGTCAAGGACAAGTTGAACCAAATTGTTTGAGCTAAAATGTCCTTTCAGTTTCTGACCAGAATGAGAAGCACTGGTGAATAAAGCCTGCCTAAAATGTTTCTTGCTGGTGTCAACCAAGTACCTTTGCTTGCAGCAAGATAATTCCATAGAAAGACAAATTTGAGGATCAACGAGTTGGTACACCGTGTTAATCCAGTAAAACCCTGCAGTTTCATAGACTCATTTTCTGGTTGGCTTATGTCAAAGTATTGTAGTGAGTCAGGATGATGCAGATGTTGGTGAAATGTCTTGGCTTTAGAGTAATTCAGTGGCAGCAAACAGAGGAAGAGTTTTGCCTGAAACCCCAGAAATTTTTGCAATCCATATATTATTGACAGGCTCTAAGGGTCTGTGTCTGCATTTTCAGCAAAGTAACTGTAGTCATCTTGCAGAGTTTTAAGGAGGTTTTATTAGAAGAAATGCCATAACTCTTCACAGGTCCAGCAAAAGTAGTTGAGTGTAAAAAAAATATTAAGGAGCTAGGAGAAGACTTTCTCTTCATTTTCTATTGTGTGGAATTTTATGGGTGTCCTGGGGTTTTTTCCTCTTCATCTTCTAAAAAGTCCTAAATCTTGTCAACTGATGGAAGATAACTAACATTTAGTTGCCTTGAACTATATTCTTGATGAACCTTACAAATTTTATGTATAGGAAATCAACTGGTTTCATTAAACATTTCTGAAGTTTGTAGAGTCCATTAAAATTATTCACAATAAAACATCTGTGAAAACCACAATTATTTTACTGATTAATCTGCTAATTAGTAAAATCATAGCTAGCTATTTTGAAGTAAAATGGTAATTCTGGAAAAGAACTTTGGTACATTTAGAGTGAAATTATATGTTTGGGTCCCAGTCTATGTTTTGCAGGTGCATCATAAACGTTCAAGTTCTTTCACCGGTTCCTTCTGTGTTGCCTGGAGAAATATTTTTCAACATGGAACACCAGGTACCTGGATATTAACTGAACCCTTCTTTATGCAGCATTTCATTCTACAGCTCTGGCTCACTTTGCATAGTTCTTTCTTGTGCAAAAAATGGCATAGCTGACAGCAAAATAATTGTCTAAATAAATAGTACACACAGTAATGGGGTTTGTTAAGAGCATTCCCTTAGCTTGCATGAGTCCATTCTAGCCAGTAATTCAAATATTGGCTTCATACAGCACAGTGAGGCACCAATTAATGCCTTCTCTTCTTCTTTTTCTTTTAAATGTACTAAAGAAATGCAGGAGAAAGCAAATAAATTCCTCATTTTGTGATGTGAGAAAGAGAAGTACGAATGTGTTGCTGCATTTGATATTTATCTGAGTCTGCTTTTAGCTTCTCCTTTAAAAGGAACAGGAGATGGTGTAGTTACTCTGAAAAGCTTTTTGTAAATACCTGCTTTTCTAAATCTTTTCAGTGCCTGTAACAGGAATGGCCTTGTCTCAGAAGAGCAAATGTCATCAGTTCTCCCTTCTTCTTTTCTAAGCCTGTGGCGTGATTTTTCTGTTGGTGTAGCCACTAACATTAAGAAAAACCTCTTCAAAGTGTTGCCCTCTTGTACAAGAGGTTTCATTCTTCTTGTATAGCATTCCCTGCATCTTGGTTTTGACAATGCTTATTTAGTATGGAGAGGAAGAGAAGGCTGAGGGGACAGTGAATAACTGGGATGAAGCTTGGAAAATACCACTTTTCTCTCAGAGGTAAGCTTGGCTTTGTAATAAGAAAACCTCTTCATGTCATGTACGTAAAAACAGTGGATCAAGGAAGCTCAGGGACAAGAATCTCTGACTTGAAGCCTAATGCCATTGTTACAAAGACAAAATCCAGGTCCTAAGAAAAGCATGTGGGTCTGGATCCCATGGCTACTTGGTTGCACCGATCTCATGAAGATTTATGATGTACACTGAAATGAAGATTGTTGAGGCTGTGTCAAATTCCAACAAACCCCATATGTCACACCCTCACCAAGCAGGAATTGTGAAGGAACAGTCTCAAATGATATTAAATGTATTTTTAAATAAAATTAACACAGCAGGCACAATAACATTGATGAAATTAAATTGGCTTTTTTCAAGAAGGAGCTCTGAGTGAACTGTTGGATGGTTTGAAGAAACATGGTGCTATTGCTCCTGAAGCAATTACTGTATTTCTTCTTGAATTGATATCTTGCCTTTTTATTCATTAGTGCATCAAAGCTGGCATTTTTTCCAAGCATAAATTTGATTTTTTTTTCCCCTTTTAGCTGGAAGTGGAAAGAAGCACATCAGTATCACAAGCCACATTAAAATTTTAAACAGAGAGCCTTTTTACAGAAATGCCAAAAAGTCCTTAATTTAAAATGCAGAACCTACAAGAGCTCAAACCACTGAAAAAAAAAACCCACAGAAAAAGGACATTTTCATTGAAATATCTTCCTTAAGTTTTTGACTGCTAAAAGGTACTTCTGAGGTCTCTGTTTTTTATGAATACCTCCAGGAAGTGATAGCTCAAAACCCTGGGCACAGAGTTGGCAAAATGCGCACTCCTCTCTCCACAATAACTGCAATTACACTTCTGGAAAATAGCCCAGGGAGTGCTCAACTGGACGATGAGAACTTGCATATCTCAGCTTCCTCAACAAAGGAGGTTTTTTTATTTTTATTTTGTTTTCAAATTCTGCTCCTAGCACATGTATTATCCAGGGGAGAAATGTAAATAGTTATGCCAAAGCAGCAGTTGCTGTTAACAGCTATGGGGGTTTATTGAAAATCTCTTTTATATTTCATTGCACATGATCTCTAACTCAAAACCTTGAAGTTTAGAAAATTGCATTGATAGCCTATTTTTCTGATACTTACTGGTAGATTAGATTAAGGTGAAGAGAAATAAAAGCTTGCAGAGCATTCAATGCTACCTGAAAGGGAAGCAAGCTAGGTTTTGTTCATTAATGTTATTGAAATGTCCTCTGTGTAATTTGCACTAGTTCTTCACATTTGAGAGAATTCATCGCTGTGTGACCCAGGATATCAATAAATGGTGAAGTTCCTTGATTTCTGGAGCATGGAATTAGCAGTTCTGCATCCAGAGAAGAAAACTGACTGCAAAACTGCTCTCCCAGAGGACAAGAGAGTTGTCACAGCACTCTGGCAAAGAGCCATGAGCACTGCAATTCATCCCTAATAAAGCTGCAGTCTGGGAGCATAGCTGGATAATTCTTTACAGCAATGCAAGTGTTACTGATGGAGATTGGAGTCACCAAAGAAATAACAATGAGAACACTTTATCTTTGTTCTAAACAGGCCACAGATTTCTGTAATCCTGATTTAAAAATCCCTTGGCTCATGTGGTCTGTTATGGATCACAAAGGGCAACTAATAAATATGGGCTGGTATGGGCAGTGCTACCTAAATTATTTGGGGCCTCCAGTTTCAATGAGTGGCTGCTTTCTGTCCCAGGAGAAGCACAAAAGGCCTGTGATGTTTCTCAGAAATTCTCCTTGTACTTGGGTATCTGGTTGGTAATGCTGTACCTGAGCTCTTGATGTGCAAATAGCTGTCAGCCCTTGCTTTCACCAGCCCCCCCAAACAACATTTATAAGACAAAACTGTAAAAAACCCCACATAAATCTGGAGCTGTTGTTTTAATACTTTAAATTAAATCATGCATTACAGAATATATTCGCTTCTGTAGCTTTTCTGATAATGATTCACACTGTTCTAGAGAGCAATGTGTTATCCTGGTAATTGCAGGCAGAGGATGTACCTGAGCATTTAATTTAGAGCAATAAATTCAATAGCTTTGCCTGAACAAGTCAAAAAACAGTGTTGTGAGCACAATGTGTAGCAAGCTCAAATTATCCTCCAAAGGTGTGGTGTTTATATACTAGCCAAGTAAATATTGTACCTCCCAATAATAAAATTTTTCCAACACATGCATTATTTGGAATAACACAAACCCAGCAATTTTTAAAAAAAATTTTGATGGTAACGAGTAATGTTACATTGCTATTGTGCATAAACTGCAAATTATATGCTAGAATTTTTTATGTGAAAGCTCAGCAGGAGATTTTGGGTTTATGCATCAGAATTTTTTGGAAGTGATAAAATTTCATGGCTGTGAAAAATAAAGGCTCAAGTATTTTCATGTGGCCTACCTCTGTTTATTGCTGCAATTTCAAATGAGTATTTTAACATGTGAGGCAGTCCATGTAAGTGCTAAATTAGTTTCCTTATCCTTCTTAGGTGCCTGCAACGTGAGCTCTTCAGGTACCTGAGGGCAAATGAATCATTCAATTCATCTGGATGAATTGAGATGCTGTTTTCGCTGTGTTACTTTTAAATTTTGGAGTATTTTGTAATATTTGTAGCTGTTTGATAAATCTAGCTCACTGGAACTGTTGGAAGTGATGATCATAAATCTTAAGAAGTGTTGCTAATAGGTGTAAGGAGGACAGCTATGACAAGTGCCTTTTATTATACTCTTAAATACAGTTTTACCTTTTGGACACTTTCCTCACCTGGTGCACAGAACAGATACAGCTATTATTTACTAAAGGTTGAAAAACCATAAAACTGTAAAGTAAATGCCTTTTTTTTCACCTTTCCCAACCCTTCCTGACAAATCACCGAATCACCCCCTGAACTGCCAGTTCCCCACCACTAACCCCCCGCTGAAAACTAGGAGATGATACTAATGAGGTGTGCACTCTTCCCAACCCCGTCGGAAAGATGCGATGACTTGACCTGGAGAGTGTCAGTCTCCGCTGGGCCCCCCTGCATGGGACGGCGGTGGCACCCCGGGGCGGGCAGCGAAGGGGGAGACGGGAGGGAGAGGAGAAGGAGAAGGCGGGGAGCGGGAAGGGAGAGGGGAGGGGGAGAAGGAGAAGGAGAAGGAGAAGGAGAAGGAGAAGGGAGAAGGAGAGGGGAGGAGAGGGGAGAAGGAGAGGGGAGGAGAGGGGAAGGGGAAGGAGAAGGAGAAGGGAGGAGAGGTGCCGCTGCGGAGGCGCTCCCTCCCGGCCGCACTCCGCCGGCTGCTCCGCCCCGCTCCCGGCAGGTCGGGACGGCGGCCCCGGCTCCCGGCCCGGCTCCCGGCCGGGGAGAGGTGCTACGGGAGCGCGGCCGCGGGGCCGGATCGGCAGCGAGAGAGGTGCGAGGGGACGCGGTGGAGGCGGCTCCGCTCCCGGCGGGGACGGCTGGGCTGGAGCCACCCCCGGGAGCCCCGGGCTGCGGGAGGAGCGCGGTGGCGCGGGCGGGGAGCGGTGACAGGTTGGCTGTCGCAGGGCTGCACCTGCGGAGTCACTGCGAGCCTGCCCGTGCCCCGTCTGAGTGCGGGGCTGTCCGTGCTCGGTGCGGGCTGCTCGCTCCGTGCCCGAGCCAGGAGCCGAGCCCGCGGGAGCGGGACCTCACCTCGCAGCTCCGCCGGGCTGCGGAGTTGGCAGCAGCAGCCCCCGGCGGCGGCAGCGATGCTGCTGCTTCTACGTGATTTTCCTCTCCTGCCGAGGTTCCTGGTGAGTCCGTCCTTCTTAATAGCAACTGGTTTGGGGGATTGTTTTGGTTTTGTTCTCTTTTTTTCCCCTTTTCTTTACCTCGAGGGAAGGACCCCAGGAGGGAAGCTGCGGCACGGTCCCGCTGGAGGCTCTCCCGCCGGCGCCCTGCCCGGAGTGGGGGCTGCGCTGGCCCAGCTCTCCCCGCGGAGACCGGGTGCTTTTGGTGTTAATAACCTGATAGGGGACGCCTGCATATCTGGTTGGGTTTTATTTTTTAATGCCTTCTACAATGTGTTACTGTGAAAATCCAAGGTGGTGGATCTCGCCCGTCAGTGATGCCGTCTGGGGTTGTTGTGCCGTGGGAGGGGTGATAAAGAACGGGCGCTCAGTTGTTTTCTTCGCCACTGAGCAGGTGAGCGGCTCTGTGGCGCCCAGGTGAAGATCGGCTCTTGCCGTGTGGTGCCTAAATTTTTCTTCCCTGTTTTTGCTTTAAAAAGTATAGTTAATTATTCTTAAATACAGCCATGTATAACTTCAATTTTATTTTATGGCTATACAAAGAAAAGAATAAATGATGGCGGCTGAGAACCACTTACATAGTAGTTTTTGAGTTTGGTAGCTACTGAACGCAGCTCACCACCACTCATTTCAGTATTCCAAGTGTGGAGTCATAGCATGGGAACAGTCAGGGATTCTGTACCCCAGAGTTAGTGATTCCTGGAAAGCCTCGGCATAAAAGATTTAATGTGACTGCCAGGGAAGAAGCCCTTTAAGTGAATTTGAGAAGATAGAGGAGCAGGTGGGACGATTACTTGTGAAGTGCACAAGTGTTACTGTTTTGCTGTATGCACTTCAGCTGAGAGATCTGTTCAAGGTGCAGCCCATTAAGTATTTTAAAGCCCCTTGCGGTAAAGACGCTTGGATCATACGTTGTTTTCAGTGGATCCAAAAGAAAGAAGTGGTTGGATCCTTGCCTATAAAGGTTGAGGTGAGGAATGGCCTCTTTAGTCAAGAAAGGAAGAGTTTAAGAACGGTCAGTGCTGGAATTTTGAAGTTGGATATCCTGAGGCTAGACAGAGGGTGAAGTTTTTTAAATAAAAGCACCCATTAGACTAATAAGTTCTTAGTTTTTCATCATTAAAAAAACTTTAAACCGGGGATGTTTTTTTTCTAAAGGCAGCTTTCTTTATAACAGGACTTAATATGAGGAAATCTTATGGGCTATATGTAGGGAAGGCCAGAACAAGTGATCGTAATGAACCCTTACTGCCTTGATTAGGTGTATAATCAGGAAAGCTGTGTCATCTCTGAGAGCACACTCTCCGTGCATTCTCTCTTTCCTTTGCTCCCCCAACCTCCTGGATGTAAAAGGGCTCAATAATATTGAGACCAACCCCGAGGAGAAGAATTTGGGGGTCTTTGCTGATGAGAAGCTCAGCATGACCTGGCCATGTGCCCTTGCATCCCACAAGGCCAAACGGGTCCTGGGCTGCATCAACAGCAGCATACCCAGCAGGTCCAGGAAGGGGATTCTGCCCCTGTGGTGAGACCCCACCTGCAGTGCTGCATCCAGCTCTGGGGCCCCCAACATGGGAAGGAGTTGCACCTGCTGGAGTGAGTTCAGAGGATGTCACAAAGATAATCAGGGGGCTGGAGCACCTCTGATATGAAGACAGGCTGAGACTGGGGTTGTTCAGACTGGAAAAGAGAAGTCTCTGGGCAGACCTTGTAGCATCTGCCAGTACATAAAGGGAGCTACAAGAAAGCTGGAGGGGGACTTTTGACAAGGACATGTAGTGACAGGACAAGGGGTAATGGCTTTAACCTGAAAGAGGGTTGCTTTAGATTGAATATTAGGAAGAAATTCTTCACCATAAGGTTGGTGAGGTACTGGAACAGGTTGCCAGACAAACTGTGAACGACTCATTCCTAGAAGTGGTGAAGGCCAGGTTGAGTGGGGCTTTGAGCGACCCCATCCAGTGGAAACTGTCTCTGCCCACGGCAGGAGGGGTGGAAGAAGGTGAACTTTAAGGTTCAACCCAAGCCATTCTGTGTTTCTGTGATATCAATGGTTAGACTTTCACTCAATGTTTTTCTGTGTATCTTTAGTATGAATTACTGCCCAAGAGCAATTAGATCCGGGGACCTCCATGTTTCTGTTTTCCATCTAAGCAATTATAGGGAAGTTCTGGAAGGTGAGAGTTGCAATGAGAGTTGCTATTCATAAATCTGAGTAGGGTTTGAGGAATGTGGTTTGTAAGGCTCAGGTGTGGGTACAATTCCCAGACAATATCAAAGTGTTTAAACATTTGAAGTTATTTAACATGTTAACATTTCTAAGCAGTCTTCAGCTCTGTGTTTACCCTTAAAAAATACTTACTGCCATGTTTGATTTTTATACATTTCATGGTAGTTGAAGTCTTAAGCTCTTTAGGGACGGAAAAATGCTTATTGAACCAAAATTCTATGTGAATTTTTGGCTGTAGCTGTTGTTCTTACAGTGGAAAGACAATAGGCATGAAGGATCTTATTAAAGGATTTTCAATGTGATGGTGCAGTCACCCAGTTTTTTGCCTGCCTGCAAAATATGTTCTTATTGCATAATGTTCTAAGTCTCTTTATCAAGACAGATAAATTTCAAATCTGATGGTTAATTACCATCTCTTAGTAAGACATTTGGTCTCGTGGGGTGGAGGGAGGAAGGGAATTTGTTTGCTAGAACGATGGCTGAGGACATCTGCAGTGCAGGACTGTGTTGTGACTGAGCACTGTTTCCCAGTGTTTTATTGCTATTTGCCTTTACTCTGCCTTCTAATCAAACTTTGTTCGTACCAGGGGTGAGCACACTCATGTGTTTGTTGTCCCAGAGTCTGGAAATAGGAAAGCAGAATAGGCAAGCACAGCGGGAAGAATAGACCTGGAAGACCAGCGTGGATTTGGTTCCAAGGGCGGTAGGTAGGGATTAATTTGTGGTAGGCACAGGAGATTCTTATGTGTGTATTTCTTTGGATTTTAGAGTAAGTTTTTTCAACTCTTTATATTGAAGGAATGTGTAAACATGTACATACAATGTATGAAAATGAGGCTTTCTGCATTCTTTCTGTTCCAAACACCCTGGCTCTGTTGCGAAAAAAAAAAAATTTGTTGCAAGCTCATGTCTTAGTCTGCCCTAGGTGTGACTGAGTGGCCCCATTTTGTGGGGCTTTCCATGTGCTGGGGCATAGCTTCAGAACAGAAACAATTGCTTGAGAACTGAATTTGTCTGTTTTGTTTTTCTTTTTTTAAATCTTTCTCTGCCTGCACTGAAATTTCTCTATTCTATTACTCTAATTGGTACCTTTTTATTTTCTTCGTAACTTTTCCCTGGGTATGCTTTTTGTATTGCTTAGAAACAGAAATGGAATCAGAAATGAAACAAAATTCCATTGTGGTTTGAACTATATTCCACAAATGAGTATTAGCAGGAAGCTCTTTAAATGAGCATTTTATTTATTTTGAAGAGTGTTGCTCTGCATCTTCACTTAAATGCATCTCTGGAATACTTAAATTACGTGGGGCATTCCTCATTGTTGACATATAACTTTTTTATGTGTGAGAGATTACCTTTCACCACAGACTGTGCTTTTTAGGAGTGGTTGCACTACGTGTGGGGATGACTTGTGGTCTGCATGCAGCTGGACATAATTATGTCTCTGCACTGGGGCTCCAGTGACTTTTGAATTACATTGCCACCTTTCACCTGTGCAAACTGTGCCTGGCAAGCTGAGTAAGTAGCGGTGCATCCACAGATGGGAGAGAGACATTTTCACAGCATGAAATTCTCCAAGTTTTTATATAATTTATAAAATATATACAGAGATGGAGACAATGTAGGAAGTGTATGCAGGACCATTGTGTTTGAAGGGCCTGAACAGGAGAGTGGAGCTTGAAGGAGATGTTTGGGTTTGGGGTTTTTTTACTTGTACGATACAAAAGTTGCAGGTGTTACCTCAATAATGTGGAAGCAAATGTCCATGACCACGCTGTTTCCAAGGATTCTGCTATTGAGTATCTGGGAAAAAGTGGTGTTTGAAAGCAAGCCATTTGTCACTTGGAGATTATATTTTTCGTTTGCAGTTACTGCATGACACAGCTGATGGCTTTTTGAGCAGTTGGATGTGCTTTGAATCTGAGTTTGCCTCCTTGCTTCTGCAGCCATTTAAGAGCTCTAGAGAAAGTCAGTCTTGGGAAGAGTTCTACTTATTATTGGTTCTAAAACCTCATTCATTTTCCCGAATCTTTGCACAAAATCCCTGGTGCCTGGTGAATCAGGGAAGAGGAGAAATGGAGGAAATAAGGATCCAAATTCCCATTCTCACAATATTAAGAAAATAAATAGGCTAATAATGCCAAGATTAACAGGTGCTTGTACACACACTCAGATTTGGAAGGCTTCAGTTAAATAAATATTCAATTAAATAAAGATATGGTCTAAGAATTAGCATCCATTCACTGTGGGCATTAATGCAGCAAGGGCACCAGCTGCATCATGGAGTGTGTTAACATCGACAGCCAGGGACATGAGATTTGTGTGGGGAACCGAGTGTCTTAATCCTGTTTAAAGGAATCCAGAAAACTGAAATATGAGGACAGTGAGTGTTCTTGAAGCCTGTAGGTTAGAAACATATTTGGGTTTTGCATTGAAGATTAATAATAATTTAAAAAAGCAATACAGCTGCCTGCAGGGAAATGTTGCATTGCAGAAGTCACTTTTTCTAACAGGGTTTTCTAAACTAGCTGTTGTTTCTGTAATATTTTCTCACAGTTGCCAACTATATTCATGCTCTGGAGTAGAAGTGCAGGTATATTTGTCTCTCAAAGAGCATTTCTGTCCTTTTTTTCTACAGGTGCATTTTAAATCTCTTAAATATTTTTAAATTCAGATGCTACAGTAGTGAAAATGTCTTTTAACTGTTGGCATCTTTATCCAGATTAGAGCTCTCTTTATTGTTACTACCAAGGTGAAGTTTTAGAGGGGGAAAAATAATGAATTTTTAATGGGAATGTAGTTCCTAACTCAGTCTAGCTTTGAAACCCTCACTGTCAGAACAATGTGGATGAGTAGGAAGCAGTTAGGAGGAGAACAGCGATTCATGCACTGAAGAATAATGATTTATTAGGTAAGACTGAAAATGAAGAAGAGAGAAGGCTGTACCTCTTCAGTATTTTGTCTCTTCTGGGGAATTATAGCAGCAAAGAAAGGTGGAGAAATGTGAGTAACCTGTGCAAACACAAGCATCACCTGGCTGGTGCTGGGGTAAGCGAGGGGTGCCCTGAAAGAGGGGTGGGAATTCTGTGTGCCATGGTGTGTTTGTAAACCCTGTGCTTCCATTAGGGAATCTTTGTCTGGCTTTGGCCTTCTTGGATGCAGATGCAGAAATGAAATGGAGGCTATTCAGGCAAATTTTAACTGTGCATTCTCCCAGTATCTGTGCTGCCAGCATTGGGCACTAGAGATAGCATTCCTCTGGATTTCCTGTTTTTCCTGAATGTCTTTAGGCAGAGGTTTGTTTCAGTTGTAAGTGTGAGAATCTTTAATGAAAGTATTTAAATGGTATAATCTATGATAAGGTAGAAGTTACTCTTGATCAAGTCTTTTTCTTACTAAGTTTTTTTTTGAGATAATCTATGATTTGGCAGGAACTTGCTGTTTGCCATGAAATCACTTTAAACCATGACCTTGCCAGTGACATTTCACTTCTGTTGTGGAAGAGCGGAAACATGTCAAAATGATCTGTGGTACACTAGTTTTGAAAGTGCGCATTCTCAATTAAGTGTCTAAATAATTAGTGTCATAGTCCTTATATTTGAATTGAAATTATGAGCTCACTTCTGATTAATTTTGGAAAACATTTTAATGTTTGTTTGCCACACCGTGTTTCCAAATATGAAATGACTGTGTTTGGAAGTAAAAGCAATTAAGAATTCAGCTTCAGGCTTTGTGAAGACTTAGACCATTGATACCTGTAAAAAATCCTCTCTTTGAGCAAGTGCAGTATGTCTTCTGTCCCATTCCTGCCCACATTGAGATCATGAAAGTTTTGGGTTTCAGTCACTGAACCTCTGCACTCATCCACATCTTGGTTTCTGATGGGATTGATCTGATCCACTTCTGTTACTAAAGACAGATTAATTTCATTAACTTCATTTTAAACATACTGCAGGTTGATTCAGAGGCTCACTATGTCTAGTGACTAGGGTTGCCTTAAAATGCATAGCAGTATCACAAATAATGCTTGTATCGTCTGATCTTTCTCACTTTAATTGAAAAAGTCATGTTTAAACAGCAATAACTGTTTCTGAACTTTAAATCTGGGCACTATCATATTTGATTTGATATCAAAACCAGCCATCAGACATACAGCATGGATGATTGCAAATTTGTTTGGGGTGTGTGCCAATGTGTATCATTAGCACATGAACATCTGATCTCAACTATGAAAACCCCATGACTTAATGAAAAATGAGGGAACTCTGATTACACAAGCGGATTATGGTGGAATACTTTGTTGTAAATGCTGTATGTAACACGTGGTTTTTTGTTTGCCCAAGGCTCAAAAAGCTAAAAGTAATCCAAGTCTTGTTTGATACTCTTGTTTTCTGACTTGATACAATTCTACTGATTCTGCTTGGCACTAGACCATATCTCATGCATAAACTTACTCTTTTTTCAAACCACGTTTATTTTTTGCCTTCTAAAACATGCCCCATTTGAACTTCTGGCTTTTATTAATGGGGAGGGAATGAGACCAGGTTGAAGGTTTTCACTGTGAATTCAAGGAACAGAGGAATAGCAAGAGGGATAGAATAATGTATCACCACGTGGCAGCCTCACATAGATAGGAATGTGAGATATTTTTTTTGGTTTTTTTTTGTTGATTTGTTTTGTTCGATAGGTAATTCTAATAACAGAATAACCAATAGCAAGACAGAGAATAAGCAGGAGGCCAGTGACAACCAGCAACCTGTGTTTGTGGTTTAGAAAGAGTTTCTTTGCTCCCGGTGGGTTTCTGTTTAGTTTTGAAGGACTTTGTATACCTGAGCAGTTTGTGGTTCGTTTTAAAAGCATAGACAGAAACTTGCTCTTTTGAAAGAGTATCTTAATATAGCAGTGGAAAATACCTCTAATACTGAAGTGTATTACCTGTGGTTTGATGCTTTTTGTTTACCAGTGACTATGGATAGTGCAAAAAGAAAATAGGTCAACTGCACAGCACCCTAAAAACGAGAATCTTTCAATTGGTAAGTCACAATTCAAGCAAATGTTTTTGAATTAGCCAAATGTAATTTCCTTTTGTACCATAAAATGTCTACATCCTTAAATTAGGGGACTATGACCATATTCTTTGACTATTAATACATTACAACTTTTCTGTTGTTATTTGAGGAATTCCACAGCACTGATCCACCCAACTTATTACTGCTGCATCTGCAGTTAATACCTGATGGAATCTGAGGATATTGATTTGATAAATACACAGTATGGTACAGACTTTTCCCATTATGTTTTGAAACTCTGACATAAAATGAAATGTAAATGAGAGACCAGCCTAATCATGATGGTGTCATAATGAAAAGTTGTCTGGTTCTTGAGATGTTTGGATTCTTTAGAAATAAATAGAAATTCTACAAATTATGCTTTTTGGATAAAAAGGTGTCCAATGATTCTACCAGAGGAAGAGTATGCTTTAATGTGCTCAGGGGCTGTGCTGGTTTATTGCAATTCCCTGGCTACCTGTGACCTTTTGGTTTTTCTCTAACACCTGTCACACAACATTGAATTAAAAATATTGAGTTTGAGGGAAACAAAAAATGGAGCTGAACCCAACTGAACAAGATAATGACAATCCATTTTTCTTCAGCAGAGCTGTATCAGTTTGTACAGGGATCCAGAGGAGTTGGATCTCTGTATTTAAAGAAGTTCAAACTGGGCTCTTTGTTCTCATGGAGAATTCTATCTGGCACAATGGATGGGGAGAGTCCTTTTAGTGTCCTTCCAGACACAAACTTAAATGGTTTATTCCCTCACACGTGGACACTCAGTTATGTGTGGGCACCCTTGCACATTCGGCAGTCTGCTGGAGCCTGGGAACAGAACCAGAGGCTGGCAGTTCTCAGTCTTTAATGAAAACTCAAAACTGAGATGTACATGTTCATGGGGGCAGATTTTAATGTCAATCTTGAAAATCAAATTAGGCTTTCCAAGGTTTGTGGCAGTTCTGCAATGGAAAAACACTAAACTGGATTGGTTTGAGTAGGTTTTAGTCTAGAGTGAGTTCGAACAGAATGATTGCTGCAGTCATGATGGCTGAAACAAAGGAAATAATAACTTTGAGCTCTAGCAAAGCCAGATAGTTTGTCACAGGTCTGATTATTTCACCCTTGTAGTCCATTCCCCAGCCCCTGGTACAATTGCTCTTCAATCTTGAATTCCAGTAGAGCACTAAGAACAGAGTGACTACTTTGCCAAAATACTTTTACACCTTCCCCACATTAAATAACTTTAATTATTTATGTGTCTAGAGACCTCAAGAAGGGTGGGAGTGAGAAAAGCTGTGACAAAATGGAAAAAAAAAAAAAAAAAAGGAAGAGCAGTCAGTCAAGTGGAAAACAACAAAATAGTATTTAAGGCTCACAACCATTAACTGATCCATTGCAATGATGTTTCATGACCTGTGCTACTGCAGTTTTTCTTACTCTCTGAGACCAAAGAATAAGAGCATTCATGTTATGCCAGAAAGTACAAAAGTAATGGAGCAAATATCAAGGAATATTTTCATTTTCCTCCCCAAAATTCTCCATAAATCAAAAATTAAATGGAACCGGTGCCCCTGTGCTTCCTTAGTTAAATTTGTGTCTGGACTGTTGCAATTAGGAGACCTGATAGTCTAAAAATCAGAGCAAGCTTTCTAAATTCTGTGAAACCTCCCGAACTGAGTTGTTTCTACACTGATGCCTCAAGGTATTAGTCTCAGCTTTCAGTGCCTTGTTGTCTCAATCTACAGTTTAATTAACTTTTGCTCCATTTCTAGTATTGATTTAGATGAGAAAGTCATCAAATGAATTATTTGTTTTGGTGTGTAGTGTTCCTTCTTTTAACTAAGCCAATAGTTTCAGCTGTTCCAGAAGTTTGAATTTCTTTGCTTAAGGGATGACAAAGATGGTTATAGAAGTCTTGAAAGAACCTCCTTTCTGTTAAGAGTGAGAACAGGAGAACAGATGGAAATAACTGTTTTGGATACACTATAAGTGGCATAATCAGCAATTCTTATAGATCACATTGCCCAATACATCTTGCACATAGTATATTTTTCATTTTGTATTTATTTTATTTTGTGTTTGTGGTTGGTTTTTGTTTATTTGTTGAGGTTTTTTTCCTTCACATTCTTCCAAAATTTCCCAAATTTGACCATTAGGAAATTCCTGTCTTCATGTACTTGGTAGCTTTTTCAAGACTTACTGAACTTGTATGAGCTATACCTTCCTCCACAAGCTTAAAATATGGTTTTAACCAGAAAAATTTATCAGCAGCTGCAAAAAAAAAAATCCCCTGACAGTAAATGCTTCCTGCCCTTCTAAGTCTGAAGTCTCTGTCCTACAACTTGTATATGAATTTGTGAAAATGGAAATGGTATACACCTATGACAAAACAAAGCATTGCTATGGGTTTACTTCCCTGCTCTTTTCAGAATGTTCGTCTAGAACATGTCCCTAAACATCAGTGTGGGTATTGCAAAAAACCTCATTTTTGATAGGTAACATGGCAAAGTTATTAGGAAATTGACCTTTTATAATGGGAAAAAAACCCGTTAATTTTTAATGGAGAGGCTTCCTGACCCACCCGATGTTATATGCAAGGCAAGAAAGGAGGGATTCTCTTTGCCACAGAAAATAAAAGGAGAATTTTAGCAATTTGATATAAAGTGTGCATTTTAGTGAAATATCTGGCAAATCCATAACATCAGTGAGCCTCATGGTCCTTGATGTATTTTTCCTTGGCATAGCCTCTTGCAGCATGAGATGGGGTTCTCCCTGTGCTGGCTGCAAGCAGAAGCACAGAGAAGCTGAGAGATCTGCTATGGTTTACATGTGTTGGGTGGCAATGGTTTCTTCTTTGTACCAGCCTGCTGCTCCTCTTGGAGGATTATCCCTTTCCATATTTTCGCATGGGTTTAGGAGTTCTCATGAGCAGTGGTGAACTGATAATTTGCATGACAATATATCACAGAACAAAAGCATTCAAGAAACTTCCCAAGAATTTGGGGATTTTATAATAACTTACATGAAAATTACTTGTATAGATGGAACATTTATTTCAGAAATCTCTGTAATAAATTACTGAGGAGACATAATGCAATTAAAGAGTTGGAGAGATCCAAGTAATACTAAATCTGTCTTTAAATGCCTTTAAATGAATTGTAGTGAGCTTTGCCTGCTACTACAGCAGAAGTGAATACTTGAAAAGCTGATGAAAATTTCAGAGCTCAATACAAGCAAGATGTCAGAGCAGGTAAATTGGTGCGTGGATTTTGAGAATAGTTTAATGTGCTATTATATACATAAGCACATGTAAAATGAAATATCATGTATTCCACAGCATTCTGCTGAACCTGACGGTCTAAATCCTTCTTACCCAATTCTGTGGCAGCAGGAAAATGAGCAGTCTGAGTAATCTGTGTCAAAGTGGTCAGCTAATCTTCCTTCTCCAGGCTGCAGGGAATGTCCCAGTATCTAAAAGCATTCATATACTTCGTATTCAGTCATATGTTCCCTTTGTCTCCACAGCAGGTCATGGGTAATCTTCCTGTCAACTGGTTTGTGACAGCAAAAAGGCCTGCACTTAGTATATCTAGGAGCAATGAATTTGTTTATTAAACAAATTTTAGTCCACACCTAGAGACCTGGATATCTTATTGTGCCTCTCCTTTTGCCTTCATGGCTAAGACTTCCCTGTTCCCAAACACTTGGACTTGTGTATAAGTAATTAACCTTTTTTTTTTAATTTAAACAGAATAATTTTGAGTATCCTGTCTTATTCACTTCACAAACAATTGAGAAGAACATCCCACGTGTGAGATCATCTCCCATACAGCTCCTCAGTGATTAGACAGAGACAGCCTCTCCTTTATCTGCCAAGAATCCCAGGGACATTCTAGTCTGGCCTAATGAAACAAATCAGATTTGGTCTACACCATCTCCAAACCTCTTGTTTCGCTTCCTCTGATGTGCAGGCTTGTATCCGTTGCTGTGTCATGGGAACACCTCTGCCCTGAGCTGTGGGATGGGTGCTTCCCGTGCTCTTTGGGTTATTTGGAAGGGTTGGATCTGCACAGGGTAGCTGCACCTGGGAATTTGGCTCCCTGGTGGGCTATGACCAAGAGAGATGTTAAGGTGTGGTGCCACAAAGCAGATTTTATCCTCCTCTCTTGTCTCATCTGTGTGGTGAGCTGACCAGATGAGTTTGTTCACAACTGGGGAAAAGCACTGGAGTTGCTGTGAGAGAGACTACAATAAAGGAGCTTAAGGTGGGAGCTGAGTGAATCTTATAGATGAGATTCGACAGCTCTGCATTGCTGATGGTAAAATTCTCCTTGAGAAAGAAAAAATGGAATGTTGAGAAATGAAGTAATTTCTATAAAGTGTGTCTGTTTATCAGTTTGCCAAAATCTATTGAGTAACTTAGCCAAAATATATCAAAGTTAATCATGTCTTGGTTGGAAAATTCAGTGTTCTAAAGGTTGCTCTCGTCCATAGAAAAGCACAGTTCAACCTGAAACCCTTTTTCCCCTGTTATGCACCAAAAAAAAAAAAGTGCTCAAGCTCTAATTTAATTCAAGGAAAGCTTAAAATTTTGTTGTTGTTATTAATGGTGTTCTCTGCTTGAGCACCACATTTCCTTACGGCAGGAGACCTTACAAGGATGTTGTGTGCAAACAGCTCAGCATTCTGTGGTCTCTCTGTGGGTGTCTGAGTTCATACTGTGTTTGACCTATGGACTGGCACAGCTGCACTGCAGAACTATGCTATCAAACAGGCTGCTAAACAATGCTGGGTTCAACCAGAAAGTTCTTCCATCCGCCATTCTGAATTGTTTTGTAATGTACAGTGCTTCTCTTTTCAAGAGATTATTCAGTAATGGTATTTATGTTTATTTATAAAGATAAGAGATGAAGGAGTGGAGGGAGAGGCTGAGGATCTGAATACGTTTGCTAAAACATGGCTTGGTGTTTCTAGGACTCATTATTTAAGAGAAGTAACTGCCCTTTCTAAGGGTGATCTACCCTATTGTCTCAGAAATACCTTGCAGTCTCCTCAGTAATGGATTAAAGTACTGAAGACAAAGTTGTCTTCAGATATTATTTTCAACAGGTATTTAACACTGAATTACCCCTACAGAGAGATTGTAGGTTGATAAAAGGATCAGGTTAGCCTCTGTTGTTTTGGGGTCGGTCTGTAGGTTTTTGGGTTGCTTGAAGCAGTTGAGAAGCTTCAATGATCCATTTCCAAGTACAGTCCCCTCACACTGCAGGAGGAGATTTTATTCTTTCGATGTGCTTTTAATAGCCTGAGGTGTGTTCTTTACAAGGCTGTGCTTCTCATTCAATAAATCATGTGTGGCAAAGACAAAGCTATATTAGTTATGTTTAGCTGGTTATATTTTTCAGCTTTCAAACAGCAGTTTCAAACTCTAATGTGGGCTTTACCTGGATTTTACTGCTGCTTCTTGTGCATTATACAGCCTGAATAACATTCTCTCTAACTTAACTTCAACTTTTTTTGTTAGTTTTTTACATATTTTTAAAATCTTACATAAGAAAAGCTTACAGAAATATGTCTCCCATAGTGTCTCCTAAGAAGATGCTGTCTTACAGCTGGAAAGGACATTTAGCTTATGTGACAGACTTCTCAGTGTCCCTCGCTATCCTTCTGTGTGGAAATTAGTAGCTTTGGAATAGTGCCGATGCGTTCAAGTGAATGTTGCAGAGAAGAGTTTCAGATTTCCTCTTCATTTTAGATGCTCTGTTGAATAGGAATTTAGAAACATAATCTTGCTACTTGTAGCTGATTTTCCAGTTTAAAAGTTTTCCTATGTCACTATCACTTTTTGTTAAACACAGTCATTGCTCTACAGTTCTGCACTGGTGTGTATATGTGTGCATATATAAAAAAATATGTAATGGATAAATATGGGGGTTTTCCCCATTAAAAAAAAGGTTTGTGACTTTTTGGAGGGAGAAGCCTTTAAAAGAAAAGAAGAGGATGAGTGGAGGATTTCTGTACAATATAACAAGGTTGAAGAATTTTGTACTTCAGGGCCTGACACTCAAAGTTGCTGGGTGTCCATGAGTTTCTTAAAAATAATATGGGATTATGGATACTCAATATACTTGAAAAATCAGGCTGTCTATAACTGAAGTGTCCAACCATCAAGATATTTTGATCACCAAAATGTTTCCCTTCCTGTCCTGTCATTAACTTATTGGATTTTGGTTTTCTAACTACAAATTAATATATCAAAAATGCCTTTTATAGATCAGTGTTTGTAAGGTACTTGGATACATTTGTACAAGTATGATAGAGAAGTTGAAGTCTTCTATTAATTCTGTATTCAGGAGTGGGAAAATGTGCCACTAATGAGACATTGGCTATATGCTGAACGGTGGAACTTGGAAGAAACTTTGGGCGGCTGCCTTGCCATTATATTTCTTGATTGTTGAATGGAACAGAAATCCTGTGGAGAACAAGATCTGTGGTTGTGTATTTTTAAAACCTTTTCATATTGCCAATTGAGCAGAATAAAAATTGACACATTTTTAAGGTGTTGAACATTTGAAAGTCTGATGTAGTACCAAAAGCTGTGCCTAAGACTTTGTGATTTATGGGTTTTCTTTTGTTTCCTGAAGAATTCCAGGAATATCATTCACAATAAAGCAACAGTTGCTTAGGGGGGTTGTGCACACACATACAAGCTTAATTGCTGAGGGTCGGAATATTATTGATTTTCACAAGTAGTAAAGATAGGAGTTATTATAGAATATTAACTTGGGATGATCAGAAAGTGTTTTTGTTAAGATCTCTTTTTTATTTGTGGTTATTTACTCTGGTTTCTCAAAACATTCCTTTAGGGGCTTTAAATTAAAGTGGAAAAGTGTCTTTGAGCTTGCTGGTTTGCAGTAATCATAAAGGAAAGAGTAAAGATGTAGATAAAGTCAAAACCATGGGCTTTTTAAAATTAGAGTCTTATTCTTCTGTCATAAAATAACAGATTTCTAGTCCTGACAGGTTCTTCCCCTGCAGTGTCTGAGGTGATCCAAATGGTTGTCTATCCCCAGAAGGCTGCATGTAGGAACACAGGGCAGTATCCACTGGGGAGAGGTGTTCCAAAACCAACAGACTGGAAAGATCACTTGATCTGTTATTGGAATAAATCACCAAAAACCCAGCTGTTTTCTCTTCCTTAGCCATCTCAATTTATCATGTAAGGAGGCATTTTTTTCCAGAGTATCTCAGAATATAAGGTAATCTGCTCCCAACAAGGTGCATTTGTGAATCCTTTTGAGACTGCCTGCTAGGCTGAGAGCATGAGCTGTGTGCAACAGCAAGCTGATATACTAGTGTGGGGAAAATAACAAAACCTGGCCCAAATCTCTGTGCTCTGAGTGAGTCAGTGATCGAACAGATAAATCTTATTAACCTTTCAATAGTCCCAAGCTAAAACTTGTGTCCTTATCACTCCTTTGTACTCCCCGAAGGCATCTATTAAACTATAGCTGCTGCACATAATATGTAAGGAGAAGTGCTCAGCTGTGGAACATGAATATCTAGCATTTGATCACTGGAAAATATGTAGCTCTATTCACACTGAAAATTATTAACCAGGCTTCCATAAATATATCCTTAGCTCTCAAAACCTGTATTGGTAAATGAGGAAGTTGGCTTTACAGTCAGGTGGTGACGGGATGACTGCTGTGGAGCAGCAAGAGGCAGCATCAGTGGCAAGAGACACCACTATTAGCAGCTGCTGACTGTGTCCCTGTCATTTTGGAGGTGTTCTTTCCAGGTGAGGACATGGGGCCAGCAACCCTTCTGTGCTGGCAGACTTTGGTCACCTACTCTGTGTACACTGAACCATCTCAGAGATGATTTGTCCTGTTCAGCAAGATTTTTCATAGATTCCCCACTGGAAGTGTTCATCCACTGTGCTTTCTGTCTCAAACCCTGACCACTGAGTAGTTTGACCCCCACATAATGATAAATTTTGGTATAATTTCAAGTGGCATAAGCTGTCTGTGTTGCAAATTCAGTGAAAAGGCTAAAACAGTTACTATGCAGATAGCTGCTGTAAATTTTGGCCAAAAGGAGGCAGAAAGATGCTGCAGAAAGATACTGCAGAAAGGTCAAGTTGTGATTAATGTCCTGTGAATGCAGCTCTGTGCAGTCTTTCTCCTGAATAATTCCTCTTTTGTCATTTCACCTAAAAGCTGGTGTCCCAGCAGTATATTTCCTGGGCCCAGCACCTATTCTTCCACAAACTTGGAAGAGTAGCCCTAGGATGGCAAACAGACTGGAAGTTCACTTCCAGGTTCTTGAACTCTTTTGCTTCTGGTGCCACCAGAGTTACACATCTAGCTGGAAAGAGGGAGATGTGTATGGTATGGTAACAAAGGGAACCTGTAGTGAAGAGACATGATTGAGAGTATTCTGTGATGGAGTAGGAGCTGCTTCTTGAGAGCTTCTCTATTTTCCTGCTCTTTGTACAACATCCACTACTATTATATTATGGAATTGCCTTGCAGATCACAGCCAGAAGGGGAGATGAGAAAGCTTGTGATCCTTTTCTTATAGCTATCAAAAAGTATCATAGTATAGTGTATATTAGATGTTGTTTATGTTTGAAAAAATCAGATTGCTGACAAAGACTGGTGGAGGCCTCAGGTCTCATAAGGTATTTCTGCAATGGAAATCTGGCATCTTCTGTCATGTTCTATAATCTTTAGCCATTGCACTCAATTCCTTCTAGTTTGGAGCACTTCCCACACAGTGATCCCTTGAGCAGCTTTGAACTTCAGTCCTCCAGCCCTGTCCCTGGCTGCTGCTCGCTGACCACTGCTGGAGATTGTGCTGCCCAAGGGCTGTGGCTGCTTTTTGTGCAAGTAGACAGAAGCCAGACAGTCTGTTCAGCACTGGCAGCTTCAGCTGCTTGCCCTTCCTTCAGGAAACATCTATCTGAGGCACTGGATGGGCTGCACTGCAAGGTCAGAGTTTTAAAATGGCAATGAAAACCATCCCAGATGTTCCTCTGGTTTGATTAAGAGTATTTTCAGAGGAACCTGCCACTTCTCTTTGTCACACAGTGTGTGAAAAAGGGTGCTGGTCCTGTGCATGCTGCTGGCAGACAGTCCATACAGTCTTTTGCTGGAAGGGCTCATTGGATTCACTGGGGTCTTAAGGAGATCCAACAGCAGAGTCCAGCTCTTTTCTCACTGATCTAACTCTGCTCCTCAGCCATAAAAATGCATGGCTGCTCCCCGCAGACCATCTCCTGTTACTTTGAGCTGTTCTGAATAGACATTTTGTTGCAATTCTCACCTCGGGAAGCAAAGGGAAGACTCCACGTATTCCACTTCCTCCTCTGCCCCCACTGAGAGGGATCCTCAGGGCTCTGATAGCTGATGCCCAACCCTGACTTCAGACAGACAGCAGTGTAACCTGTGAGATTACATTTTCTAACTAGATTTTTGTGGGTTTTTTTCCTGCCTGCCACAAGAATTCTGGAAACTGATATTCTTATAGATGCAAACTTTCAAACCATGTTCATTTGAGGCAGATACTCTGGAGCAACACTCTGATGCATTTTGTGGAACACTTAACAGACCTGTTAGCTTTATTTGCTGTCTGTAGCGAAAAACATTGTACCATTGTATTTAATGGAAAACAAAACAAGGCAACAGTCCAAGCTCATCCCACTCTCTGATTAAGCTGTTTATATCCTCTGGTAGGTTTCTGGACAAGTGTCCTTGTGAATAGCCCATTTTGTGCTGGAAATGAGAAGTAGGACACATTTGCTCACATGTTTTGCATGCCTCCCTTTGGCGTAGTCATGCTTCATCCCCTTCACAGTCAATGGAGAGAAATGGATGCTACCAGACAAGGGCTCCTCTGACCTTTTTAAAATGTTCCTGTGAAGATGAGGTGAGTCATGCCCTGGAAAGGCCTAATTCTCTCTGTTGTTTATAGAGAGGGATTGGAGTGATTAGATCAGAAGAGATAAGAGAGATCATAGGATAGAGTCATGGTTTGGATTAGAAGGGACCTTTAAAGATTACCTAGTCCAAAATCCACAAACCCTCTTGACCTTCACCCCTACCTTGTACAGGTGAATCTCCTAAAGGCTTTTCACACCTCTACAGAGAGAAGTCATATAATGTATTATTAGATATGCATGGAGATCAAACTTAGTTGTTTTCATCAAAATGCCAATCCAGTTGCTTTGTTAAATCAAATAGAAAGCCATTATCGAGAATAGTGGAAAATGACTGTTACTGCACCACACTGTTGTGGCAGAAAGGCAAACGAGCACTTTTCATCAAACAGGCTGAAATAATGGAGGACTATATTTACCACCTCCTGCACACCCCCTCCACACACTTTTCCTCATTCAAAGCACTCACACAAGGTCTGTGTTGCTCTCTCCCTAAGCCCCGAGCAGGTTTCACTGGCTTGGCAGCTGCCTTCCCAAATGGCTCTTTTTCTAGGTGCTACTTCCCCCTTCTCTGACTTTGCAGCAGTTCCTCAGCAGTTTTCCTGCAGCCCTCTGGCAGAGCTCAGAGATAATTTCATTTTGGTTTGTTCATGAGGAAAGCAAAGTCAATGACAGAATTTTTTCAAGTGGACTAAACCTCAGATGAGTCATGAGTTTTCCTGCAAAATAAAATGTTTGATGAAGTGAAGGCACTTCCTTTGGAGTACTCTTAGTTCAGCATATTAGTGAAAACATTTGAATTTGAAGATACGAATAGATTTCTACTGTGTGTTTGAAGAACCCTCATCCATTCCTGTGTGACATATCTGCTGGTGTTTTCTGGTGAGAAAATTCTTCTGGGAAAGAAAAAAATCAAGTAAAACTATTGATATTTCAGTCAATCACTTGCTGCAGTTAAAAGAGACTGACACTTTTTTATGAGGGGGTCTTGTTAAGCAATGAAAATAGTCCACTTGTTCTACCATGAATTTTATTCTTCATGTCAGATGAAGCTTCCTGTAACAGTGCTGCAGTACAGGCCACTGCCCCAGGGAATCTCATAACATATGGTGGTGGCTGCAGCCTCAAGTACCAGTGAAAAGGAGACAGGGAACTTAAGGAGCATGAATAAAGGTTGTGGCCATGTCTGACCAGTCACGGGCCTGAGAGGGGCTTTTGGGTGTCCTGTGTGAGCTACTTCACTCCTGTGTATCCTGGTGCCAAATGCAATCACGTCATAGCACAATATGTGTCAATTTAACTTCTCTTAAACTGTTTTGATATTGTAAAGAATTGCTAATTGTTAGAAAGAAGAATTAGGAATCTTGCTGACATCGTAGTGAATTTCAATTCCTAAAAGAATTCAATGCCAAGAACTGATTTCTTGCTCCCAAAAAGCCATGTCAATTTTAATGTGGGGAAAGGGTGATACAAATTTTTGGAAGTAAAGAGTTGATAAACTTTCTTCAATTTGTCTTAGTTAAATTTCATAATGGTGAGTCATAATTTATTCATAATTTATGCAGGTATTAAGCAAAACGTGTTAGGTGGATACTAGAACTTGTTTTACAACTGTGTATAAATCCATTCTATTCTAGACCTCAGTTCACTGCTTCTCTTTCCATTTCATCACAGAAAGTATAGAGACACAGGGATTAATTCAAACATATTGAGGTAAAGTTCAGTGCTGAATGAATTGCTGCCTTCATACACCCTGTGACTAAGCAATAAGACTGAGATGACTCAAGCCCTAACTCATATTTTCATGGCTGATTTAACGTCGCACAGATGCTATTTGCTTAACAAGAGCAGAAATATTTTTCCTTCATCCGTTCTTTGGTTCAGATCTGTTTGGTTTCTTTGATTTGGCAAACTGACGCATGGAATTTTCTTTCCATTCTTGCCCTGGGAAATGTCTTCTTTGCTGGCTAAATGCTCAGCCAGGAAGGTAAACCATGTTTACCCGATGATGAGCCCAACAAAAGAAAAAGGTCACCACCCTACTGTGTCATTATGTCCACTTCTTGCCTCCTGTTTGTAAATAAATTAGCTTAAACATGACAGGTTCCCCTGAATCTTCTCTTAATATAGAAAAGATTATTAGATATTTGTTTCTTCCAAAGCATCTCTGAAGTGGTTAAATTCTTTCATTGTTTTGTAGGATCTCTAGGGAGCATGGGCTTGTGTTCACAGGTGAACTGCCTGGTGTTCTCTCCACCTCTGGTCTGTTCTGCACTTGATGCCCGGCCTGAACGGCTGCTGCCTTTTTCCCAGTTTAGTGCACTTGAAAAATAAGCCAAGTTTGCTGGGGTGGCAGCCGGTGGTGTCTCTGTAGGGAGCTTTCTCTGGACAGTGCTGTTCCCTGTTCTTGAGGATTGTAACTTGACTGCCCAGCTGCATGAGCCTAAATTTCTACAGCAAGGAAACAGAAAATGTAATTTATTTTTTTTTAAAGTGCTTTTTTTGATGTTAATGCTTTTTATCAGGGCTGAAGAATAAGAGGAGGGAGACCTGTAGAAGGAGCAATGTTTAATGAATGCTCAGGCTGTCAGTGCTGAGTTTAGTCCTAGCTCTGTTATTTGTACAATCAGGCAAGTTAATTTACTGCTTTCTCACACAGCAAGGTCTGCTTCGTAGACTTAATGAGCTTTAACATTATTGCTTTGGTCTTTAAACACTCATGATTTTGGGTTTGACATATTATTACAGCAATTGTAGAAATTAGATACAGCTCGCAGGCATTGACTGTGGCTGGAGAGAGCTGCACTTCTGTAGGTAGGTACACGACAGCTCTGCCAAGACATTTCCAGACAGCTGGAACTGTGCCAAACCTAAAAAATGAACTCCTGAATCCATTGGGTTTGTTTGATTAATAAATCTGAGTTTTTCTAATTACTCTGAAGTCAAACACACTCATACTACACTAGTTAGAAACAAGTAGAGTTAAGGAATCATATCTTCAACTTTTCCCTCAGCCTGTATTCAATCCAGTGCACTGATACCGATTTGTAAGTGCTTTAAATGAACCTTCAAGCACTGTTGCTGTCACTCACACATGATCCTTTCTTTAACGTATCACATAACTTCCCAGTTCATAAATCTTCCAGCTCTTACATCTAAAGGTCTTTGAAGATTGTTCTAACCAAAGAATCTGCTTACTATTTGCATTGTAATACTGATCAGAGCTCTCAGTCTAATTCATGTGCGTTTAACCAAGATCACATTCAACAAGTGTGGTTTGGCTTTCCTTTCTTGCCACTTGACTTCAGTGTCTTGACTTGTTCTTTTTCACCTTACAAATTTGTTGGTTTTGTTCAGCAAGCATTTCCTGGTTCTTCAGTATCTGCTGACACTTGGTTTGCTCACCTGGGCGTGTGCCCTCTGCAAACACATTGCTGGGAAGTGAAGCTGGTTTTCCTTGCTCCTGTTCATGGCATTCTGCAAGCAGCATGTTTAACTGAGAGCAGGAGCAGAAACCAAGCTGGCCACTACAGTCTCAGCATGGTAAGCTTTACATTTGTGCGTTTTTATGTATTTCTGCCATTTTATTAGAATTAATGTGGGCAGCCCTTCCCCTCCTTCCTCCATCATTGGTTTATATATGGCTGTGGGACTCAGAAAAGATAAAAATATCTGTGGATATGGACCATGCTTTGGTGGCTACCTACCGAAGCCATCTTAGTTTTGAATTTTACTTCAGACTCCCATGTGAACGAACTCAGCGTACACGGGATTTGTGTGTTTTGAGCAGCACATATATGAAATGTGCCTCATCTCAGAGTCAAAGCCATGTGCATTGGATTTAGATTCACCATGCTGTGATCTGTGGTGCCTGCACTGAGCTGGGAGGTGGAAACTGTGGCTTCCTGAAGCATGGGGAAGAGTCAGTAATGCCATTAATCCTGTTCCTGCAGAGTTGCCAGCTAGGCTGTTGTGACTCGTGCAGCTTTGGTTCAAGTAGTGATTGGTGCCTTTTCAGGAGACGATGTATCTCAGCTGCTTAAGTGGCAAAAGTCAATTAGAGCCACCACACCATGCTGCATTCAGCTACTCGTTAGGAATTTCCTTAACAGCATGAAAATAGAGTGTATGCCTGTCCTAAATACACCCATGCTAGTAAATATGTGTAGTGCAAACAACATTTCTCTGCTGGCAAAGAATTTCCTGCCAGCAGTAGGTGGAGGCTCTATCACTCAAGCCGTGTGAGGCAATGCTGTGGTTCCTGTACCAGTGCAGTCAGTGCACGTGGAAAATGTTGCCTCTGTTGCTGAGTCACTAAATTGTTCCATGTCCTGGCTTCCAGCTGAGTAAACATAATGGTTCAGCCGTGGGAGCAATTTCTTGCATCAGACAATTTGATGACATTGAAGAAAAGAGAATAATTCCTCTCCCTTCATCTTGCTTCCTTTCAGCTTTGTGTCTCTAGAGAGCAGGATGCTTCTCCTCCTTCCCAGGAAGATGGGGGAGAGATGAAGCAAAAGCGTTTTGCAGTGCAGATGGCTGTGGTCTTGCTGAGCTTGGGAGGATGCCCGTGGAAGTAACATTCATGGTCTCTGTGCCTGTGATAACTGCAAACATCACTGATTGCAGTGGATTCACCATAATTCCTGTGGCTCTGAACTAATGACCCTCAAGGAGGGTCAGTTTTGGGGGTGCTGTAATTGTCACAAGCAGCTGTGTGGTTAGAGTTAGCAAAAATAAATGGCGTGTTCTTCCACACTGCAATGCCTTTTTTTTTCCTGCTTTTTTGTTTTGTTGTTGTTGTTTGTTTTTTAGACAATCCTTAATTAATTCTTTTGTCTTGGGAGGGTAAGCAAATGCTCTCTGGATAGACATGGTACCTGTGTGCAGTGGATGTAATTATATGAAGGATAAATGGCACTTTTTAATTAATTTTTGTCTAATTTTGCTGTCTTATGGTAGTAAAGGCCTGTTATTTCTAATGTATCTTCTGTCAACAATAGCTTCAGAGAGGAAAACTCCATTCTAGAGATACAATTCTATGGCAGTAAGAGAAGTGGGAAAAGCATGGGGGATAGTCCCACTAAGCATTTTTTCTACCCTTCCCAAGAGACAAGGGAAAACAACCACATACTCAAGAGGCTCACTCACATACAGCCTTGGGATTGTGTCGCAGTGGAGCAGGAATGAATGAAGTGGCTCCTTCCTCTGCAAGTTTGATATCAGATCATTGCTTTATTCTGGCTTAAGAAATTTATATTCTGTCTATATGCTGGAAGTAGATTAGAACAAAGCCCATCCTTTTAGGAGAGGTTTGCATTTTTCCCAGTGTCCTAATTCACATTTTAGTTCCCCTCAAATGCTCTGTTGTGTGAAATCTTCACTCACTTTAGGATGAAAACAACTACATTTCCTAATCAACCACAGGGCTGCTTAATAAAACATCACAAGTCTGTTAAAAGGAGCATTGTCACTTTCTGAAAGCTGGCTGGCTGGTTTTGTTTTTAAACCCTAGGTTGATTCATGATTCAGCTCTTGTCAGCTACTTTATTCTAGACCATTTAGAGACAGAGCAAAAGTAGCACAGAAAGGAGAAGAGCAAATTTTCCTATTAAGTCTTAATTTGAAATACGGGCCTGGTCTCTAATAATGTGTTGTCTAAAGCAAGGAAGTCTTAAGTGGTAGATTATTAAAAACAGTATCTCTTTACCTGTTAGTCTCCCTTCGTAGAGAGCAACTGTTCCTGTAGGTTGTGCTGTCATGGTTCTCTTGTTTAACAACTACCTGTCCCACAGAAGTGCCCAGCACTAGCCACAAAGGGCAGGAGGCCAAACCAGGTGGTCTCCTGCTGTGAGGTGGGGAATGTTTTGGCACATCTTGTACCAGCACAAGGCAGAATGACTTTGGAGTCTCAACACAGACTGTCTAATTAGGCAGGTGTGATGTAGGACGCAGGATAAAGGATTTTTTACTAGATGTGCATCCTGTAGGGTAAAGCTATCTGCAGTATCTTCAGTCATAAAAGTTAGCCTGGCAAGGGAAACATTGTCTAAGAGTTATAAAAGAATTGGGAAAACCTGTTTTATGCAAAGTTAACTGCTGCCACTACTTCAGCTAGCCTGGGGTACAGAATATCACCTAGGCAGAGATCATGAGTGTAACATGTTTACAAGGAAGCCTGTCTGAGCAAAGAGCAGCTTCTGTCTGCTGAAGCTTCAGCAGGGAGGGAATATTTGGTTACAAAATCTTATTTTTTGAGTAGCAATTTCATAATGCAGAAGAAAAATCTGGAAGATGAGGTGAGTCTGAATCTTAAAGTCAATTAGTTGTGTTGGACAGGTGGCAGACAGGAAAACTGGGCTGTTTCAGCATCAGGTCTGTTACTGCAGCCTGAACACAAAACCTGTGTTGCTGCTGTGCTCAGTGTGCTGGAGCTGTTCCCCCACCACAGCAATAAGACAGTTGGAGGGTGCTGCTTTTTAGACTCTTGTTGGTGAGGTTTATGTCTTGCTAATACTGAGTAAGAGATCATTAAACAGGCTGCCATCCTGGTTCCTTAGGAGAATACTGTTGCTAATTTACAATGTATTTTAATCTGCATAGAGGTGATTGAACACATAAGCAGGTAAAATTGTATTTCCCGACAGTTGCCAAATCCCTCTCTTAATTGATAAGGACAGTTAAAAGCCACAAGATTTTTGTAATTGATGGGACTGAAGGATAAATTCTGAGGAACGTTCAGTAGAAAATAGAAAACAAGCCACCCAAACCACTGTGAATAGAATTCAGCTTCAGTTGATTATAGCCATTCTATAAGAATAGAATCTACTACAAATATAATTCTGTTAATGTGAGTAACATGAATGTAATTTACATCTATTTGTCCATCTGGTAAATTTCATAATGCTCTGCATTATTCTCTATATTGCAAACTCTGACATAGTTTCTGTTGCCTTTACAAACAAGACTGTAAGAATTTCTAGTCAGGATTCACATAGCTCCCCATAATTCAGTTGTCAGCATGAGATACCAGAATTTTGTTGAATAGACCACTGTGGTTTAGGATTTCTTGCCTGTAAGAAACTAAATGGAGTTATCTTTCATCTGATTTATGTCTGGCACAGGAGTGTGCAGCACTCTGAAATTTTGTCTAATTTATCTGACAGTTTGTGGTCTCATCACTCACACACACTAAGCAGTGCTTAGTTCTGCTCTGGGGTCTGTGTATTTGACCCTCCAGGTGGCAAATGAAATAACTGGATTCCCAATTATGTCTTTAGAAATTTTGGATGTCATATGTGCTTCCCTGCATTGAGAGAAAAATCTCCCAGGACATTCAAGGATCAGCAACACGCTTAGTCAAAGGGAATATTTGAGGATTTTGTATGGTCTGGTAGGAGTACTAATCTCTTTAGAGTTAAAAGAAAAGCTGAGAAGAAATGGCCAAATGTCAAGTTAACCCTATGAAGCAGTTTTTATCTTCCCTGAATTCCCAGAATATCTCACAAGGTAGAGTGTTCTTGGCAGCCTGCTTGCTGCTCGTACCACTGCACTGTGGTTCTGCAAGAACCCTGGTTACCTGTAGCACATCATCAAGACAATAATGGTGCTGTCAGAGACCATTTTAAACACTTTTGTTGTCCTAAATTTCTAATTGTTTCACTCAATCTTTCCCCTTTACCTCTTGGACTTCCATTTCCAATAAAACCTGGTGCTTTTTTTCACGGTTGAAAATAATAAATGCCTGTGAGAATAATGTTTTGTGTCACCCGTGCTACCCCTTCAAGGCAATCAGCAAACAGAAATTCGGAGCACCTTGACCAGACAAGCAATGACTCTGTGAGATTTGTGCTGATGGCCCATGCTCCCCAGTCTGCTGATGTTAGAATCTGGTTGGGTTGAAAGTACAGTTGTTTTCACCAGGCATTTTCTAGGCATTTCAAGGAAGAACCTGACCTTCTTTATAGTAACAAAGAACAGTTCCCATGTTGGATTTCTTCCTTTTGTTTACAAGTAACTTGGTCTTCTGGTATGAATAGATCCACCTTTTTCAAGAATTTAAGAAAAAACTTGAGGGTCCAGCACTGGGGTTTTTTTTTTTTTGGGAGGGTGTGTTGTTTTTCCCTACTAAAATAAATGCAGAGAATAAAATTATTTATTATTTTCCATGTGTGATTTTATTACTTAGCTGTTGTACGTCTAAGACAGCAATCTAACCAGAAGTACTTGTCTATGGTTTGCTTGTTTCCTGATTTTCAGTGATAGGAAGCTCATAATTGACAATCCTGACTTGTATTTCTGCCTTGCATTCATTTGTTGTGTGCTTCAGTTTGTGTATCACCTTCCTATCCCATTACCTGATAAAAGTGACACTGAGAGTTGGATCTGTGCTGTAGAAACAATGAGATTTGTTACTCTTTTCTTAGGAAAAACACCAAACTTTTATGCCCGTTGTGTATAAATCACTCGTGAGATAACCCGGTTGGTCTGGAGGCCATTCTTCAGTGGCTTCCAAACCATTACTAGATTTAGCTTTTGTCAAATCAGATTCTGATGGTAATTTCAAAGTCACCCAGACATGTTTGTTTTGACTTTCAGGTAGTTTTATACGAATATACCCAGTGATTTTGTGGCTCCAAACTACAATTATTCAGGAATCTGATTCTGCAGCTGCGGTGGGTACAGAAGGCCTGAAGGAATCTGAAGAAGAATCCGAAGGCCTGCAGTGAGCATTGGCCAGGACCCAAGGGCATTCAATTACCAGGAAAATGACTGCCTTTCTCGAGGAAGAAACAAAGGAGAAACCTTTATTTCTTGTGTAGCTGGAAGGAAAAGCAATACAGACTTGCCGCCCAGTCAGTGTAAAAAAGCATTTTTCAAAATACCTCCTGACTGTGCGGATCTTGTAACTCTGACACAAACGTGCCTTTGGACTTGTGCAAATAAATCATCGGAAGAACTGACTGGGCAAAGTGGTCTTTGATAGAGTGACTGTTGGAGGATCATGACGAAGCACTCGGAGATCATCAATTTGTCGTTTTTGTTGGAACATGAAAGGGAAACAATATTGGGAGTATTGAAGAGAGATGAGTACTTGAAAAAAGTTGAAGATAAAAGAATAAGGTAACCCTTTTTGTTATTGCTTTTAAAAATATGGTTGGTAGATATTTTTGTGGTACCCAGTGAAGGTTTTCTATACGCCTTACACAAGGATGAGTGTTGGGAGATAACACAGCTGATTATAAATTCAAGTAAAATGTGTTAATAAGAAAATCGCTTGTTAGTGTGATTTTCTGTAAACAAAAATCATGTCCATTGCTTCAAGACAAAAGTGTAAGGAAGATAAAAAATGCAAAAATATGCAGCAGTTGCTTTTAAATTTCAGATTCTGTAGATTTAGTCCAGTTTGGCTGAAATTCCCCCTGTGGATGGAAAGGTTTAGTAAGGCTCTTGAACTCTCTTCCTCTGAGAGAAGCCACACACAGAGTCTGTCTTCAGAGCTGACTACAGTGGAGAAGTTTGGAAGGTGTCAGAGGGAGACAAATTTGGTATTTGCCTCTGTTTAGGACTCCTTACAGCATGGGGCAAATGCAAGGTCGTGTCCTTCTTTCTGTTGTGGTGCTTACAGAATACAGAAGAGGGACACTTCATTTTTCAAATGACTTAGGTTTACTAATAAATAAAATTTAAAATGTCAGGTATTTATCTCAAAAGTCACTGTTTGGAGACGTAGAGTCTTGGGGTATTAATGGAGTCCATGTGTTCCTTTTCTTTTCAGAACATAAAAAACCAAAGTTCAGAGAACAATATGAGGAGGCAGGCTGGGTCGGCAGTTTTAGAAGGCTCAGTTTGGGTTAGTTCAGTTAAGCATCAGTTCTGCAAAGGTTCCTATGCTTTTCCAGGATGGTTTTGCTGTTTCCTTTCACTTCCCCCCACTGCCCTTTCAAACTTTCATACGGTGCTGGTTCTGAGAAAGAAGCTTGGTGTGGATGGATGCAGGGCTTGGTGTTGGCTGCTGAGTGTAAGGGATGACAGAGGGAAAAATTGCTGTTTTCTGTCCATGAATTCCAAGGCCAGGCTGCATTGCTCTTCCCTTTGATTTTCTAAAAACATTTTAGGCATTGTTTAAAGACATTGTAGACATTGCAAAGATGTATGTTCAGCACCTGCTGAGGCTTCTACTGTGTAAAACTATTATTTGTATATCTATGCAGACTTATCCACAGGTTTTGAAAGCTTTTCTCCTTCAGCTGAACCAAGTCTAAGTGCAACACCCCTGTCGGTGTGCAGCCCATTTACCTGGGGGAGCACAGTGTCTCTTCTAGAATGAGGGGGTGAAAACTGGCTGCTTCTGCTGCTGCCAGACTGGAAGGAAAGGTGTTTCTTTAAGGTGGTATGGGCAATTTAATCCTTTTGTCTCCTTAATGGTTTGCGAGATGAAGAAGAAAACAGATGGAGCACTGTTTGTTCCAGGCACTCTGCTCTATTTAGTAATAAGATAAAATTCTCAAATAAAGTATTCTGGTTTTCTGAAGTGGTGGCCTTGGAAATGTGTGATGTGCCAATAGTCATCTGTCAAAGGCATCAGTATGGAGTGTATCAGATCACTGGCTTCCTAAAGCCCCAAAAAGCTTTCCTTTTTACTGTCATCACTTCCCAATCTCAAATGCGGAGTTGAAACCCCTGAGGTTTCGTGGGATTTTTTTGTTTCATTTTGTTTGTTTAGTTTGGGGTTTTTTTTGTTGCTGTTTTTTTTGTTTGTTTGTTTGTTTTAAATATGGTGTCCTAACCCCTCAAATTTTCTGCTTTTTATGGTGTTGCTGGAATTCACTCTGCCAAACCTACCGAGTCTGGGAACTTGAGTTCAGTACAGTTCAGTGAAGTGGCAGGTGGTATTGGCTTATCAGTATTTTGGTAAAGATGGAAGAAGCACCCTAAGAAAATGCTCAAGATCAAGTTCATCTGAAATATAATTCTAATCAGAATAAATAATTATGCAATGTGGTGCTTATGCACACTTCTAGCACCTGTGTATGAAGCAATTGGCTTCAGATTTGTCACTAGACCATATTTGCCTGATAACAGTGGAATGCAGTCTATAAAAGATTTCCAGGATATAAAAACTACAAAGAATTGGATGCTTAACTGCTTCCTAGGAGACTTTTTAATTTTTCTTTCTCAGTACAACTTGGCAAAGATCTATAATCATGGGTTATAAGCATACTTCAGAGGAACATTTGTTGTCTTTAAAATTCCATTTGGTACAATCTGTTATATACTTTATTGAAGTACTTTGCAAAAGAGCAAGTCCCTTTGTATTTATTTTCAAGGCATTTTTCACTCTGGGAAGATGCTTACTTGTACATTCTACTGAAGAATTTTTATTATCCTGTTCCACTCTTTCTGAATCTATTTTGATAATTGTTTTCTTCTATTCCTATTAGTTTTCAAAAGCCATTGTAACTTAAAAAGGCCTTTCTATTCATTATGGAAGCAATGGTAAATCCAGGAGGATGTTCTAATAATGAAATTGTTAAGGGTTGTTTTTACTATCACTGCTCATATTCGTGTTCTGGAGTGGAGGTGGCTCTTCTTGTATTTTTATTTGATGCACAATTATTTCACCCACATGAGAGAGAAACACAGAAGGCAACAAGTTCTTTTTCTGGGGTCTAGTTTTGCTAATACAATTAATCAACCCCTTTAATAAAGATTATGGTTAATGTTCTTAACTCTAAGTGTGCATCTTACATGACTGGAAGTTTTTGTTGAATATTGATTTGAAGCTGTTAATAGATTACTTGTGCAAATAACCTACAGTGTTCTAAACATTGCTTTATGATGCTTTTTATGAATTACCATCATGATTTGTTCAATTGCTAAGATTGAGTAAAATAATTAATTCTTACCTTAACTATTTTCTTAGGTTTTTCAATACAAAGGTTCTTCCCATTCTTTACAGAGCAAAGCTATGAATGCCATACTTTTAGAGGAGATATCAGAGTAATAATTGCTGTGCTGGGAAAGCACAGATGGAACTGTGTTTGCCAGTTTTACCCAAGGAAAAGGCTTTAATGTGTTGTGGCTTGAACCTCTCCCTCAGCATTTAGGTTGCCAGAATTTGTGTAAGATTTGCACCAGCCCCAAATCTGTATGGACAAGGAAAGTTAGGATTCCTGTCTTTTCATCTGACTAAAATGGCATCTCCTTATCAGTCCAAAGATCCATGGAAGGAATTTAGAGTATTAACTTCATTATAATATAGGATAAATTGTTAGCATGGATACCACCATGTGGTAGCTACAGGAAAATACTTTAGAAATAAAGGAGTTCGAAGACTGGGAATGGGAAGTGACTCTTCTGCTGAGTAGACATTTGGACTTGTCTATAAGCACAAAACGATTGCAGGATAACACACACAGTATGGTGCATGGTCTGTGTTCCTGTAAAACTGCCTATAAATATTTGAAGGAGAGAGCCCTCGTGTTAAAGCACACTGGCCATCTGTTACCTGTGTGGGAAATTGCAAAGTTCCTGTCTGGCAGCTCAGTCATTTGTGAGGTGTATTTAACACAATTTAACACATTATTATTCTTTGAATCAGAGACTTTTCCATCAAGAGTAGTTACTATCGCCAGTACTCTAAGGGTAGAGGTGCCTGTTTTGCTGTCCTGTGTTCTTTGAGAACCACAATCTCCCAGTGGTGAAAGAATTTCTGATGGTGACTAATTCTCATATGCTGGGTGCAATCTGTTTTATTGAAGACTAGTAAGAAACCAGCAGGCATTTGTTATGGATTGTTTTGTCTTGTTTTGTTTTTAGTTTGTTTTTTTTTTTTTAATCTTAGTAACCATTTTTATTTGAGAGGATGAGTGAATGAGTTACCCAGAAAAAGTTTCATCTGCGGAAGTTTGTCATCATTATGATATCCAGCATAATTTCAGTTCCCATGCCTCCTTTCCTTCTCTTCACTGGGCTCTGTTCTGCCATTCCTTATGCCAAATCTCTTTTTCTTTGCAAATTCATTCTTTGCCTGTTTCCTTGCATTGTCATCAACGTACCTCCATACTTGGGTGTTCCTAACACAGTTTTTATCATGCTGATCTGTTACAAATCAACAAATAACCTGTTGCAAATCTGTTATAAATAAAAAAAATGTGAAAACCTGTGCTTATTAAAAATACTTCAGGTACTCATATTTTACAGTGCAAGGAGAGCTCAATGGAAGTTGGTAATAGCCCACTTCTTTTCTTGGAATTCTCAGTAATATCCACTGTTGTTTTCTGCATCCTGTGCCAGACAGTGAAGGCAATCTGGCTGAATTTGGTGAAGGTACTGAGAATCAGTCTGGCAAGGAAATTGCCTTTCTTGCTCATACTCCAGAAGTAAGTTGATGCCAGTTCCTGCACAGAAAAATTCTCTATTATCTAAGTTAACAGCTGCACAGATTCAGAAGAAGGACGTTTCTATTAATCTCTGCAAGAGCAATTCATTTTTTTTCTGCAAAAGTCTTTAATTACAGTTGATTGAGGGAGTGAGAGGGTTGCCCTTTTTTATTTTTAATTCAATTTTTTATGACTCTTTGAACTCTGGAAATTTAGAATGGCAAAATAAAATTAGGTATACTTGGATTATGCTGCTCTACACCTTCAGAGGAAAAGGGTTTTGAAACGGGGAGAAAGAAGATCCAGGAGAAATTTGACAATCAAACTCAAGAATTATGTATGCTATTATATTTGACAGTTTGGGTTTTTTTTAATGGAGAGAGGATGAGGTAGAAAAAATTTCAAAATAAAAAGTTTTCTAAAATTCTACTGAAATGGAAAAAACCCATCCAAACCAGTCAGTTTGGTATTAAAAGAAGAAGTTACCTAACTTAAAGCAAGTGGATAATGCTTACAGACTTAAAGGAAATAATGGCGTTCATTTAAGTGAATGGCTTGGGCAGTGAATGTCTTGCCTCTTGCAGCAGAATTGCTATTTTACTGTTGGGGAATAAATGTTTCCTGGAGTAAAGTTTGCTTTTAATAAAAAATGGATCTGTTAAGTCTTCTCATTGCTTCCTCCTTGCAGTATTATAGGGGTTTGAGAATATTTCACCTCTGGAGGCTGCATTGTGAAGAATTTTTGCCTCATAGCTTTCAGCATCTCTAGGGAAGAACCTGACTTTTTAGGGATTCCTGTGTCTGGTAGCTGGTGGGCAACTGTGCCAAGAGCTATGAATTCTGGAGTTGGTTTGTTTGGTTGGGGGGTTTTGTTTTGTTTCCTGCTGTGATATTTTCCATGGGCCTTTTAGGCCACCTTTGAGAAGGCCAGGATTAATTGGCTCAGTGTTACCTGGAATACTGGTTACAACAGAACTCTTCCCCAATGTGCTTAACGTATTTTCTCAGACAGTAGAGGGCTCTTAATATAAATTCATAGTTCAAAAAGATGGCTGCATATTCTATTACCCTTGGCAGTATCAAATTTATTTTTAATAGCTATCTTTTATCAAACAGCCATTGTAATAGAAGGTTTAGAAACTTCAATGAATGACAGGATTCTTTTTCTCCAGAAGCCTATTAAATTGGCTTCTACTGAGTTTTATTTTCTCTTTCATATTACTAGGAGAAGATTGATAAAGTTTAATTCCTGTTTAATGTTTGCGACTAAACACATCTAACTCCGTCTTTAAAAGTATTCCTTTAAAATTATGGAGAGTGCAAATGTTAGACTGGCAAAAGGAAATTGGGTGTTTATAATCCAGCTGGTTCCTGCCCTGGGAGATGAATGTAGTGGTAAGTCAGTGCAGCTACAGGCTGCACTTGTGGTCCCTTTTCAGTACTGTGTAACCAGTGCAGCTCAGCTGTGCTTGTTGAGGGACTGTTGTTATGATGGATTTTTTCAAATGTCTCACCCATCTTCTCCTGCTCTTCCTGGCCCTTGAGACAGTTCATTTTTTATTTTCTTTAGATATGGATATATTTGTTGCAGTCAATCAGTAGTTCAGCTCAACAAATAATACAGGGAATCTCAAATGAAAGTTCATATCCAGTGTATCTGCCCATGCACTCTTTGCTTGCTTTTAATTTTTCTCTTGTATTTGTTTAATTGAGTGTAGAAACTGTGGGTTGATTTATTTTCTCTCAGTTCTCTGGAAGTCATCAAAGGCAATTTACATTCAGAAATAGGGACACAAGCTTTTCTCAGAATTTACACTGTTAGCAGATCAGCTATCACCTGATAAGAATTTTAGATTGGGTGTCACATAAGCAGCGGGAAATGCTGTTGCAATCACCACTGCTGGATAGTGGGAATAATGCCTTTTTAATGTCAAAAGAATATTGATAAGCTTTTCAAAATGTTGATCTCTAAGCAAGTTATTTGTTTTTTTTTTTTTAATGCTTTGTTTATTGGTTTGGGCTGAGACAGATTTACTAATTTTAAATTGGAACAATGTAAAACAGATTTTGTGCCCAATAATACTTCTAACTAAGCACAAAAGGGCCCAAAAGTTACAGAGGGGATGGGGAGAAGGATGGAGTGGCAGAAGTTCGGTGGAGACTTTGTTTCACCATTGGACACCTGGATGCAGTCCACAGGACAGAGTGATAATTGCCAAAAAGATGGCAGCTGCCAATAACTGCCTGTCAAGTTCCTGAAATGCAATGGGTCATGATGATTTAAATTTTTGAAGTAAAAATAAGCCACTGGAAATAAATCTGTTATTAAAAAATTAACCTTTGCCAGTGCATAGTATTCTAACCCTTTTGAGATTTGAAGATTAACAATATTCAGCTTCTGAGTTACCCTGACATTTAGGCAAGGATCAGGTGCTTGGTTTGCATGCAGATACTCAAGCACCAAAAGAAACTGGAACTGAATAATTTGTGCCTCTTTAGTTCTTTTGTATGTGATTGACCAAATCTTTGCAAACCTGAATAAAAAAAGAAAATACAATTGTCTCTCAAAGACTCTCTGTTGAACATTCATTGGCAGTTCTTCTGTATAAAAAGTCACAGTTTTGACAGGAGACCATGAAAAAGGTGAGGTAGAGAGAGAATGACCAATGATCAAATGAAGAAGTGATGGTCCAGTTTGGCAATCAAATTGGATGTGGGAGAAGGGTCTAAGGCTGGATGAAGAACTCACTTTTTGGATAGAGGCCAACAGAGGAAAACCCTTGACTGGGATTTGCAGTTGCTGCCTGGAGGGATTGGAGATGCCCTTTTTCTAAAGCTGCCAGAGGCTGAGTGTCCACAGGTCAGGTGGCTGCAGAGCAGCTGTTGTTCATGGGGTCCCAGTGGGAAGCAAAATGCTGGCCAACCTTTCAGCAAGGCAGCATATCCACAAATAACCTAACTCTGTCAGAGCTGACTCCCTGGTGGCCCAAGCAATGTTTCTGGCCTCCTTTACTGGGCTGCAACCTGCAATCTTTTATTGGTTTTATCTTCCATGTGTTTTTCTTCTGACAGGTTTTTACTGAACTTTAGGTGAAGGTGACAGCAGGTTTTTTTATATCCCCCTTTAAGCATCTATGTATGCACAGAGATTGTGATTTTATGAGCTGGAGTGTTTCATGACTGAGAGACTTCGGGGGCTCCTGGCTGATGGTGGGCATGGAAGAAAGCATAGGGAAGGGTGGGGTAATAGGGACACAGCAACACCCAGGCACGTAAAACTGAAAGAACTTAGCAGCCACTGAGCTTGGTTACATCTCATAGCTATTTTCTTGCTAAGGACCCAACTCATGTGCCATTGAAACTGCAGACTTCAAAATTAGGTCTTAAACACAAATATTTTTATTCTGTAGAGTCAGCGGTAGAACTGGTAAGATCTGCAAGTCACACTATTTAAACTGCCATTCTCCTTTTTTAATTTGATTGAAGCATCACAGTATGACACCATTACCTATTCAGATATTTTGGTTTGGGCTCTTTTAAGGCTTTGAATAACTGGTGCAGAATTGCATGAGTACGCCTAACTAGCTCTGCACTGGCATGTTATTAAATGCACACTAATTGCAGGAAAGATTTTCTTCTTTTCCTTCTGTGGATGCACTGGATAGTCCCAGTTCTGAGTTGCTGTCAACCTGGGCTCAGCATGACTTGAACTATTGGTGAGGGACAAGCAAAGATGGTTTATCAGCTGTCCAGAACTGCTCAGCTGTGTGCAGTTACGCATAATGATCTACCAGATTTTCCTCTTGACTGCATGTCTGACAGCTGGAGGATAGATTCCTTCTGTGTTGTGTGTGTGTCAAGAAATACAGCAAATGTAACAAAAAAAAATGTACTCACCCGTCTTGTATTTCAAGCACAAAATCTTAATCTGTTGAAAAGTTCTTACAGATCATAGAGTTGAATCTCCAAATTAAAAGATTTTCTTTTTTTACTTCTAGGAAATTGAAAAATGAGCTTCTGGAAGTGAGAAGGAAAGGCAGAAACAGCCACTCTCAACAGGACAACAGCAGGGTCTGTTTTCGCTGCCAGAAAAACCTGGGCTTAATCTTTGACAGGGGAGACCTGTGCCAGACGTGCAAACTCCGGGTTTGCAGCACGTGTCGTGTGGTGGGAGCTGACGGGCAGTGGAAGTGCTCGGTGTGTGCCAAGATTGCGTAAGTTGGGCAGTTCTCATAACCACCTTTGGAGGTTACAGCCGTGTCTGATTTTGTGCTGGTGCTACCGCTGTACATCCCCTTAGCGCATAAGTGTGTGCACAGAGAATATACACAAGGGGAGAGGCTTATCTGGGGGTTTTATTTGCTGCATTGTCTCTTTTCCCAACTCCAAGCCAATTTCAACTAGATTGTTTTCCAAAGACTTGGTGTATACTTGGAAAAATAATTCACTTGATTAGTTTGGTAATACGGGATTTTTTAGCTTGACTTGGTGAGATAACTGTGAAGGAAAGGAGGAATGTGTTGGGCAGCAAAACTGAGTTATGTATCTTGTAGTAAGGACTGGATGATAGAAGAAAGAGATATGATAAAAAAAGAATTGGAGGGATAATTTTTTTACAAACCATCAAACTAATGAGATCAGAAAGGGAAGGCTTTTTGTAAATTGTTTCAGGAAGTGAACCCAAATTGCTAGCTATTTCAAGACTTTGGCTACCTAGACAGTGAAAAATTAATACAGTAGGGCACGGAGTTTAGGGTTTGTGTCTTCTAACTTTAGCTTTAGAAGGTTGCATCCATTTTTAAGTAGGTGCCTTAACCTCCTCTGCATCCACTGGGGCATGTCCAATGGACAATGTCTCACCTCTTAAGATGAAAAATGTTTAAGTGTTTGATTTGTGAAATTATTTTAAATTGGTGGGGGCCTGGCTGAGTTCCTTGTTGTTTGCCTCAAGCAGTTCCTGAGACGATGTCAGTGCTGTGCCTTTCAGAAGTGATGGGGTGCAGGTGGGATGACAGCACTGAGAACAGCAAACACAACGTTACTCTTTAAAAATGAAGAAAAGAACAAGGGATTTATTGATCCTGCCACACTACATCTAATTTCTCTAAAAACACTGAAACAAATGGTAGCTGTGTTGTTTGAAAGCCGAGACAAGGTGACAGGATGATGAGTAAGAGCAGGCTCAAGAATAAATAATGTCAAAACCAATTTAATTTCCACCTTTCATAGGGTGTCAGAGGAGGACCTGTTGATGTCTTGTAACTTAGCTGAAGTTAACCTTTTGATACTTTCTCTTGTTCCATACTAATAGGCTGACAAATTAGGGTAGCTGTGCCCTGGAATAAATTCTGCCAGTGTGATTGCTGACCTGCCTGGAAAACTATAAAGCTCTGTTATCAGCATGGTTACGGACATTTCACCATCAAAAAAACCTCAACAAAATAAAGCCAAAAAACCCCCAAACAAAAAAAAAAAACAACCAAAAAACACCACACATACAAACAAAAAAACCCTTTAATAAAACTCCAGTGATATAGAGCAGAATACTTCCTGGCTTATTACTGTTAAATATTTTAGATAAGGACCTTGATGCAGCAGATGAGCTTGCCAGTTACACCTGCAGGTGACATAAAACTGAGAGGTGCTCCAGGCATGCTGAAGGACAGGATTAGGTTTCAAAGTGATGATTAGAATTTAGAGAAGTGGTTTGAAGGTAAAGCAAGTGATGGCTTCCTATGGGCATGTGAAAGTACTACATTTGGGAAAAAATGCAGCTGCAGAAACATAAAATGAGGATAAAAACAGCTTATGCAGCTATTCCTTAGGAAAGGATCTGGGTATTGTACTGGATAAAAGCTGAAAGTGGATCAACAGAATTTTCCGCTGCAGAAAAATTGAGCATCACACAATGATGGACAAGCCAAATTATGGCCGGTGAAATATATGATAAAATCCTATTTTATATAGAGTACCTGCCCATTTCTGTGTATCACAATTCATATCGGCCACCTGGAGAAAGTTCCGCAGAAAAAAATGAAGCTTAGCACGCAGGATGTCCAGAGCAATGGAAGGAGCCACAAGTGTTCGGCCTAGGCAAGAGAAACTAAAAATACTTGAGTTTTAAATCTAGAGAAAGTGCCTTACAGGCAGTTTCTTGATGTCCCTTTGGGTAAGAAAAGTAATGTGATACTTAAATTGCAGTGAAAGCATGTAGGTTAGATAGTATGAACACTGACATAACTTGGAAGGATTGCAGAATGTTGTTTTAAAACAGTTTGGATAAGCCTCTCTTGGGGATGATGATATCAATAAAGATGGTCCTGTTCTGGGGTTGAAGGATGAGTGAGGCAAATTCTCAAAACATGGCCTCTGCTTCTCCTGACTGTGCTGCAATTCTGTGTGCCAAGCAGTGGTCTTAGCAATCACCTTGACAATTAATTCTGGTTGGAGCCTGCCTTTAGGTTGTTACAAACCACGGTGTAATTTGCTTGCAAAGTGCTAAACTTTGCAAGTGCTGAAGTTCTGTCGTCTTGAGTATCTTCATTAAACTGAAAGCTCTCTCTCGCCTTTCTTTTTGTTCATATGCAGTGTTTCTGCAAGACTATATGACAGTTAATGATGTGTAAAATGTCTTTTACACTGATGAGAGTACACAGAGAGATTATCTTCCGTGTGGGCAGCGTGGAGATGGAAGTTTGAGAAAGACATTTCAGTTACATCATTGTGCATAGTTCTCATTTAAATTATTTCAGTTTTGCTTTTCTCTCAAGTGAGAAATGCAGGGGGAACCAGGATTTTTAGGCTTTTTGAATTACAGTGGATGAAGGAGCTGATTAAGTTAATGCAAATACAGCCTTTGAAAAGATGAAAAGGCAGAAGGCAAGGAAAAGAAAATAATCCAGTGTTAAGAGATATTTATGCTTTATAAATAGCAAACAAAAGGCAGGAAGAGTGGAAAAATCTTTTAGCTCTGTGGCATGGATCTGCATAGAGTGTTTGTGTCTGTCAAACTGGACTGTTCTACCATGACATTGGCTTTGCAAAGAGTGTTGGAAAACTTTTATAATTGCCCCTCTTCTTTGTCCCTCTTTTAGCAGCCTTGATTATGTTGATATCTGTGTAGACTCTAGCACCTGCTGAAATGTTCCACTGGCAGGGCCAGGTTATACTGTTGTTATGATGTATATGTCTGTTGTCATACAGACTGTGAGACCCCTCAAAGTCAGGGAGAAGTGTTTATGGCCTTTGTGAACTCTAAACAGTTTTGGTGCTGAGTTCATGGCTGTGCTCCCCAAATTGTGCTCAAGAGTGTCTTTTAAGTGCTCTTTAAGGTGATGGTCATAGTGTACAAGTTCTCTTACGTAGTCATGAATTACATCTGCAGAAATACGTCCAGAAGTTTTTCAGAACTGTTGGAAAACCTAATTAGTACATCCAGTGTCAGGGAAGAAGGTCTGGTACTGGGTGGGGAGTGTGTTCATTCAAAGAGAAAAGTACTGCAGAAATTACTGCAGAAATCCCTTGAATTACACGGGTAATCCAAAATGGTTGCTGAAGCAAATAACTTGTGTCAATAAAAAGAATGCAGGTAATATCAGCCACCTTCTGCCTGCTGCTTCATTTAAAGCATTTTGACCTTTCTTTCCCTCTGAGATTTTGAGTCCTGCCTGCCCACTCCTAACACTGGAGTTTGGGGTATCTGTAGCACGGCGAAAGGGCATTTTGTCACATTGCTTGGGATCAAATGCTGTTATTGCTTTAACATTTATGGTGGATTTATGTCCAGCTACCAAAACTAAGTTAAAAAAAAAAAGACAGCAAACTGCAAGCATGCTGACTTTTATTTGACAAAGAGAAATTTCAAGGTGCTAATTTTATAAGTAAAGCTCAATATTATTATCTGAACAAATTAAAATAAACCCCAAACACAACATAGTGACATGATGGTGGCTGTAGGGGTGAGATACCAGTTCATTTAATAAAACAGTCCCTTTGTTCATCTGTCAATCAGAACATAATCTGGCAACAAGAGAATCTGACTGCTATAAAATAATATTTAGAGCATTTCATCTGCCATTTCCCCAGAGACAGACTTGCCTGAAAAACAGCTTATGGTGATGGGGAAGCTCATTACAATACATTAATTGCATTCTGAAAGGCTTTTAAAAAAAAAGAGATTTAGTGAATTTGAGGAAAGACATTTGAATTTGAATAGTGAGAGAGGTTCATCAGTATTTTTAAGTATAAAAACCAGGTTTATATGTAAGTTGTCTTACAGTTCACAGTTACTGTCAAAGGATATCTGCCTTGAATGTCCATAAAGAGAAAATTACTCAGTTGGATTTTGCCCCTCATGGGTGTTATAACCAGCTGAAACATGAAGTCTCAAGATAAAGCATTTACAGGTCAAGAAGGATTAGACCTAAGTCTTCAACCAAACTCTTAGTTCTACAGCTAAGATCAGAGAACAAGACAGTCCTTATCCGTGTGTTTGTGTTTGACAGTCGTGCTGTTGCAGTATTTAATGAGGTAAATCGAGCCTGTATGTAGAAATGCACTTGAAAGAGGAAGCTTTCTCCTCCTTTCCCTGCATACAAGGAGCTGAGGTCATCAGGAACTTTCAAACACGGGAGTTAAAAGAGAAACTTTACTTTAAAATCTCTTTTTTTCCCCTGCATCTCCTTAGATTATGATCAGTTGGTGTTTTAATTTGTCAGACAAAATGATCAACAGATTGAGGAAAATAAAGTTCTTCCAGCAGTCTTCTGACAGGCGTATTTCACACCTTGATTCTGTCTGTATTTCTTATTTCAAGTGTGTCTAGGTATCTGAGAGCACTGCCTTGATAAATCAAGTGCCGAGGTAGCCCAAGTTGTTACAGCAGAACAAAGCAGTAATGGAAATTTATCTTCATCTTTGAAATAATTAGGCTGTCTTAACATGTCATGAAAATTCATCAGTATCTCTTAGTAACATTTATTCCCATTAGGAGCCTAAAATTAGAGGCATTTCCAATGTTTTAGTATGCAAATGCTTTTCAAATTTCCTATAATTTTATTTTAGTAACTTCTAGGCAAGTTTGCCTTCTTTTCACCGGGTCAAAAATCTCTGTTTAATAGCCTTACAGCATACTAAAACTTACAGTGGAATTAATTTGTGTTGTAGAAAACCATCTGTGGAATTGAATATCTAAAAAGATGAGGATATATGCTTTGGTATATTCAACCATGAGCTGCATTTTATCCAGTCTTTGGTTTTGCCATTTTCCCCCACATTTCCTCCTGAGGAGGAAGTAAAATAACTTGAGGGACAGGGGATGGAAAGGAAGGTAGGCTAAATCTCTTGCCTCTGCTGTGGATGTGAGTTAGACAGGATGATCAAATGGAGATGAAACTGTTTTACCAAAGTGGGGCTTCACCCAAAAGAAATAATTGAAAGTAAAACTGGAGTTTTCCATCTTAAATGGATTTTTTTGCTATTAATTGGGCATTTAACCATGAAGTGCCTTGCAAAAATGAGAGTGGAAAATCTGAGTTTTTGACAGGGACAGGCCATAGGTTATGTTCTGTTTTTAAACTGAGCAGCACGTCATTGAAGTTAATTTGTTTAGTAGGAGATCACAGAGGGGGGAGAAGCACAGAACCATAACCTGCTCCCTCTCACATGATGGTGTGAGTAGGTGGATTAGTAATTAGCATAGAAGGACTTTAGCAGATACCTAAAGTATTTGGTACTAAACTTGACTGCTTGAATGTAATTTTCCTAGCTGTTCTGAGCCTAGGAAAGAGCAATCATGCAAAAATTGCTGTTATTACAATTTTTAACACTGTTTTCCTTCTTTTTAAAGCTACTGACTTTGGCATCTGTTGAACATCTTGGAAGGCCAGTCTAAATCCTGTTTTGGTAGAAATTATATATATTGACATTATGAGCTACATCAAACTGAGAAAGTAAAGAAAATGTATGCAGGTACCACCAGTATGCAGTCAGTACGGACCTTGGGCCCCGCTTTGCAAACAACAAAACAACAAAAACAAACCTGCAAGCATTGATTCAATGCACTGTTGAGTAAAGCCCTTGTTTCTTTTCACCTGAAACAGTTATTTAGACAGAAAGGGTTCATTTAAATCCTGTATCTGAAATAGTGCATCTTTCTTCTATCTCAGTAGGAAACAGACTTCTCTTGTCATAATTGCATGAAAATAACATTATTATTAAAAGGCTGTTTAGGTCTTGCTCTTCATTTTTTGATTCAGAATGTCAAATGCAATTATGAAATACAAACTTCAAGTCAGAGACTTAGGCAATCATTTGATCTGAAGTAATTTCTATTTATGTGTAGAACAAAAATTCTCTTAATAGGTACTCCTGACATGTATGAGTGATTAAGATAACATGAACACTAGTCTTTGTGTGAGTTGTTCAGCATACACGAAAAATACACCCAATAGTAGTGCTCTAGAAATTCAAAGCTGCAAAGCTTGGGGTTTTCATTATTTCATTAGACAGTGATGTTTTTGTAGAAATCATCTATTGGGTAAGGCCATTTCTGCAAAACAAGGTCTGCCAGCTGAAGTCAGGATCTCAAGACAGGCAGTAACACTGATGAAAATAAGGATGAAGTTCTGAAGTGAAGGTTGAGGCCTCTTGTTTCGTGCAGCACTCGCAGTGGCTGGATGTCACTGCCTGCTGCTTTTTTCCCTTTCACTGTGGATAAACAGGGCTGGGCAGAGGGGTGAAGCACCTGACTAAAGTCAATACTCCCTCTGTTTGCCATGTTTTGTGCCTCAGTTGAGGGAGCTGTCTGTGTTTTACCTCAGACCTCATTCTTCTGGTGGAGTCAGAGCAGAATGGGTGCGAGCCTCTCCAAAGTAGCCCTGCCAAGGAGTTGGCACCTCATTGATAATGTGGATCTTAATAACATCGGTCTAATGAAGAAGGTGGGCAGTTCTGTTTGCTGTCATTACCTGAATGGGCACAAGGTTCAGCTCTGTCAGTGTAGTCACTGTAGTCCTTTGCCTGCTGAACCCTTAAAAAAGGGATTTGCACCCTCCTCTTTCCCTGGGGCCCAGTTTGTGTTTGCCAGGGCACGTAGCAGCGTCCTGGAACTTCCTTGGCTGGCAAGAGGGCACAAGTGCTGTAATTTGGGGCTGTTTGATAGTAGCAGGTTACAGATGGCAGAGAAGGATTAGTAAGAGAAGTAGATTGTTTAGTTTTCCTTTGCCAGAAGATAAGGGGATCAACTGTTGTCGCTCAAATAAACTAATTTATCTCTTCCCTGCACAGCTCATGTGTGAGGAAGATGAGTATTGGGTCAGTACAAGGATGGCAAGAGGAAGGGAAAGTCCTTCTGCACAGCACTCCTTCCTCAGTCCCAGCCTGGTGCCAGCCTTTCCCATCTTGTAGGCTGCGCTAGTACCAGATGGAGGAGTAGCAGAGGTGGTTCAGATGGCATGGGATGGAGTGGGGACAGAGAAAGGGAGGCGGATGGTGAGCTCTGAGGTTGCAGGTGACCCATACCAGAGTGGAATGGAGGAGAGGAAGGCCCTCTCCCAGGGCTGGATGCTGAGGAAGGACCTCCCTCCAGCAGCAACACCACTGCTGATCCTTCCTTGCACAGCCCAGAAATCCTGCATCCGCTTCCTTCCCAGTCTCCTTCCACAGCTGCCCCAACAATCCTTCCCTTGTCTGCAGCTTCTCCAGTCTCTCCAGCCGCAATGTCTCTCCCTGAGCCCTTGGTCCTGCTATTGAAGGGTCAAATCTCCACATCAGATTGTAAAATTTGTATATGGTAAAATAAGCAGACACACTGGTCTCAGCCACCATTCCACCCAAGCTGAAGGCCCCTGGGCACCTGTGATGCAGGAGGCACAAAAGAGGATTTCTCTCCCTCATCACTGTGAACATCTGACCAGAAAATGTAGGGCATGGCTCTCCAGGGACCCTATGACAAAGAGCTGCCCCTCCATGAACCACAGAAACCCGTGGGGGTGTCACTATGAGGGCTGTGTGTGGAAATAATTGCAAGGTGTGGTTGTAAAAGCCTGGAGCTTTGTGTGAGGCAGCTCCAACTCTGCTGAAACCCTGGGTGAAGGTCACAGCTCCTTTAGGTTGTCAGAGCTTGGAGAAGGATGAAGATGCTTCTCTGGATAAGGATGAGGGCAGTGCTCTGTCTGGCCTTGACTAAGTTAAGTATTTCTGGTAAGATACCAGGGATGGATGAAATCTCTATCCAAAGGGAAAAGAGCACTTGTAGAGTTTTATGGTCAAACTTACTAAGGAAAAAAATGAATTAACTATGTAGATCATACTGCAATGTCATTCATATTGCAGTGGAATTTGATGGTGTAGTGAAAAGTCTGGAAGGTTTATGGTTTGATACAAAACATTAAACATGCCATAAATCTTGGTATAAAATAACTGCACAGAGGAGTGTGTGATGTAAGGGAATTGTGAAAATACGCATTCAGAGAAAAAAAATTTTTCACATCAGCCAGGCCAGGCATAGTTTCTAATGAAGTGAATCCTTTACAGTGTCTGGAACAAACAGAATTTAAAAAATCCCGGTAGAAGCATAAGGATTTTATTTAATACCTTTCATAATGACTGAGTGATCCTAATGATGAATTATGGAGGGTTTTTTCATAGGAGTCTGCAACAACGAGATAAGGCAATAATCTATTTCTATGCTTCTGGACGTGCGTTTGGGATTTTGATTTTCAAATTTTTTTTTAGTGAGTCATGCAAAGATGTATGATTCATTAACAGGTTAGGACGAATTGATAATATTAAGGTCTTTTCACCAGTGTCAGGATGTTATTTTGTAATTCTTAGTATTTTCTCAAGTAAAACTCCATTCAGGCATGACTCAGAAATAATTTAATAGTGAAGATATTGATCAGTGCTCTAAATCCATCTGTAGTAATTTTCATGCCCAAGAGACTGGATGATTTCTTTTCCGGTAGAGGCTTGAAAGTAAGTTTTCTTATTGAACAGTAAGCAGGAACGTGTCTGGAGCTAAATCAGTTTTTAATGTTCGGGGTTTATTAGTTTGTTTATTTCCTTTTTATTAGAGTATTCATGATTAGTAGCTTTTTGCCATCACTTGTGTGTAGTGAGGCAGTAGAAATGGTGATGCTGTGCCATAATGAAACTAATTCAGGAGAAGGCTAAAAACCAGCATAAAAATATACCCAGCAAAAAACACAGCAATGCCAGTACAGGTTTTCTTAATTGCTAGTATAGGTAAAAGAATTTGAAGCCAGAAAAAGCAGCATTATCCAGAACAGCAGCAAAGACAAATTTTCCTTGCTCTGAACCTCTGACACGCAGCTAATTCACAGCAGCACTGCCATGCGAAGAAACAGCACATAGTGTCAGCATAGAAAACTAGAAATGAAAAGTATATAGGGACTTGCAGTAACCTGTCTATAACCATGTAGGGTCCATGAACTGCTGACTCATCTGGCAGGAGCTTTGGTGGGAGATTTTCTCCCACAATCTGCTGTTGCTGTTCCTATGTCTCTTGTTATTTTCAAGATACTGAAAACTGTGACACTGAGTAGTTCACGAAAGACTAGGATGAGAGTATATTACGTGTTTTTTACAGAAATCTTGTAAACGTGGTTGAAACACTTCTTTGCCAAGTAAATTTCCAGCTACTAAAAATTCCTTTCCATTCACAAAGTAAAGTGATATTTTTCTGCTACTTGTCCTATTATCCCAAGCTCTACAATCAATCACTCTAAATTTTATTTTGAACTGTGCAAATGTTGTCCAGAATTTGTAAGCATGGCAGTTGATTGATGAACTGCAGTAACTGGTTTGCCAAGCTTGTTAATGTGTATGTGTCTCTGGCTTTTTTAATTTTCCTCATACAGAGAGCTACGGATAGTGACAGGAGAATGGTTTTTTGAAGAGAGAGCAAAGCGCTTCAAACAATCAAATCTCGGAACAGATGTTGTCAGACAGTCTATCCTACACAAATTCCCAGGTAGAGAACCTCAAGAGGGAGATTTGCTTGTGCTTAATGTGTTTAAAACCTTGTTTCTTGAGTGCTTGACTTGTATTTTATTCCTGACTGAGGAAATTGTAAGTATAAACAGTATTTTAATCTTAATTTTTTATTAGTGCCTCACTATACAGTGATTTGTGAATGATTAATATTCAGGAAAGGTAAGGCCTATATGAAAGCAGTATCTCTGTGGAGATAGGGAGCTGCTGAAAAACACTGTCCAAACAGGTAGACAGTGATACACAGCTGCAGAGCCCAGCAGCAGAGACTCTGAAAGTTCACTCTCAGCTCCTGCCAGGAAGTTTGGCTGTATGGAGAGATCTCAGCCCGGTCATTTTTTGCCTTTGGCTCTCTTATTTGTGATAGTGGTGTGTAGAAATCACTCAAATTTTCTTCTTCAGCTCTGAAGATGAAGGGTAAATGTGAGCTCCTGTGCTGCCTGCTGGAGCATGGGCTATATCCAGGCTACCTGGTATTCAGATTTTCCTTTTGCCCAGGTATCTCCAACAAGCTGCACCTGCACTTTTAGGTACAGTAAATCTGTCTGTCTTGGCCAAGCACAGCACCGTGTGTGCGAGCTGCTCTGGTACCTTCCAGGTACCACAGGACCAAGAAACAGGAGTTTTCCTTGAATGCTGATGGTTTGTACTCACTTAACTCCTTCACTCTGCACACAGAAGCTGTTGGGTAGGTAGTCTATTTCTGATGTAGCATTCATCCCTAGTTTTATCCCCTAGTTTGTAAGGAGAGGGACTGGTTTACTGCCACTGGAAAAAATCCATGGTGCAAACCTGCTCCTTGGAAAATACAGACCTTGCCTATATCAGTGTGCTTCAGAAGCTATAAAACTGGCAAGCGTGTAAGTTCTTGATATCATGTCAGCAGTCAGATTGGGTATTTCGTGATTTGTTACTTGATAGATATATTGAAAAATATCTTTAAGCCATTTTTCCCATACCTTTTGCTCCCAGTTGAACAAACATTTTAATTATGAAAATATTCTTTCATTCAACACAGAAGATACTGTACATCTCAAAATTAAATTTCAGGTCCTTTGTTTATTAAATATTGTCACTGATAAATTTGGAAGCGTAGATCAAAACAAGAGCTGATAATGGGGAACATCTCAAGCTAAGGTTTTATTTTATTAAAATGAGCCCCCAAGGTTTTTTCATTATCTACTTTCATAGGTTGTTGGACATGTGCTGTGGTTTCTGTGCAAAAGTTCACTTTTTATTTTCTTTCCCCCTCCACTGCAGACACAGTTTCCAATGCAGATGAAAAAAGAACATTCAAAGATCAACCCCAAGAAAATGAAGAAAAAGAGCCAGATGTACCAGCCTCCTCCACAAATGGGCACAAATCTGTCTTTAGCAGACCTAGAAAGATTGGGTAAATCCTTTGGTTTTGTTGTTGTCAGTTTTTGTTTTGGTTTCTTAGGGTTTTTTTGAAAACTGATTAATCTGAAAACAGCTGTATATGGTTGGATAGACTTTCTTTTGAGTTTTTCCAGTCTTCCACATTAGTCTCAAACTTCCCGGGATTAGAAACAGCCTTCATTTAAAGGCATACTTACTATAATTAGGTTGCTGTTTCCTAGGAAATGCAGCAGTAATTATTCTTCTTCTATAAAGGTAGCAGAAAAAAAGCCAATTTTACTCCTGGATTTTTCTTGTTTCTACTCAGAAGTAACAGTGTCCTTAAAGGCAGGCTTGCTGAAGAAGCAAATTTGAAAAATATTATTTGTATGACCTGTTTTTTATGTATATTGGTCAGTTTGGCTCACAAGACAAGTTTTCCTTTAGTTTCCAGCTGTGCAAGTGCAGCCTAAGAGTGTGTGAGAGACAGTGAATAAACAGAGCTGCTGCTGATCATCTTGCAGGGTTTAGCCTCAGTTTGGCTGTGCCCTTTCAAGGGGACTGACTCTCAGGGGACACAAACAGATTCATTGACTACGTGGTTGCACAAGGGGTGTCTGGACCTAACTTGAGGATTTTGGGTGAATGGGAAGAAAACCTGGATGGAAGTTCATATCATGGCTGGGGTCTTCATGGTAGCTGGAAAACTTTGTTTCTGTTGAAAGGAAGAGCACATTTTTTTTTAGAGAACCTAAAGATAGGGCAGGTGGATGCTTCCCATGGCTTTTTTACTTCTGAGGAGAGATGAATATGGAACTACCCGTTCCAGCAACTCCAGAAATTAACGCAAGTGATTTATCTCTCTTAAATATAGGGAAAAAGAGCATCAGAATGCCTCTGGCCTCAAATTATGGTGAAGAAAGAACCAGCTTAGGGAATCTTCTGTCATAGACCTAGATTTTTGCTCTGAGCTGTGCTAAGTGGTAGCTATAGTAAGAGTGCATTAAAATTTACTTTTCTAATCCTCCTTCTATTTAAATCCTTTAAGCAAACCAATTAGTCATATTGCCCTAAAAGAAACAATTGTTTTTATAATTGTTACTTATTTTAGTGGTACTTTTTCTGTTTGTGGACAGAAATGTTTTCGGTGGTGACATTCAGCATAACAGAAATTTAATCCTACAAGAACTTGGCTTGCCTTCCTAGTATATTTTGTGGCCTCTTTTAGAAATATTTCATTATTGTTCCTCTTCGTTGCCTGCTTCTTCCTCCCTCAGGTTCCACATTCGTGTATCTCATAAGTGGATTTGTTTTAGCAAGGCTCTTTTGGGGTCAGCTGCTACTGACAGTGTAATGGGATAACTTATCAGCCTATTGTGGTTTGTAAGGTCATGAGGAATACTACTACTTTTTGAAATTTGATTTCACTCATTTCTTTCCCATTAGGCCATGTTTTGCAGGGTAAGGGGGTGATGCTATGTTTTTTAGAAATGGCATGTTTGGGGCATTTGATGCGTATAATTCTAGAAATATCTATAAGAGAAAATACATACAGCATAACTTTCTAGGGGAAAATATACATACTTAGTCAAAAAAACTTTGCTAATTATAAACTCCTAAAAACATAGAAATGAATTTTCACAAAAGGCACTTCTGGTTCTAAGCTCGAATAGAAGAAATATTTTAATGTTTTGGTGTCTTAAAATGCAGTTTGTAGTAAATATGATGTTTTTTCCCCCAGGAACCAGTTTCATAGCCAGATTTGGTGCTCTGTTGACCCTCATATCCAGAGCTGTCCATTGGTTAGCCAGACGAAATTAATGGACTGTGCACATCACACAAAAGATTTAAAAATCTTTTATTCCTTGTTTTCAACAGGAAGGTTATCAGGGCAGTTACCAAAGGAGAAATTACATATGGAAAAGATGAAGGTGAAAGGTACACAGGATCAGAGGCTGAAAGCCCAAGTTTGTGTGGTGGGAGGTCAGCTCCATGCTCCGAGAGGTGAGCGGGAATCTGGGACAACTCCTGCTGGGACTGACCTGGGAGCCTGTGCCAGTGCCCTGGGCTGCTTTGTCTGTTTGGATGCTCAGCACTAATACTGTCTGAGAAGCAGAGCTTATGTTCATAAAACAAACAGAAACCACCAAAACCACCCAACAAACCTAAAAATTATGTCCACTCATCTTATTTTAACCTCCTTGTGTTCAGCTGGTGACTGATGTCAGTATGTTGTTTTTTGTTTTCTGGCTTTTAATTGGTGAGCTGTGTTCTTGTTGCAGAACTGAAGCTCTTTGTTTTTCTTTAGTAATGACATGTTTGTTGATCATAATTTATGTTTTCTTCTTCAAAGGTTGTTTGTCCTTCTCTTTCCATGATTATTGTCACAGCTATTTCTGGTAGGATTCCATTTATCATTCTTCTGGGCCTAAGACATCTCTGTTATTGCCTCAGATGGCATTATAAAACGCCAAGAGCAAAATTCCTGTCACGTTCTACCTTCAAAATGGAGCCAAAGAACAGCTGACCTTTTCCTTGTTCAGCTGGATAACCTACACTGGATATAGACTCACATTCTTTGCTCAGGTGCACACACCTAGAAATTTTACCATATGGATTGAAAAAATAATAATAATTTGCTGTAAGTTCTAACAGCAATTTCCTGTTCTCTAAACCAGTGTTTCTGGGAGACTCCAAAGAGATATGCAGGAACAAAGAATAACAGGTAAAAAGAACATCATGGAGTTCAGTAAGCACATCGATAAACCTTCTTGTTTAAGCAAGAACTTGCTTCTCTTTGTAACCTACAATTCAAATCCCAATTTCTAAATGTTCTGCAATATGCCTAAAGCTGATGGTGGCAATCTTCTCGACAGCTGACAATTTGATTTCCTTTTTTTTCCACTGGGTGCTGCAGCATTTACCAGCGAATCCAGCTTTCAAGCTAGTTTTCTTCTTTAATCCATCCAGTTCACTATTTTTTACCACTAAGCTTACTAGGCCTTCTGTATCTAACCAGACTCATACCCGACTTCTATGAGACCAGAAGTAGAATTTTTGCAGGTTTTCTGCATTTGTTTTGCTTTTCATTGATTAGAGTAGAAATGATTGAAGGATCTAAGAGATAAAACCTCAGGAATCTGGTGTCTGTGCTGCTTGAGATTATGCAATATTAGTAGCTTTCTCTGAGAGTTTACCAGGATAAGAACAAAGGGATGCTTGTGAGAGGTCTGTGCAGCTGTTTTGATGTGCCAAACTACAAGAAAGTTATCAGGAAGTTAACCATAAATGAAGCAAAATGATTTTGTTTGGGTGGTGGAATTAAGCACCTGATAAACTCTCTGTACAGATTTAGAAGGAGTGAAGTAGTCTATAAAGACAGCTTTTATGTTTGATTGCCTTGCTTGACCTTCACATAAATCATCAATTTCTAGCTGTTTCCCAGAGCCAGAGTGCAAGACTTGTTAAATTAAGGGTATTGAGTCATTATGGCAACTTCTTCTCTACTTGTCATCTTATTCTCTCCTGGGGAAATTGGTGTCCCGTGCCAAAGTGCAGAGCAACATTGTCAAAATGGGTAGTATTTCACCTACTAGCCAGGAAACCAAGAGAGAATATTTATTCTTTCTAAACATTTCTGTTTAGGAGAAGATACACTGAGCTGGGAACAGGGAGACTCAGGCCATGAATTCACCTCTTCTGCTGGTTTATTTTTACTCCAGCCAAAATGATTTTTCTGCTGAATGAACTGGGAGGCTGCATCAGGTCAGGATATTTCCAGGAGAAATAGTGTAGGAATTGCAGGGTCATTTACACAGGCACTTCACCCCACTGTACTGAGGCCTTGTCTACGACAAGGAAAAGTCTGGCATAGTCACAACACCATTTTTCTGTCGTCTACTTAACAGTTATAAAATGTGTTGACTCTGTCTAATAGGAGACTGAAATAAGAACTAAGGACACATTTAAAAATAATTTTCATTGTTTAAAAAGGTTAAAAAAGTGCAACAGATCACCCTCAGTGTTCTAACCCTCAGCGTTCATGTGGGTTTACCAGTATTTTCTAACAGAAAATGTCCCTTGGAAAAACTTTTGCTTGTTGTGATGTTAGACAGCAATTGGGGTCTGCTGTGCTGGTCACAGATGATTTTTTGTCACTTTTGCTAACCTGAAACCTCCAAGAAGACCTGTCCACGTTGGTTGAAAGAATCAATCATTTTAGGTCAAGAGTCATTACTGAAACATAAACAGGACAGTGAACAAGTTGGTGTTTTTCCGGAGATGCTGGAGACAAGAGACACAAGGATTTTAGAGATTTTGGAGATAGTGCTGGCATTAAAGTGGCTGTAGAAATGTTCAGAACTGCCATGTTACTGTAGTTTCCCTTTACATCGATGGAGCAGCCTGGGTTGCACGAGTTGTCCCACCTCCTGCTGGATGTGAATGCAGTGTGGATCGAACAGGGATGAATGCAGCTTCTGCAGCCTGGACAAGAGCTGTCCATTTGGGCCATGTGCAGTTCTGGTACAAGTGCTGACAATTCTTGTATGTCTTGTATGTGTAAAGCAATTGTGATTCATCTTTGCCTGTGTTTTTCATTTCCAGGTGATCCCACAGTCCATCAGGGCACTGTTATTCTCATAACTTTTAGCACAGCACATTTCTTGCAGTGGTTTGCTAAATGCGCTGCCTTGGTTTGCTCAGAGCAATAACCCTTCCCTCCTCCTCTCTCCACCGCAGAGGGAGCACGCTTTCCCTGACCAGCAGCGGTGCAGGGGCTGCTGCAGGACATCCAAGAGGGGCCCTGGGCCCTGCGAGCAGAGGCAGCGCTCCCAAGCCTTCCCTGCCGCGCTCTCCGGCGCTCAGCGCGCGCAGCATGACCGCGGATTACAGCGGGGTAAGGGCAGGGCTGGGGGCTGGCCCCAGAGACAGCCGACACCAAACGAGGTGACTGGGTTGGTATCTGCCCTGTTAGATCCGTTTGCAGCACAGCGAGGACAAGCCTGACAGAGGAAATTGGATTTCTCCCTCAGCTCTGCTGGGGCCTGTGGAGATCTCTGCTAGACCACAGTTTGTCATGCTCTTATCATGTGGGTTTTGGTTTGGCAGGCGTTTCTCTTTTGTCTAGAAATTGCTGTTGATGTCCAGCATTAGATAATGATTTACAGATTCTGACCTGGGAGGCAAAAGGGATGAGAATTAGCATTTTTTGGCACTTTACAGCCTTGAGTAAGTGCTGTGAAATAAGGACGTGACTTTCAAGCATGCACAATCCAGCATTCTCCCACTGACTTCTAAGGGAAACTTTGCAAGCCCAGCACTTGCAGAAAATCAGGCCAAACTGATTTTAGTTTTTTCTGGATTTGGACGCTGGGCGCTGCATAAATTATTCCATAATATAAAATGTGTGATAAACACGTTATCAGAATAATTCCTCTCGTGCTGTTAGGCCTCTTGGGATGTATTTACCATTAATCTTTGGAAAAAAGGTAGATGAGTGTTTAGATCAGAGCCCTGTTGAAGGCATCAATTTTCTTTCTAAGTTCCAGATACTTGGTCTAATATGTTGTCTTTCTTAATAAAAAATAAGTTAGTGTATATGAAGGGCAGTTTGGAGAGCTGTAAATAAATGAATAGTTGTTTTATTTATATTTTTGTTGGCATATAGACTTGTTTTCAAGTGCATTAGATTTGTTTGAAAAAACCATTTAATTTAGATGGAGTTATGTTATTAACTTTTCTTTTACAGGTAGGCAAAAGGTCATAATGACATCAAGCATATTGGCTTTATTAAAGGGGTTATACTGGCATAATTTAATTAGTTCAAGTGTATTTGGTTTTGCCCTGGCTGAAATCATTATGCTAGTACAAAAACCATAGGTTTTGTGGTTCCTTTCTTTCTTTCTTTTTTTTTTTCCTGATTTCTGAGCTGAGTGAGCTTCTAATAGAGTGGAGTGTTTCCCTTCCCCAACACTTCACTCTGATTCTTCAGCTGCCAACTCAGAATGTAAACAAGAGTTGCATCTTTGTGCAAATTTTATTCATGATCAGTGCTAAGCAAAGCAGATTAGACTGGAATCTAAATATATTCAGTAATAGACTGGATGTTAAAGGAGCTTTAGAGTTCCAGAATCTAACAGAAATTATGCTTTTATAAACTAACAGTGAATAAACTTGGGGCTTTTATTTATGGGCAGGGCACTGGCTTGGAAAATGGCATGATTATTCCAGCAAGTGAAAGTGTACCTGAAGATTTAGTAAAGAAGCACTGCAGGAAACCATCTGGAACACCTTCTATTGCAGTTTCTAGGGTATCTTTGTCATCAGGCAAGTATTAAGTCTTTTCCTTCTTTCTGCCAGCCTTTACTATCAGAGGATTATTCCTATTCCTGTGATTCTGCTCCTTTTGTTTTTAAAACATGTCGAAAGACCAAATGTAAGTTTTATAAATTTGTTCATATTCATTCTGAAAATGCTTTCCTTTCACTAACCAAATTCATACCATTTCACAAGTTTTACATGGAAAAATGGTAATTCTAACCCCAGAAACATTGGTACAATGTTAGTGTTTGGTAACATGCTCTTAGAACTGTTACAAGATTCACAACTGCACGTTGTTCAGTCATTCTCTGTGTGCTCCCCTGCATGAAATACCACCTGTATATAACACTACTCTGCTGCTGACATTACATTTCACACCCACTTTGCCCAGAAGCAATTTTGGGAAACAATGTATGGTCAAAGAACAAGCTCCCTAGAGATTTCTTGTCATTTCATTTTTATATGTGATGCACTGAACCAGTCAATCCAGCTGTAGTTTACCTCATTTCATTGGAGGCTGGTGGGTAAAAAGGGCTTACACAGGAAGGTGCTGTCACAGCTACTTTACAGTAGTGGATGGACATCCTCTTTTTCCTCTCTGAAATAGGAGGCAGGAGCCTCCTGCACTCTTCTGCTTCTCCCAGGCACTCAGTCAGCTTCCTGCAGGGCTAATGGAGTGGGTTTGGGTTTATAGGCTTCTCTCTGAAGCACAGCAGGACTCACTTCGTAGTTGCTGGATTTAGCCCAATGCAGAAACCTAGTGGTGTATTCAACAGAGCTAATCCAAAGAGGGAATGTTCCTTACCTCAGCCATTTCAGCTTGAAAGCATCAGAGTTTCCTTGAGAATATTGTTCAGTGCAACTCTGGGCAGAGGTGTTACAGACAGCTACTTATTTAGGAAGTAAAAATTCTCCTGTTTCTGCTACCTTACAAAAAAAAGGCTTTCCTGGTAGATAAGAACTGACCTCATGTTACCAAAGCAGATGGATACTGCTTTGCAACTTCAGAACGAGACTCAGACTCTGCATTGTCTCCTGGGCAGATCTCAAAGGGCATTAAGCTCAGGAGAGTGACCTTTCCTGCCACATCAGCTGTAGACCAGGTGGAAGACGAACAGTTAAAAACCTTTTAGATTGCTACCTGCAGGATCTAAAAGTACTCTCTTCCCTCTCTATTGAAACACCCACACAAAAGATTTATATGGGGAGGGCTAAGATGCCTTGGAGAAAGATTTTCTGTGTCTTAGGCTATAGAGTGGATTTTGTAGGACTTTTTAGGATTTTATAGACTTGTAGGACTGAGCGAAACTGCTGGAGCTCTTGAGACTTATTTGTTTCCTCCTAATTTCTACATAAGGAATACCAGAAAGGACAGAAGTACTTTCTACATCCATCTGTATCCCCAGCTGCTTGATTCTGATGAAGATGCTGGGGAGAGTTTGGTGGTGGTGGTAGATGTGATAATCACTGTGAATACTTGGACAGAGAGTTTTGCAACATTCCAGGCTGACAGGCCTACCAGAGAAAGTCAAAAGCTTCATCTATGGTATCATCCACAGAAGACAATCACAGCAGATAAATAAATAGTATAGGGGTAAAATTATTGCCCAGAAGGCTGAACAGCACCAGAAAGCATATTTCTCCATTTATCATAATGATGTTCAGTTGCCATAGCTTCTGACAGATAACTAAAATGTGGTTTTGATTTTTTTTTTTGTTAAAAAACCATTGGGGTTGCGATAATATTTGTATGGAAGATGAAATGGAATATTTCTGTAGAAACTATAGCAAACATTTAAATTGTTTTTGTTTTCCAGACCGCAGCCGATCTGAGATAGATTTGAGCGAATCTTTCTCTGAAGGAAATGAGGATACCTTGAGCATAAGAAGCAAATCTGTACCTAGTGCCTTAGATCAGGAACTGGTGAGTTGTAAATATGTAAATGTTCATCTGGTGGAAATTCTGCTTGTTTGGACCAATGAAATAAGGACTGCATGTGTATCTATATAAAATATGGATAAGGCAGAACATTCTTTCAGGGATATTTAATGCGTTTTTAAACAATGTCGTCTTCTGAGTATGTTTGCTATAGAGTGATTTCAATGAATAGTCATGGCTCTAGTTTGTTGTTAATTTGCTGGGTGTTTGAGTTCACAGATGAAAGAAACCTAGACCGAAAATAAATTCCAGGCACTAAATTACACATGTTCCAACATTCTGTTAATTCATATTTTCATGAGTTTTAATTTAGATTCTGAGAAATTCCATACTTTAAAGGCTTTAATCTTTGTCTGGTTTGGTTTTCACCTTATCTGTATTTTTAGCAGGAAGACCCAACTTTCTATTCTGGCAATGTTGCTTGCCTCTTCTTCCTGTTGACTTTTCCATACATCTCCAGGCCTTTTTTTGTGTATTTTATAGACTGCTTTTCCTAAAGTGATTCACAACTTTCCTCTCCTCTTATGCACATATCCAAGATAAGCAATTTGCAGATGTGCATCAGGGCTATAAAAGAACATCCAACGTTATGAAATATGCATGAGGGGAAAAAAATTATTTAAATAGTTCTGTATCTAATCACAGTTTGTTCTAAAGTTTCCAAATGCGTGCTTGTAGCTTTTGCATTTTGCCTGTTGTCATAGTCGTTCCCTTCCATCTGCTCTTCCCAGAAGAGCATTGGCCATGGCAGATGTCTCCCCTTCTTGTAGTATTGAAATTTGAGTCATGGTGGAAAAAATGTGTTGGGATTTCCATCTTTTCTGGTATTAGTAGCAGTCAGAGAATGTGCCTGCAGCATTGCTTTGGGTTAATCTTTGAGGAATTAACAAAAGATCTTCCTGCGTGCCAGATGTTGGTGGAAGAAAAACTTCAAAAATAAGTGGTTTCTTTTTAAACTGTAATAAAGAAAAAGGATGTGTTCTTTATTAAGAAGCTGGAAAATATTGCAGAAGAAAAGCACAAAATAAAAAATGCAGACTTTATATTTCTTTATATCTGTTCTCTGCTCTAATTGACAGTGAAAACTTACATATTTCTCTGAGGCAGCTGCCAGAGATGACAAATCCAGAGAGGTTTTTTCTTCTTTGATTTTTGTCTCCTTAATCAGAGATTTTATTTTGTATTTCTTTCTTGCTGACTGTGAATGAAATTTCAGATTGCATCTCTGCAACTCTATAGCTTCTCTGCTAGCACAGGAGACATCTCTTGTGGCATAACCTTGATTTAGCTGCTCTGGAGTCTGACAGTGCTAATTCCCCTTTAAAATTCATTCATAACAGGAGTCACAGATCTCTGATTCTATCCTTGCTTTCTCTGCCTTATGAAATGAAGTGATTGCATTCATCCGCTTCTGTGTTACCAAATTTATCTAGGGTAGTTTGTCTCACAGGAGTCCTTCAGAGTCTTCTCCCGTATTCATTATGGATGCAGTGGTTCGAGATAAAAGCTGTATTCCTGCTGGGATTGAGTTTATTTGATGCTTGAACATAGGAGACAAAAAGAAAGGTATCTGATGAAGGTAACAACAGCTCCTGCAGCCTGGGAAAAGCTGGAGTTATACCTCCTTTTCTTCTAGCTGAGATCCTTCAGTCTCTTATTCCTGGGTGATGGGAGCTGACAGCAGTGGTAGGGGAGATGCCACGCATCAATAGGATATGCAGATTGCTGCCATTTATCAGCTGAAAGGATGGGAAAGGGCTTTTAGCTGCTTTGCTCCCACCTTTATCATGGAAACCCATTACACATACAGAGGAATCAGGTGGAAAATTGAATGGATATTTTGCTTCTCTAACTTAGTATTGTTTTTGATAGTGAAAAGGGACAAGCCCCAAAACCCACATGGTGTGGTACAGATTTATCAAGGAGCACGGGGAACCAGCTAAATCCAGTGTTGTGTTCAAGTGTTAGCACCTTATCTAGAGATTTGTGTGTTGAGTTCCTGACCAAATAGTGTTCATTACATGCTCAGCTGCTTTTTTAGGAGTAACTGGATGATGTGCATTTTATAGCCCACACTGGAGATCGTGAGATTAATACTCTACTAGCTCTAACTTTAATAAGCTAGTTACACCAACCAATTATGTAGTTGCAGTTCTGTAACACCTCCTGAGAAATACAATCGTCGTGGTGCAAAATAAATTAAGAGCGTAAGTTAAATAGTAACCCCTTTTTTTTAAGTTTTAGGTACCTGCTTGCAGACAAAAATTGGTATTCAGCAGTTGTTAGGACTCTGTGAAGCACTGTTAGTATTTGAGTGTCTAGACCTGAAAGACCCCGGTATGAAGATGTTGCCTTATTTTTTCCCGCCCTGTATTTAATTATTTAACAGTCAAAATGTAGCATTGTTTATTTCCAAGTTCACTGGCATGCATACAACTGTGTAAAGGAAAGAGTTCTGCATGTATTACCAGAATTGCTTCTTCCTGTTCCATGGGCAAGTAAGAAACCTGTGTGTTCTTGTTCCAAATTTAAAACCAGACTACATCACCTGACATCTGAATTCAATGAGGGGAGTAGAAATTATGGGTGGAGGGGTTTTTTTTGTTTTATTTCAGGTTTTTGGGAGGTTTTACTTTTGAATGATTCAGCTGTCTGTCTTCCTGAAATAGTTTGTTCTGTTGTGCCTAGGTCTCCAAGGATTTTTCCTTTTATTTAGTATAAAATATCTATTACTTCTTATTTTCTTTTGTTTTTCTTCTGTGGGGTGGTAAGAGTGCCTTCAATAGATTAGAAAGATAAGAGCAAGCTCATGGTAAGAACATGAAGCTAAGTGTTTTCTTCAGTATGTAAATTTTGGTGATAGCTTCTTCTGAATTCCCTCTGCTCAATATTAAATATGCAGTTACAATTGGAAAGCAGTAGTAGAAAATCACATTTAGGTGGTTTCATATCAGTTCAGTCACTGAAGCAAAGGAGAAGAGATGTAACAGCCAGTTTTATGTAAACTATGGCAAATGTGCCGCAGATCTTCCATGTAATCTGTGACAGTTCAACTCTCCAGCAGCATTTCTTCCCTGCACTGTTTTTGCTGATTAGGACAGAAGTTTTTGAGACTCCTGAATTTGAATACAGTGTTTCTCTGTTTAGTTTCAAAGACTGAGAGCAACTAAGTAATAGAGGATGAGCTAGGTCAAAAGGTGAGGTTTTTAGAGCTGCAAAGCAGATATAAGGAAGTCGAAAATTTGACGCCATTAAAATTAAAAGTGAAGCCTTTCAAAATATACCAGCCATACGGCTCATGGAAACATTGAGATTTCCAAGCTATGCCTAATATGATTATAATTGTCTGCTGGCATTTTTTCATGTTATTTTAAGTAAAACTTAAGAGTCCCATTAGGACCATCAATCAGATCTAAAGATTCGATTTAGATTTTACTTTATTGCTGTGTTTAAGCAACGAATTTTTTTTCTGTATATGGGTTAAACATGCAAACTTCAGTCTTGCTTATTAAAACTCAAGTACATATATGAAGCTGTGCATTTCCACCTTTTTATTATTAATACAATACAGAAATTTAAGTATTTTTTTAAATGCTTTTCAACTGGCTTGATATAACAACATGAAGTGTATATGCGAAGATTTTCAGTTCTTAAACAATTGAATCCTGAAACCACAGCTGTCTCTTCCCCTTATGCTCTGTGTCTGTGCAAAGATGCAGAAAATGTAAATCAAAATTCCTCTACAGAAAAGAATTTGAATGCATCCAGCACCATCTTCCTAAAGTGGAAAACTTGTGAAACAAAATTAAGTGGCAGAGGCTGACCAAATACAGAGCAGAACACGACAACTAAAATGCCTGTTTGTCATTTAGGGCTATCTGGATGAAACAGAAGAAGATATTGATGACATAGTGGCCTCCTGTTATCCAAGAAAACATGAACATATGACAAGTGGAGTATCAACAGTAAGATCTTGAGTAGAAAACATGCACTGTCCTTCCACAAAAGGCCATATTTCCTCCAGAACGGAATTTAACTTCGTATCACTTATCACATTCATCTTTCATTCTACACTTGAGAAACATCTCTTAACATTCAGATAGATTTTCTATTACATTATTAATGCTGTTCAAAGTTAAAATGCTGTTCTCTGCAGGGCATGGAAAGAGAAAACTATTTTGCATACTCATTAGCAGACTTTCTCATATGCTTGGGTTATTATTAAGCTTACATGTGGAGAAGGCAAACCAGAGGTGTTTGTGGTGTGTGACTGCTCAGCTTTGCAGAGGAGCACTTGGTCTTAATTAAATTGAAACAAAGAGAACAAGGCTGTGGGGGAGATTTTCCTTCTCAAACTGCTTTCCGATTTTTTAGGTTCTTGGGACACAAACATTTGTCTGTGTGTTTGCATACATCCCACTTCCATGGAATCATTGTCCATCCCCCAACTCAGCTTCTCTCATTCTTCATGGCATGATTGCTAACCCACCCACATCTGGAAAGTGCTACCCTTTAGTGCAGGAGAGAGGTGCTAGGGGATTTGGTTTGGTGACAATAAAGGGATAGCTGCATGTGATGGTAGCAACAAAACTGGTATAAGAAGGCTTCTGCTGTTCATTATGCAGTATGTTATTCACTGGGAAAGAAAATAGATGATAAAAGCAGCCTTTAACATGTCTAGTTTATTACTATACTGTGTTTCTCATCTTTGGGATCTGTGGGCAATGGATAGTATCTTCAGAGAGTCCTCTCTGGCCACTCTTCCTTATGGTTTGTGCTTAAGAATAGCTCTGGACTGCACAAAGCAGCAATGAACTCTATGTAGAGTGCATTAGTGCTGAAGAGGACGAAGGATGATGAGTCTGAATACTAAAAGGGAAGAGAAAATTAGGTCCATGACAACAACCAAGGAATTGTTCTTTCTAGACTGCACCCCCATTAGTCTCCATGCAAGCAAGGCCATGGGAATCCCCAATGAAGCTCTTGATCCCAAAGGAATGGAGTTGGTTGAACCCAAACTTGGCATACACGGGGAGGAGAAAGGGCTGAGAATATTAACATCAAAGAGCATTTTGATGTCTTAGATCTGACCATGTCAGACCATTTTTTCCCTCTGATTTTTGTAGTTCACAGAAACAGACACAGAGTAGAATGCAGCTCTTCACACCATATCAGACTTGAGCACCTGTAGCCTGTTGACACTGGCCTAATTACACCCATTTAGCCGAGGCTGACAATGACTCACAGCTTCCAATGCTTGCTGGTCCCAGGGATTTTATAGACAGAATAAATTTCATTTCCTCTGAATATTGACAGGAGGGTTGCAGGGACTTAAGTGCCTTCTCTGTTAGGTCACTAATTAAGGAACTGCATGTAGAGATCCTTCCCTCTGTGCTTCAGGCAGCATTCTGTCCATGTGTTGGGTTTTGTCCTTTGCTGTAGATTTCCCTCTGACCTTTCTCTAAAGCAAAGTGCAGCTTTTCCAGTGCTGTAGGTTTGAGATAATCTCACATCTCAATGCTCTCATTTCTCCTTATTCACCATGACATGATTTTTAATGTCACTGCATGCAATGTTAATGGCAAAGTTGTGAATGGCCAGCTGCTTCTCCCTGCAAGAGCAGGTCAATTTTACAGGTTCATTTCTTTATTCCCCTTAAGTGTGTTGCTAACATTTCTCCATCATATTTTTACCTTCACTTTGATTGTTTTAAGGCTTTGAGCTTTCTTGCACAGTATGTTTTTTTATCATGTGCTATCACGGGTCAGCTATGAGCTGTCAAACGAGTGTTAACTATTAAGTCACACTGAAACAATGTTATTAATGAACAGTAGACTCTAACTGTACGTTTTTCTCTTTTATTTCTTTTTTTTGAATCTGAGAATTTAAGATAAGTATGGCTAGTCGTACAATGAATATTTGAGGAAAAGAAAGAAATATCACAAAGAATAAAAGATACTTGAAATCTACCTGCAACATAAGTGAGCAAAAATGGAAGTGGAAAGTGGCGTTGAAGAGAAACTGTATCTCAGTGTTACTGTTTTATTTTGTGTTTTCACAATGCTAATGCATGAACTGTGAATTTAGTTTTCCCTTCATCCTTCATTCTCCACATATTTATGTGGTGTTGTCAAGACCCACCACATCAGTGAGACTAAAATGTTCCAGTGCTTTACTGCAGCAATAAGATATGATGCAAAACAAACATAATTCTTTGTGAGGTATCAAAATGAGACTCTGCATCATTCATATGTTGTTTGCTACTTACTAAACAGGAATATGAGTATGTTTCTTTGGGATTTTACATTTAGTGTATGCGATGTCCAGTGTAAATGCTACAGAACAAAGTCTAGGGGTGGGGGCAAAAAGTGAAGTATATCAAATTCTACTAAATTAGTATGATTTTCTTTGTGGTTTGTAAGCAATTCAGAAATAGTGTTTGCATAAATTCAAGGGTCAGGGGCCATCTATTTGTTTAGGACCTTCTGTCACGGGTTTTTTTCTCCCAATCATTTATCCCCTGATGTCTGCTAACATAAAGCTAGAGGGGAAAAAAATATTTGGATTAGAGAAAGAAGCGTTTGGAGTAGAAAACAAGTCATCCACCTCCTTATACTGGTATAACCTTGGGGTTTTTTTCTGAAGTGGGCATACAAATTGTTACAGGGATAATTTAGGCATTTTTTAGCACATACTGGACTGGTTAAGTTCCCTAACAGTGTCCAAGGAGTTTCCTAACAGTGTCCAAGGATATTTTCATGTGTTTTAGAGGTGGAAAAGTATAAATGGTAAAGGCTGGAATTTAGCTCAAGGCATGTTAGGAATTGGAGGAAATATCACACATTGGTTGGTGTGTGTTGATAATTCTCCAGTAATTTTAACTAGTCCAGTTAGTGAAATTTCAGACAATTATAAAAAGGATTAAAAGGACAAGCCTTTTTCTTTCTTTCTTTTTTTTTTCTTAATTAAGAGTAAAGAAAGCCAGCAGAAATACATTAAAAACACCTTTTTTTGCTGTTTAATTTTCCTACATAGGGTATACGATTAAATTTATGGGTAATAATCGCTTATATAAATAACACTTCTTCCTGTCTGTTATTGTTACCACATTGACACAGAACTGTTTATCCCTTGAGCCTTCTGTGCTGCAGGGCCCTCGGGCAAGGTGCTTGGAGAGTTGGGTTTTGTCACAAACCAATTCTTTCTGTGTGGCCCTTTCCCTGGACTGTGCTCTTCCCTGCAGCTGGCAGGAAGGAGATGGATCAAGACACAGTTGGTGAGATCCTGCTCTAGCAAGCAGAGGAGGGAAAATGTGTCCCCCAATAATCAATTACTGAATTTATTTCCCAGAGAGTGACATGTTTCAACATTTTAGTGCAATGGTCATCTATTCTTATGAACTCCACAGAGAAACTACCCTTTCTTACAAAGGCACTGATGCTGCAAACACAGGAATGCTTAGATTTTGACTGGCTTCAGGGAGGATTGACATGGACATGGACATATAAATGAGAACAAATCTAAGTGTAATCCAATATGAATCCAAACCTGCTGAGCTGCTGTTCTAAAATATAACTTGTTTTGATACAGAGGTTACCCCATTTCTATGTAATGACCTTGAACCATGCAACCTTCAACACTTGAAGTGTATGAAAAACAGAGCATTTCTCTGATTAGGTGATACCTTTTTATTTCTTTCTTTCTCACTATGGCTTTGCAATACAAACTTCCTTTACCTGTCTATATAGATAAAGATTTCTCACTGCACTTATTCTTTCTTATTGCAGCAATCTAATGCTCTTTTCTCTCAATCTTTTGCACTGCCTTAATTAAAGAACTCTCCAGAAGGCTCTGACAGAAAATGGACATATTTAAGTGTGCCTGAAACAGATGGTGATACTGTGAGTTCTCCTGAATCCTCTGCTCTAGCTTACTTTCAAGGTTTCTCTCTCCTTTCTCCCTTTTTGTTGAAGACTGTACCCGTGTGTCTTGCAAGGTTCCTATGCGTCAGAATTTAGATGGTTATAAATGTTTTTGAGCAATCTTGTTCAAGGACTCAGAAGAAAATGTGCACCACATTTCTTGAATGTTTTTGATTCTGGCAGTGTGCATATTTCTCTAGTTTTCTTCAAAAAATATTCAGTTCTTCCCTAATTGTAAACTTCTGGAAGAGGGAATCTTCATAGCAGTACTCTGCATTTTGTGAGTGTGAAGAAAAAGGGATTGAGGGGTGATATATTATGTTGTAGTGGAAAAAAACTGTGGTATTGTTGCTAAAATTTTTGGACTTCACAAAATTTGCAGAAATGGGGTGGAGGTTGAATTTTGCTCCTTCTTTTAGAATTGTTAATGAGAGACAGGTGTCACTTTAAATAAATATGGTTTTATACTACATCCATTATGGGAAGCATCCTTCTAAGTTTTCCTAAGGGCTCTGTCAGCAGTTGTCTGATGAGACTCAGTAAAAATTAGGTGACCAGCTGAGCCAGAGAAGTGATTGGTTTTTTTTCCTGCTTGGAACTTACACGAGCTTACAATTTATGTAGCCTGTCTGCTCTTCAGTTCATAAATTAATTAAAAGGTAATTTAGATTTAGTCATGTTTATAAATAGGTTTGATTCTTGCATTGAAAATACATCTGTCTAGACATTTAAACTACTATTAACTACAGTTCTTATTCCCTTTACATCAAATCATTGTAATTTTATTCTATGATATATCTGTTTCCACAGCAAGTCCTAAAAAGTGTGACAATATTGCGAGGCTGTAGCTTTATGGAAAAAAGCAGATTTTGGAAAAGAGTAATGTGTTTCAGCCTCTGAGCCCTTTTTCTGTTCCCCTCCAGACGAGCATTAACAGCATGATGAGTGTATATAGCGAAACTGGTGACTATGGCAACGTGAAGGTCAGCGGTGAAATCCTCCTCAGTATCAACTACATCTACAAAACAGGTGCCCTCAACATCCTGGTGAAGAGCTGCAGAAACCTGGCCATTGCAGATGAGAGGAAGCAAAGGACCGATCCGTAAGCACAGACAAGAGTTTCCTGAAGCTCTGCTGGGGGTGTCCCCCCCGCCAATATCCCACCCTGATTGTAACTAGGGGTTGGGATACGAGCCTGGGAATTCACAGGATCAGTTGCTACAAGCAGCAGTTTGGTGATGGTTGGGTTTGGGTTCCCTGTGGGAAGAGCATTTTCTGTGAGCTTCTTAGGGCAACACGTGCCTGTTCTCAGGAAACAATAAGATTATTTAAATTATCAACCTATTTGACAGTAAAAGAGCAAAAAATTATGAAGGAATAGGCAGGCAGCATCAAGTTTTTCTTTTACTTCTATAATCAAAACTGAAGTATATGAGAGGAGTGATGTCTTGGAGGCAGGGATTGATGGAGATGACTTTGCTTTCATGTATCCATAGCCTCACTTTGCAAGTACCCAGTTTTCTGAGTTTCTCATCATAGTTTTCTGTATAATACCTAAACTCCCTCATCAGAAAGCAACAATTAGTGTCTCTAATCATGATTAGAGATCATAATCTACTGTATATAAATGATGAAGTTTTTAATTCTCTTGTATTTTTAGGGTCTATTTTGTCATATGTGACCAGTCAGTAATCATATATAGCAAAAGGAAAATTGTTAGGAAAGCTTGCTGCATTTCTGAAGATAAATAAATTAATTTAGCTCTGCCTTGTGCTATTCTGATCTTATCTGACTAACACCACTATGTTTGTAGGTAGAGGCCACACCTCTTCATGTTTTGCATATTCTCTGTTACATGGTTACACTCTTTATACCGCAAAAATTAATTTCCTCGTATGTGTTGCTGATGCAGCAATGTCTGGTCTTTGCTCAAACTGGTCATTTTCTATTCCTTGCTAATACTTTGCTCCTTGCTCTGCAGATATGTCAAAGCCTACCTTCTGCCTGATAAGTCCCGCCAAAGTAAGCGCAAGACCAAAATTAAAAGTAACAGCACCAACCCAGAATTTAATGAGACGCTGAAGGTGAGAACAGTTTCTCTCTCAGGCTCTGATGAACGTTTCACTTGTGCTCACAGGTATTTTCTACGTGTGTTCCAGTACAGGGATTAGAACTTGGAAGAGATGCCTCAAAAGGGAAGGTGTTTAAGCAAAAGCATCTAGTAAACATATGAGTTGTGTTAAACTTCTTTATATTCTTTAAAGTTTTAAGCCTGCTTTGCTAAGAAATCTTCTGGTCCTTATCTCACAGAGTAAAATAGATGTGATCAAACCACTACAGTTGCAATTTCTGGCTTTCAGCATTAAGGAAGTAATTTTGTTTGGTCCTCCCCTTTACAGTTAAAAATTCTATTAGTTTCCATAGATCCCTTTCAAAACTGTTGATGTTGCCATCTAGCCTGAGCTTAGAGTTGTTAAAAGCACCTTAAAGATTTTATATGCCTGATGCTGAAGTAAAGCTAGATTAAAATTTCCTGTCTAACTCATTTTGAAGAGAAAATAACATTTTGCAGTAACATCTGAATTCTTCTGGAAGCTTTAACTTATTTCTAAAGCAGAACTAACTTTGACAAGGAAAAAAAAAGCTGTGGTGAAGTTCATTTTCTGTTGCAATGGACTTGATGTGCTTGAGGACACAGCATCCAGACTCTCCTTCCTTGGCCTTTACCCACCCCCACTAGAGAGGCTGAACTCTTCTGAGCTCCTCACAAGCTGCTTATTCACCTCTCTGGCTCTGTGGGCCAGGTGGGAATGGTGGAGTTGCTGCCCCTTCACTGCCTCTCTGGCATCTTGACCTTGAGGACCCTGGTGATTCCCTTTCCTACCATTTGAAGGGAGTTACCCAGCAGGCTGCCATGAGGCCAGAGAAGCTTTCTAGCTTTTCCTGAAATATTTCTTTTTTTTAATTTCAGTTAGGTTTCAAATAAGTTTCCTATAATAGAGGCAAATAGATGTTTCCTGGCTGGTGTATTTGGCTTAGCCTGGCTACAAAACCATTTTGCAGGCGCACACCCTTGGTCTGGCCAGACTGCTTGCCGAGGGAGAGTCTTTTTATAGCCTCATTTTTAGATTTTTAACTTCACTCATAGAGTAAAGTTAAGGCTTGCCTGAACTGGAAAAAATAAGGCTTTAGACTTTATTTATCAAGTAATACAGCACTAAACATATTTGCTAGGTGAGGATAGGACCTAGGAGTTTCTCAAAAATACGGATTGCAACAAAAGGGGCTTACTTGAAATGTGGATAGGTAAGGAAGAGTTGATCATCCCAACTGAAAATCCTACTAAAAAAGAAAAGAAAAATAATTAAATCTGTCTTGTATCTTCCCTCTTTGACTTTTACTCCATTGCTGCAGAATATGATGTTTCTCACAGTGGAACAGGATTAAGCATTGTAGATATATCTGTACATAATTAGCAAAGTAGCTTCAGCTTTTGGAGGGTATTTGTCCATGTCCAGATGTTGTTCCTGATGCAAAAATAAGACACCTGGGTCTCTTCAGCTAACACTAGAAGGGTGAATGTCAGGGAAATAATGGGCTTTTTGCTAAACGTAGAGTGTGCAGAGCCAGAATTCCAGATGTTTATAATTTTCTATGTATTTGCTAGACTACAATGCTAGTATTTTAATAGCATTGATATATTAATAGCTACAGATGAGTTTTTTAATAGCTTTCAAACCCAACAATGGTTACTGATAGGCTCCATGCATGCCTTGCAGATGCTGTTGTACGTGTTTTCAGAACAATTTTTTGTAAGCTACAAAGAAAAAATTGGAAATGAGAGGATGCTTTCAGGAAAGCAGTGTTCAGCAGACTGTCTTTAGGGATGAAAGAACCGGTGGAGTTTCTTCGTTTTGTCAACCTAGATGTCAATCTTCTTTTACATAAACTTGTAGGGAATTAACAGGATCATAATTTTAAGCATCATAATTTACTTTATAGTCATAAATACCCAGTAAATAATAATAATAAAAAAAACCACCAAAGCCACAATAGTGATAGTAACACAAATTATCACAGCACAGAAAGATTTCACATTAACATTATGAGCTTTCTGGCTAGATCAATCTTGTTTGCAAGGAAAACAAATCTCTCTTTCATGCTCCATGTGTTAACTGCTGTGGGTTTGGTGAAACTGAGCTAGAGCTGTAAAAGACTCTGTGGAAAATATTATTTCTGCTTATTCTGAGAGTTTCTTTTTCTCCTTTTCTGCTGGTAGTATGTCATCAGTCACTCACAGCTGGAAACCAGGACCCTTCAGCTTTCTGTCTGGCACTATGACAGATTTGGACGCAACAGCTTCCTTGGAGAAGTGGAAATTCCATTCGATTCCTGGAACTTTGAAAATCAGGGTGATGAGTGGTTTGTGCTCCAGCCCAAGGTAAGGGTTTCCAGGACTGGTGAAAGGGCTGCGAAGCAAATTTAGCAAGACTTAGTTATTTTTTTCCTTTGGAACTTGTTTATAAAGCAGGACTTTCTAAGTGTCTAACAAGATGATGAAAAAAAATCTTTGTTCTTAATTCAGTAAAAGCTTACTGGTTTTAAATTCTTCATGAAAATTTCACATGTGATTGGCTACTTAAAAACAATAACAAAAAAAATCTTTTAAATAAACCGTAAGATCCCCCTGTAATAAATTCCAATAGAAAAATGACCTAGTAAATACATTAATTTTTTTAAATAGCACATAAAACAAAGAACTTTCTTACCATTCCCCCTACCCAACCCTTAACGGGTTGTTAAAGAAACAAGCAGTTTGTTTCAGTTCAAAGTGCTTTACACCTTTCAGGTGTGACAAAATGACTTCTTAATTTCTCATTCACCTTACCTAGAAAGGCACAAGATAAGGCTTCTAAGACAGCAAATTAATTGGTCTGTGAAACAGGGCGTGCCCTGTACTTAGTGAAGGATAGGGTGACTTCAGTGCCCAGGGCTCCCCTGCTTTGGCAAAGGTGTTTATTTTTAGAAGCGATTCAAAGAGCTGTTGTAAACTAGAGGATTAAAGGCTTCTGCCTTGCCTGCTCCTGCAGCAGCCATAATCCCCAGGAATTCCAGGGGTTTAGATTGCCATTTAGTTTATTTTTCTAGTTGCAAAAAAATACAAGGTGTGCAGCAAATATTGTCAAGATTGACTAGATGACTTGGTTTTTCTATGTTCATTACATTTAAGGAAATTGTATTATATTTGGGGTTTCAGGAGAGTGTGTTTGATTTTTGCCTATCAGGTGGGAGATGGATCTGATCACTGTGTAATTAATTTCTAGGTAATTTCTTTTAATCCTAACAGGGGAAAATAACCAAAAAAGTCACAAAGCTCTTCTGCTCAGGAAAATAATTAACGAGGCACTAAGCATTTCAGCCAGTCCAGCTGGAGGTGCTATCTGATTATTTCCAAACCCATTAAAATGATTTTTAAATTACTCCTTTTATATCGAAGAAAGAAAGCACAGAATTGGTCTTGTCTGCCTCCTAAGTTGTTACAAATAATGTTTCTAAACTTAAAACACTGCTAAGGTTTTTGATCAGCAAGGATAATATTGAAGAAAAAAATCAAACTTTTTTTATTTATTGTTGTTTGAATTAACAAAAAACCCCCACTGGTTAATACCCACACAAAATACGTGCTGTTCTCCTATGTGGACTGCCTGATAGAGACAGAAATGGAGGAATGGCAAACAAACATTTTCTGGGTTTTATTAGAGTGCTTTGTTTGTTCTATCCTGAATCATTTATCTGCTATAGTGAAAAGGCTGGAAACTTAAAGACATGTTTCTTCTATGAGCATTGAGAGATCTGTTTTCAAGAGGAGTTAAGTTAAGTCAGAAAAAGTAGAGAAAACAGTTCTGTGGCTGAAGAGGGGACAGAGTAGAGGCATGTTACACGTGGGTTTGTGGGAGAGGCTGACAAATCTTTTCGGACGTTGGAACTTACACCATTGCCTATCCACTAGTAGAACTAAATAAAAAATAACCTTTGACGCCTTTATGGGAAACTTGATCCTAAACTTGCTTAGTTTAGACCACGGGTGAGCTGCCTGACTGGCAAAATGTAAATGTGCAAATTATTCCACAGCCATTTACTACAGAATTTCTTTAGTCTTGTGTTGTAGCAGCTGGCATTGGACACTGGTGTGAGACAGGACTGTTTTTCTCAGTCAGAGCAGCAGTGCCTGTATTGCTGTAAAAATGCTTCAAAAGGGCTGTGTTGCTATCACTAAAATTGCTTTGTTCTCTGTCCCATCCTTGGGTGCAGACATAGCCCCAGTAAAAATGATCAGTGCCTCAGCCTGGACCCTGTGAGGTGAAGGCAATGCTGACTCTGCATACACCTTATGGATTTCTGGTGGGGGTTTTTTTGCTTGTTTTCTCTTGGTAATAGAATTTTGACCATCATGGGGTGTCAGGAAACAAGAGGAATGCATCTCAGAGAAATACATTCACAGGTCAGACATTCATCTACAAACAGTTCTTTACAGGCTTGTGTGGTGCCTCTGTGTGTGTCCTGCTCTGTGGAGGATCCTCTCCCTTTATCCCTGTCCTCTGTCCCTCTAAAGAGATCAGGAAGATTTGTTCATTTGTACCCAAACCTAAGCACGGAAGCATGTACAGAAATCATATCACAGAATCACAGACTGGTTTGGTTGGAAGGGACCTTAAAGATCATCCAGTTCCAACCCCCAGCCATGGGCAGGGACCCCCTCCACTCGACCACGTTGCTGAGAGCACCTGAGTAGTCCCACCTCCATCAGTGAAGCTGGATCTCTCTGTGTTGCATCCAATGTTTTTAAAATGTTGTTTCCAACTTCTTACAATGTGAATGGAAGTTCAGCACCCTGCTAGTGAAGGCCTAATGTTAATTTAACAAGGATGGTCTGAAGAGTACCAATTGCATTCTTCTGGGTAAGATTCAAAAATTTATTTAAAAAAGATGTAGAAATGCAGAAATAGTAGTTGTGTAGAAAATGAAAAAGGACAGTTTTTAAGAAGTTTTTCTGTTTCAAAGCTGCACTCTGCTCTCTCTCACCTTCATTCCTCACACATCTATGCAAAGAGTGACTCAGGAGTGACTCTTCTAAAACACATGAAAATAATTACACTTTAAATCATGGCTGGATTTAAATAAGGGATATCAGCTTAAATCAGTTACAGTTTATATGCTCAGAAATAAGTTTGAAGGGGTTTTTTGCTGTTGGTTTGCTTCACTGACTCATGCTAGATAACTCTCTCCTCTGTGTGTTCACTGAACAGTATCTAATGCCACATGGGTTTATTTTTCTGAGAGCTTGCATTCCCTAGCTCAGAAAGTTTTCTAAAATGTGATTGCCTCCAACTTGGAATGTCTAATTATCTGAAAGTGGCTGGTAAATCTTGATGTGTTTAAGAAGTGTTTAAAACACTTATTCATGTGCTGATATATTTCAACAGAATTAAAATCCAAAAGAGAAGGCGAATGATTAACCTTGGCCGGATTTCCGGTTGGTTTGTTTGTTTGTGTTTGTTTTCTCCTCAGGTGGAGGTTGTGACAGATTTTGGGCTTCAGTACAAAGGAGAACTGACAGTGGTTTTACGTTATATTCCCCCAGACAGAAACCTAATGCTTCCTCTGGGGCAGTTTCAAGGTAAAACAAACACTAATGATGATGATTTAAAAAATCATGTGATGATGATGATGTATTAAAAATATTCACTTAGGGTGAAGTAATGGCACTAGTGAAGATTGAAATCATACTTAAATATGCTCATTCATAGAATCACAGAATGTCAAGGGGTTGGAATGGACCTGAAAGACCATCTAGTCCCAACTCCTGCCATGGGCACCTCCCACTAGACCAGGCTACTCAAGGCCTTATCCAACCTGGCTTCGACAGCTGTGTTTATCTGTGGAAATTCTGAACCATGTGTATGTGTCTTTTGCTTCATCCTTTTCTCTTACACTGAACTCAAGGAGAGAGAAAGGAAGAGGAATATGCAGTCAATGGATGATGCATGGCTCTGACTTAATTTAAAAAAAAAAGAATCCAGACATTAGGTAACCTGATCAAGGGCAGCCACAGAGAAATAAATTGTGCGCATTGTAGTCTGAGAGTCTTTTTTCAGCTAGTTATATTTAGTGTTTAGCTGATCAAATAACAGACTTCACTTAGTTCTTCATGCTTAATTTGCCTTAAGCTGCCTCCTCATTTTCACCCTTTTTTCGCACTGCTTTTCCTCTGCTCAGTCTTACTGTATTACCGCTGCAATTTAGTCCTGTAAAATCTTATTTGAGTTCCTTAGGGTGAGCCACTATTTTCATCAGCAACGAACAAGGGAAAAGAGTTGCTATCTCTGCATTGTAGTAGCATGAGGAACAGCAATCCTTTGAAGTGAGAGCAATCACTGGGTAGCACCTGAGTGTGCATGGCTATACCAGACACACATGTATCACTGTCTTAGTGACAGTATTGCTCGTTAGCATTTGCATCTGATAGATTACATTTCTTTCTTTTCCTTTCTTTTTTTTTATGACAGATGATATTCCCTCTGCTAGCAGTAAGGTTTTCTCAAGGTTTGTTCTCTTAAAAGCTAACTGTTATCACCTCAGTCCAGATGCACTGTCTGCATTTTTTAAAATTAGTACATTTTAACATCGCTCCTGATTTTCTTTCCCTGATATATTCAGTCTGAATCAGTGTGCACGATCTCTGCTGGTAAAAACTCCTTAGAACCTGCAGCCGCAGCAAGTGCCCGTGTCCTTGTGCTGCTGTTTGGAAGCAGCAGCGTTGTCAGGGAGCACTGTGACCTCTGCCACGGTCTCTGGGGAGCAGGGCATCCCACACACAGGATACAGCTGGCTTATTTCTGGACTTCAAGCTTTGGGACAGAGGTTTTATAGCTTCCTTTGTGGTCCAGGGCTGCCTTAACATCAGCACTGGAAGTGGACTCTGGAAAGAGGGCAGGATTTACCAGGCATGCAAATTTTTGTGTTCAGCATAGCAATCCACAAATTGGGACAGGACTTCAGATAGGGCATGTTGTTGTGTCCTGCAAGGACAAGACAGTTACTCCTTGGTCAAGTTCTTTATCAAATATGGAGTGACTTTTCTGTCCTTGCCTTAATAAGGAATGCTTTAATCCCATTGCAATAAATTACTTTTAAAAATCTAGCCAAGACAATTTACATTTCCAAATCAGTCTTACAGTGTATATATAATTTCTGATTGTAATTTTGCAACTTTGTTCTGTTCTTAGGAAAGAGAGGCTTCAAAAAAGGGAAAAAAGGAGATTCTCATCTGCCATCTGGAGGCATATTAGAAGTCCTCATCAAAGAAGCAAAGAATTTAACAGCAGTGAAATCAGGAGGCACATCTGATACTTTCGTGAAAGGGTTTGTGTGGTTTTTTTCTCCCCCTTCTTTAAATGACTGCACTGGATCTAATTTAAGATTTGTGTAACATACCTATAAGCATGTGGGTACACAAAAAATTTGCATAATATGACAATATATGCATGTTTTTATTAGATTGGCAGCATTTTATGTTGGACACTCAAAATCCAAATTACACAGAAGGCTTGGGTTTGAAAAAAATAAAAATAATCCTGCATGTCTCATTATAATGGATTTCTCATAAATGTAGGTTATGCATTATAAATGTTACATTTAGGAACTAACAGATATCTTACAACATTTTTCTTTTCCACTTTGTGGTCCCAGTGCTAGTTTTCAGGCTTGCTGATTTCTAGGTATCTTCAACTTCACAGTAATGGATTGAGCATTGTTACCAAATGGGGGCCATAGGAAACATCCTGTCTTTAATTCCCTGGTGGAGCTTAGAATTTATCTTGATCTTCTGATATGCTTAAAGCTATCACTTAGCTCATACATTTCAAGTAGAAAAAGTAATTTTCATTTTTTTCTGGACAAGCTCTTCTTGTGCTTTGACATGGACACTGGACAAGATGACTCCAGAGAGGTCCCTTCTAGCCAAAGGTTTTATGACTCTATCTATATTTAGCCTCACTGAAACAAAAATTGTGGTTGAGACTTCATGCAAAGAGTGGTAACTGACACTGTAGCTATGAGAACAAATGGAGCACAAATGCAAAATAGGCAATTCAGGCACATGCTTGACACAATACCAGTGAGGAGATGGGGTCCTGATCCCATTTGAGCCTCTACATGATTGTCCTTCATTGTGACTATTATGTGACAACCCATGTCCATATTCATTTTCCCTTTTTTATCTCCCAGATACCTGCTCCCAGATGACAGCAAAGCTACAAAACACAAAACTCCCATAGTGAAAAAGAGCGTGAACCCTCAGTGGAATCACACCTTTGCCTTCAGTGGCTTGAATTCAAGGGACATACGGAATGTCTGCCTGGAACTGACTGTGTGGGACAAGGAGTCACTTTCCAGTAATATTTTCCTGGGAGGTGTCCGTTTGAGCACTGGAAATGGTAAGGTCCCATCTGACTCCCATTGCTTTTCTTATTCTGCTCTCCTCTTACCTTACCCCACACGATTCATGTATATGGACAGAAATATTACTGAGTGTTTTGAAAATGTATGGGAAGTTGTGGAATTTGAAAATGGAGAAAAGGCAACATGTAGATAACCTGTAGATGATTTAGTTCTTTCCTCCACTGAGTGAGACACAAAAATTGTGTGCCCGTTTGTACTTCTACACAGTCTAAAACAACTGTGAATACCTTGGGAAGTATTCCTTAGCATCCCAGTGAGAAGGAGTCTACTTCTGTCCAGCAGCAGCCTTTCTGCTGATGATAGTGTGGCCTGGAAGAGGTGTGAATCCATTTCTCCTGTGTTGGGAAAAAAGTTGTTTGTGGTGCAGCGTGTGGACGTTTATGAGCCTCTGCCCATGTGCCTGAAGGAGTTCAATGGCAAACTGGTGCTCTCCAGGAGCTGCCTGTTTTCAGTACAACTCCCTGTACAGATGGAAGTGTAAAGTGCTTGTCATTTCTCTTGTACACTGTTGTAGTAAATGAGCAGTGATGTTATCTAACTGCTTCCTAAAATGGCAAAATGCCTCATGTTTTTACAATTGTCAGGTGTAAGCAATGGCAAGGAGGTTGACTGGATGGACTCTCAAGGGGAAGAGCAGCACCTCTGGCAGAAGATGATTGACAGTCCGGGAGCTGCAGTGGAAGGGGTGTTAATGCTGAGATCCAGCATGGGAAAACGCAGACTCTGACGGGCTTTAACTGCTGGGGGGTGCCCCAGGTACTCCTGGCTTCAGCAGTGTCCAGGCTCTTGTTACTTTGCCCATTTGAACATGAGAAGGGTTGTGCTCTTTGCTTTGGAAATTAAGGCTCTGATTGAGATTTTAATGCATTCTGCACTTTCATGCACGTTTTTTACCCAGGCTTCTTGTGTGAATTGTTTCTCCTGAAGCCAGTGAGAACTGGACCTTGTACAGAGATCAGACTGGCTTTCTCTGTCCCTTCTGGTGGCTGGTGTGCAGCTGATGAACACTCAGCCTGAGGGTGGCTCAGAATGAGCAAATTCTCTTGCTGGTCATTTAGTGAGTAATGCTGGGTTTATGAATCTCCTTCTGGCTCAGAGATGGCCTAGAAGGCAGCAGTGGCACAGTACAAGCAGATTCAGAGCGAGTCTGTGCTTTGGTGTTTCTAAGTTAAGAAGCCATAATGTTATGAAGGATAACAAACAGCGTTTCTTTATCGTGTTTGCTTGTTGGGCTGTGCAGTGGTGCAGCAAGACAGGCTTGGGACCAAAACCCAGCCAAGCAGGGCCAATACTCGGTTCAGTGAAAACAAAAAGCCTCTTATGAAAATAAATCATAACAAATACTCAAACAGTTTCCAGAACTACGTGATGCTACGGTGTTTTTCATTCAGTTGACAGCTCTAGCCAAGACCTCCTGACGTCATTGAACAGAGGGAATATGTTCACATGTCAGTCCCCATCTGATGTGTCGTTGAGATGAGACACACACCAGGTTTGCACAGTTAGCCAAGACTTGGTTCAACAGGTTGTGTAGAACACAACAAGATTAAAGCATGTGCCAAAATGATTTGCATAACTGTAAAATCTTCTCTGAATGGGCTGGGGTCCCATTCAGGCCCATGAACATTAATTATAACCCAAGTAGGACTTTTTTTCTCCTGAACATCCCCCAGTGGATTTAATGATGAACGGGTCTTGGCCAATTCAATCATTAATCTTATTAACCGTGACAATTATTCAACAGTAATTTTGTGATTCCTCAAGGTATAAGACAAAGGAAGATCAGGAAACGGAGTGAACAACATTTCTTCTGAATTTTCCACAATTAGAACATAGCTTTCTATTTGTACTGGTAAATTCATCTATAGCCATTCCTACATTTTTATTTTTTTCCCCCCAAAGTTTATTGCAAGAAATCTAGATTGAACAACAGAATATGAACTGATAGCTAAGCACCTAAGCTGGAGATTTTGATATCAGTGGCTGTCCTAGAGTACAATTAAGTACATGTATTTAGAGCTGAATTCAAAACCTTAAAATGTAAATTCTTTTCCTTTTAAGATACTTTATGCGGTTTTTTGTTGGAGTGGCTGGAAACTGCAGGGAAGTTTACAACCAGTCTTCTAGAATCCTAATATTGGATAAAAAAAGTATTTATTTGTGTTAAAAATAGCAGTTTTAATAAAATTATTTGTTTCATTATGCATAAATTATTTTGAAATTTTGATATGACTTTTAAAAGTCACTGGAGGTATGGCTTGCCCAGTTGGAGACTCACTATTTTCAGGAATTAGCGTGTCATCTCTGAAAATGAAAATTCTCCTTCAGAATCTCACATTGGGAAAGTCAGTGGTTACTCAAGAAAACTGACTTCATTTTCCTTCTTTGTCTTTTCTTCATTTTCTTCTGGAGTTCAGCTCAAATTGGGCAGTGAGGGAAGTCTAGTTTGGTTTTAGCTGACTTTTAATTTTTCCAACCTAAACGATTCTGTCATTCTACAATTCCGTGCCTCAGATGCTGTGAGCTGATAAATCAGAGCACAAATATCAAGCACACATTTTATGACCTTGTTCTTATCACAATAGTCTGTCTTTAAGTATTAGATTATTTTCTTATCAGTATCTTCCAAAGTGAAACCAAGCCTAACTTTTGACACCAAAACTACCTCTCTCTTTAACAGAATTGTTTTGAATTGTCTTGGTTGTTCGTACTACAAACCTGAATTTATTTTGGGAATAATGATATTACATTGACATGTAGGCACGAACTTGATTTTTTTCTTTTGCTAGAAGTAGTTTCAAACAGTTAAATCTTGTTGAATCTAAAGAAATGGTTCTTCGAGGTAAAATTCCAGCTAGAGTTTTAGAGGAACATCGTGCTGTTGAATGGTTTGCTTTGATTAATTTTGGTGGTGAAAATGGCAAAAATAATACCACAAAAACTCCTCCAAGTTGGACCTTGGAATGGGCATCTTTTCATTTGCCAAACTGAAAAACTTAAAATAATTTTAAATTTAATTTACTTTTGCATGGAGCACAAGCATTTGCCTAATTTTTGAATGGTACTTCCTAACCTTCTAAGCATGAGCCTTTCAGCTAAATCATGTCTTGGTTTGAAACAAAAAAGCTTGTATTTTACTGCTTCAACTTCTGTCCATTTTGGTCCTAAGGCAGAGTTTGTGATGAATGGTCTAATCTGGGAGCTCTCACCCAGCACATACATGGGCTTTAAGCTCTGCCTTTCCTTCCAAAGAGCCAAAATGTTGCTCAGCCCACACCTGAAATTACAAGCTGGGCTATGAACAGGCTGCAGTTCAGCATATGGAAGGAAGAGTTTCACCTGGGAAGTAATTCTGGCCAAGGTGGTGGTGTTTGGAGCAGAACAGTGAAATTACCCCTGGCTTAGCAGGGACTGCAGCATGGTGTCAGTATAACAGGTGTCACAGCCACCAGAGCCTTGGAGAGATGATGAGCATCAGACAAACACTGGAGCAATTTGTAAAGTTTTGCTGTCCTCTGATGTTATCAGCTCATTTGTAGGAATCATCTGATTTATGGAAAATGTCACATTTAATTATGTCTCTCATCTCTTTGTTCTCTTTTTCTGTAAAGATGGTTTATGGTTTGGAAAAAGCACAAGATGATTAACTGCAGATGTGATTTCTTGTTTCCCGGATATTTGAATTAATTGCCCATAATTGTGCGTCATCATGTACTGTGTGTTACCAGGCTGAACAACAAGACAGAAAGCCAGGAACTAGACCAAAGCCTTCCTTTTCTATGTGTGTTTATGGTATTGAAAGTGCATGAATGATTTAGTCAATGCTAATTTTTAGGAGGAAATAGCCACAATTTTAACATTGATTCATAAACGCCTGCCCTGAGTACATAAATACAGTAGAGCATACGTTTCTTAAGTTTTTTTTCTACACAGACCTGAACAACTGAAGCTGCATCAGTGGAGAAGAAATCAGCTCTATGGTGGGTTTGGAAAATGTGTTACAAAACACATTTTTATCTGATACATATTTTTCCAGCAAGGTTTGTGATTAAATTTTGAGGGTTTCACCCATTAAAGAAGAATAAAAGTGCAATTTTTGCTGTAAAAAGTCAAGTGGGGCCAGTAAATACATCTATAGGCAGTGCCAGTAGCTATCAAAAAGAGCTGATGCCAAGGGCTTTCCAAGCCCTCACAACAGATTTTGGTACCCAGCCCTGCTCTCTGGTGGTTTTCTCTATCAGCTATATGGGGACTTCTGGCTTCCAAACCTGCTTGCATGTTGAGATACCAAAAGCAGGGCAAAACAGGTTTGAAATGTCCTCCCCATCTCATCTACCTCCACCACGTTACACGAATGAGATGAGAGGAAAGCTGCAAAGTCTGAGGGATGCTGTTGCCATCTTCCTGTGCTAACCCAAGTGCCACTGCCCTCCCTGGATGCCTTTCAGATGCCACATTTTCATCTTTCTTTCCCAGCTCAGATGGTTTAAGAGAGAAAGCATTGGAACGGTGGGCACGTTTTGATCATTGTGCATTAGACTGGAAGATTTTTCTTCTGTGCCTCTTCCAATACAGATTATGCTGAGGTAGCATGAATGAAGCATTTGTATACATTAATTTTTGATTTTTCTTTTCCTGACTGGTTAAGCCCTGCTAAATGCAGTTATTCTAAGTTGTATTCTGCAAAATATCAACTCAACTATAACAGCAGAGCAGCCTTTGAGCATTCACTGGTCCTAACTGACAAGGAGAAGTAACAGGAGGGTTGCATTTAGTCTGGTGTAATTTTGACTTCTTGATGGGTCTGCACGTTGCCCAGCTTCAGGAATGCGAAGTTTGCAGTTTGCTCTGTAGCATCAATGAAGAAAAAGGCTGCTTGGATCTCTTACACCTTTGGAGAAGAGATGAGAGTCCTATTTCAACAGCTGTCTGGTTTGTGGGCTCACACAAGATGATAAGATTTGTACCTGAATCTTTGCAAGGGTCTCTCTTCCCTTCGCCCCTCCCTTTGCTTCAGCAGCCCTGACCAGAAGGTTCTCCCTGGACACTGATCCCCAGTGGGAGGAGGCAGCATGCAGAAGTGAATGGAGAGCCCCACTTATTTTCTTCTATATGAGGTTAAGACTGAAATTTTCCTTTGCTAAGATACAGTATCGATTTTCAGCACTTTGCCACCGTGACAGAAACAAGCATCTTCTGAGACCTGGCCCATGCACTTTATAGGTTTTTTTTTTTTTTAAGTAATTAAAAAAAGATGGGTTTTTTAAAATTATTTTTTACCCCTAGAAATGTTAACATTTGAGAACCCTAGAGAAATGGTGGCGATCTCCAGAAGAGGATGCAGACTTTTATTTGCAGTGATGCCCTTTACCATAGCTCAGCAGGAGATGCTGAGAAGCACGCTAGCAGAACCTTACCACTGTGCCCATGAACTTCCTACCTGGTGATTTCAGGTTTGCAAATGCTGTTTAATAAGTGGTAATAATACAGTGTTACTTATACTGTGTATATCGACACTGGAAACTGAATCTCAGCTTGCTTTTTTAGGTATTTTCTTAGGTTGCTTTTGAAACTCACCCTGGCTGCCTCTTTTATTTAGATTATTTATTTCAACAATTCTGCTTTGTGGCAATAACATATATGACTGTGTGCTACTGCTCCTGACAGCTCTGTGTATATTTTTGAGGATAGTTCTAATTGTTGAGGTTTGCCTAAAGCCAAGCATAGTCATTTGCTGCAGCAATTAGAGAATGTCACATATCCCTCGTGCTGCCTTTGTTCTGCTTAAAATCTGTTGCTAGCAATTTGTTTAATTATTCTGCTGGACATGAACAGTGGTAGCAGTAAACGGCACTGCAGTATGTTAAGTTCTGCCCAAATTGAGACAAAGCAATGTTTTCTGCTGAGAAGATTTTTGTACTGCGCATTGTACATTGTTTTGTGGCCAGTGCCTGGTAAGACATTTGCAGATGTTGTCAAGATTTCTTTGTTGTCTTTTAAATTAAAATACTGAAATGTTGCTGTGTCTTTGTCTCTGCTAAAATGAATTACAGCAAACTGTGTCTCCCAGGAACATCCCATATTGTCTCACTGAAGTGACGACTAATGCAAGAGGCCTGGCATCCTTCAGAGGTGGGACTCTGTTAATGGGTGTCTGGATTTTTGGTCTTAAAGGCACTTAAAAGTATAGAAATTCAGCTATTTTTTATTTCAAAAGCATTAAATCTGATTTTTTTAAATATGTAGTTCTAAGAAAAAGGGAAATGCACTGTTCTCTTCCTTCTTGCTACAAAATTATTTTCCATGTGCTTTAACTCTGCCTGTTCACCAAGACCTCCCCTTCATCTTTGAATCCCCTGCCTCTTCCCTAGTTCAAGGTCCTGCCCACCTGAAAATCCAGGCATGTTCAAAATGCATCTTTTCTGTAATTGCTAGTCCTGATTTCTTTATTATTATTACTATTATAAGAAAAAACAACAAGCATTTGACCCCTCAATTTACACTTTCAGCAGAGTCATGTTCACTTCAGCTTACCTCAGAGCTGAGGGCTCTCTTGCATTCTGTGATTCTCCAGTTCCGTGGGCTTTTGTGTCTTGCTGTGGCTTCCCCAGTGAGAAAGGAGGCAAACCCCGTTACTGGGCTCTGAGCTTGTGCTGCCTCTGCTCACTTTGGAGCAGTCCAAAAGTCTGGCTCAGTTCCTGTGCCCAGGTTGAGGGGAGACCACCTTGTCTCTTGGTGTGGTTTGGGCACAGGCTCTTTTGCCCTCACACCACTCTTGTCTAGCTCGTCCCTGTGCTTGTTCTGTCCTTTATGGGCAGGTCAGACACCCAAAAACTGGAAGGCAGCTGCAGGTAGGGAAGAGCCCTCCTGCCATTTCTCTGCTCTTTGTACCTTTGCTCGAGACTGCACTTAAGGACTTGCTTGGGGGTCTGGAAGACACCTCTGTCACTCCTATACACCCGAACTGCAGTCCCTCCTCCCCTTCTCTTTGAGGTGATAGATGACAAATTCTCCTTGTAAATCTGAAACACGGGACATCCTAATTACTGAAATTCAGGGGTTGGTACTTTCTGGCCGCGTGGGTGGCAATGGGAGATAGGCTGGTAACTAGATACACACTAGCACATTCTGCATGGACACGCATTCCCATTTGTTTCCTCGGTGTTTCACAGAGCATGCAGCAGCTGGATTACCGCTTGAAAGAGGCCAGAGAAAAAAATGCATGTGCTCTCCTCAGCTGCCCATGTCCTCACTGGCTCCTCTAGCTCAGGCAGCCTTGCTGCTCCTCTGCCTTCCAGCATCTGCAGATGGTTTCCCACTCTTCCCTTCACCAAGCTGCCATAAAAATATCTTCCAGCCACAAATGGGGACAGAGAAATGGGCAGCAGCTACATGGCCAAGAGGAGCTGTGCCATCTCCTGATGGTATGAGGCATTTGCTCCCTTTTCCCTTTCTGTGGATGTACAGCTGGAGCAGAGACTGGTGAGTGGCTGGAAGTGATCAAGCACTGAGATTGCACAGACTGAGCTCTATTATTCCCCCACCTCAATTTAAAAAGTGGGTCGTGATCCTAAGAGTATTTAAATATACTCCAGGTTACTCTTTAGCCTCTGCATTTTCATCAATTATGTGATGCAGTCTGACTCATGCTCTTACGTAAGCACTGAGCTGTAATGAAGCCCCATGTTGTGGTCGTTTAGTGCAGAGCTGTAAAGGATCATTGGTGTTTTCATTAAAACACACCACTTTCTGTCCCAGAGGGCTTTGAACTTCAAGAATAGGGATGTGCAACTTCAAATTTTGCCTCTCCTCTGCAGCTGTAGAGGAAGTGTGTGACAGCAGGGGTTGCTCTCATCTAATTAGGTGGATTACTGGGTAGAATCTGGGGAAAATCAGGCCATTTACAAAGTTGTTTTTTGCTGAGATATTGCTGCCTCCCACAATTTATCTCAACAGTTTTGTTTGTAAAAGATACTGGATGTCAGGAACAGTAATTCTTTTCTCATGTGAAATACTTGAAGTCTTCTGGTTCATACTCAGAACCTCCAGACTGATCCAGGAACCTCCAGCCCCTGACTGTATCCACACCCTGTGATGTGTCACATCTGCAGGGAACAGCCTGGAGGTGGGATGGAAAGGACAAGACTTATGGCAGGTCTAATATTCGTGTTTTAAATCAGATTTGCATTTTGACTGCAGTGGTAGGATTAGAGCTATGGCAAGAAGAGCTGTGTTGGTAGCACAAGAGAGACTCCAGCCAGTGTAACTCTGAAGGAGGGGAATTTTCTGCTAAACCTTTACTAAAATAAGTGCACTGGTGTAGATACTGAACGTTGCTTATGCAATGTTATTTTTCTGGGACCAAAAGTGGACAGGATGAATTACTGGAATATATTTGCATATATAATGCTGGACTAAAGCCAGAAATACTAAATCCCTTGTTAAAACACTCCTTTCCCAAAAGGCCATTCTACCAAATCCCTGCATACCGTACATGCAGGCTGACTTGACTCCAAAACAGAGACTGCACATGGTATTTTTCACTGTTCCCCACAAAAATGTACAACAGAATATGCCAGAAACCTTGTATTACTAATCAAGAACAGCTTTTCATAATCACAGGATTTTAATAGATGTTCTGTGCACAATATAACTAGTAATCCAGTCACTCATGCGCTCTCCTCCACTTAATTCAATTTCCCATAACAGCCTGGTGATTGCAATCACTTTCCTGATTGTAGCAACTGTAAAGCCCTGCTCCTGTTCACCCAGTCATGAAAGATGACTGGATGCACTGACTCTGTACCTAAATCAAAATGAAGCAGCAGCAGATTGGAATTGCAGCAATACAGGAGAAAAATCAGACCCACTCGAGATTTTTATTTTTGTAATAGATTTTAAATCATTGGAAATCAGTTGCTCTTTTCAGTGAGGAAAGTCAGGGGAGAAAAACCCCTAAACCTGTCTACCTGTGATTCATGCTCTAAGCATGTGCGTGCTGAAGAACCTGAGCCAGAGAACTGGGCTACAGCAGTTTGTGTATGGATGTGTCCTTGGGCTGCTTCTGGTCCAAGGCACAAAATCACAGAATCACAGAATGGTTTGGATTGGAAAGGACCTTAAAGATCATCTTATTCCAACCTCCCTGCTGTGGGCAGGGGATCTTCCACTAGACCTGCTGCTCAGAGCCCTGTCCAACCTGGCCTTTAACACCTCCGGATTCCAGTGCCTCATCACCCTCACACAAAAGAATTTCTTCCTAACATCTAATCTTAACCTGTCCTCTTTCAGCTTAAGGCCATTCCCTTTACTATCACTGCAAGTCCTTTTGAAAAGTCCCTCTCCAGATCTCTTTTAGCCCCTGTAGGCTGCTCTAAGGTCTCCCTGGAGCCTTCTCTTCTCTAGGCTGAACAGCCCCAATGCTCTCAGCCTGTCCCATAGCAGAGGTGCTCCAGCCCTCAGACCACCTTAGTGGCTCTTCTCTGGGCTCCTTCTACAGGTCCATATTCTTGGTGTCCCCAGCCCTGATTTCCTCTAACACTGCCTCTGTTAGGCAGCAGAGAGAAGGCAGCTTGGGGTACAGCTGTGTCCACCACTCCACAGGCTCTTACCCTCCTTGCTCCTTTACAGTGGGTTCAGGACTGACTTTATTGTTGGTTTGGTCAGGTCTGAAAGAGAAATGCTATTTCTGTGATTTTTGTCACAAATCCTGTCCTTGCCCCTTATTCCCAACAGCAACACTTGGAAAGCCCAGGGCTTCCTCGCCTCTCAGTTGCCCATCCTGGCAAAGTTGGCACCACCACCCGCGGAGTTCAGGGTGTATCCTGATCATCTTGGCCTTTGGCATCAGCACTGCAGGGCCAAGCCATGCTGCCATAGCTGCTCTTGGGTGTTCAGCAACACTCTCCAAACACTGGGAAGTAGATCATCCTGTTCAGAAGACATGGCATCCTCCCACACACCTCTTCCTTGGTGCTCCAGTCCACAAATTAGCTTTTTCTAGCTGATGTCAAGGTTGACTTACTTCTCTTCACATCCACTCTCTCATTAATTCCCTTGCAGGACCAATCTTTTAAAGGAGATTTATTTTTACTTTTTTTTTTCTGTAATTTCAGAGGATGTGAGAGACCAAATTCCAGTGAGGATTGCTTTAAAGATGCCGGTAAAACTGTTCTTCTGCTGACACCAGTGTAAAATTTAAAACTCTTACCTTATGGTCAAAGTCAAACAAGCATTTGGCTGAAAAAAGACTGTGCTCTTGAGGGGCAAGAATGAATAGCACAGACACTGGAGTGCTGCTTTTCAGACATAAATTATGCATCATACCCTGTGAACAGGCATCCAAAGCTGTAACTCACAGTTTTCACTCCTATGATACTTGTATTCTTCATGCATGATGTGTATTCTTTGCAGTGGATTGTCAAGACTGTGGGCTACAATAAAACAAATGAAATTTTTTTCTTGTTTTGATTGCCTTCTTTTTATACATTTTTTATTAAACAGGGAACTTTGTCTGTTAATTTGAAGTGATGACTTGGAAACAAGTATTTTCACAGCTCTGGAAGTGATAAATCCTTGATGAAGTTTCCTTGGAGTAATGTTTCTCTGCCATTGAAGCAACAGCCTGATATGCCTCCAAGATGAAGAGGGGGGAAAAAAAATCTGCTACTCCAAGACTGCTGGACATTAAAAGCCAGAAGCAGAAGTGTAGCAGGTAAGAGCATATGTGTCTATTAAGCACTGCAGTACAAGGTCTTTAGTAATCACTGCCCATCCTCTACACCGATCACTGTTCTTTCATCATATTCCCTGTGGCAATGACTTCCCTGCTTCTGCTATCACCAATTTTCTCCTTACTGCTGCTGAACATCGATTCTTGTGTTGCCTTTGGCTTATTCTTGTCTGTGACTGACCATGTTTTTAGTGGAACTAAAAGGTACCAGTGGGTTGCTCATACACTTTCAGTGTGAAGCCAATGTCTGTTATGATGGTTTGCAGAAAGATATTTTGAACCAACTTTTGTATAAATCGACCAACTTTAAACCCCAAGAGGAATTTTAAACAACAATCTGTTTGCAAAACAATATTTTATTAATAAAAAGAATCATAAACAGTAAGAAAGAACCCCCAATTTTACACTGAATGAAAAATCAAAAATAAACTCCTGGAAACATGCCTCAGTTCTTCACTCTCTGTACAAGAAATCCCATTAAGTAGTAAATCCTACATCCACATTCATCCAGCTGTGGGGTCCCCAGCAGGAGGAAGGACATCAACCTGTCAGAGCAAGTCCAGAGAAGGCCACCAAGGTGACCATAGGGATGGAGCACCTCTCCTGTGAGAAAAGGCTGAGAGAATGGGGATTGTTCAGCCCGGAAAAGAGGAGGCTTAGGGGTGACCTAATTGTGGCCTTCCAGTTCCTGAACAGAGCCGACAAGAGAGATGGAGAGGGATTTTTTTACAAGAGCCTGGAGCGGCAGACAAGAGGAAATGGCTTTAACTTGTAAGAGAACAGGTTCAGATTAGATATTAGGGAAAAATTCTTCACTGTGAGGGTGGTGAGGCACTGACACAGGTTGCCCAGAGAAGTTGTGGATTCCCCATCCCTGGCAGTGTTCAAGGCAAAGCTGGATGGGGCTCTGAGCAACCTGATCTAGTGCAAGATGTCCCTGTCCACGGCAGCAAGGTTTGAACTAGATGATCTTTAAGGTCACTTCCCACCCAGGCCATTCTGTGATCTAAAGATGACTGAAAGTACAGAAGAGCATCGTGCACACTTCTATGCAGAGCAGCTACATGGCTGGACAGATTTACCAATACACACAAAAAAATCACATGAGTGATTAAAAAAGCCATGCTTTGTGTAGCACCAAGGGGAGAATTATGAGGATTAAAAAAAATTCACTGACAACCGCAGGCCCTGAAATGCTGAATTAGGGACATGACTGACCAATTTCTGCTTGCAGTTTCATCTCATCTTTTCTCAAGGGAAATTTGTCAATAAGGGCAAAGAGCTCAGCTGGTGTTGCTGGGAAAGGGTAGCGTTCCTTGTCCATGCCGTGCTTGTCCATCACCACGATGTTGAAATTGTAATGAGGGATCCTCAGCAGCAGCCTGCAAAGTAAGGAACTGGTTTTGTTAAAGGGCAGCACCAGCCCCTTGAGCGAGCAGAGGAAGGTGGGGATGGTCACAGGGGCTACACAGAGTTCACTTGGTTTCAGCATTAACAAGGAGCCAAAGAGTAGGTGCCTGCATGTGCTGCAGGCTCTGCTTCTGCATCAGGGGAGTGCCAAGGTAACTGCACCCAGCTCTGTTCTCTGCCATTACCCACTGCTGTCACAAGAGTGAAATAAGGTTAGACAAAAAAGGTAGTATGAACATTACCTAAAGAAAGCCCTTGTGATCAAGCTAGAGTTATAAATAAGACTATTCCCTTTCTTGGCTTCCATTTCTTGGCTTTCCTTGGTATAAAAATCACGGTAAGAAAAGCAGGACAAAAAGTTTTGGAGTCTGCTTTCATTGTTACCTAATAATAACAATCATCTGTGACTCTAATTTTAGAGGAACAAAACCCACTGCTAATCATGGAGAAGTCCTTTTCTTCCAAAGTGGTGGAAGTGGTCATTTAAGCTCCTCTGAAGGTACAAAAGTAAGAGAAGTTTATCTCTGGTGCTCTTTTCATCTTTCCTTTGAAGGACTAATGTACTAGAACATCCTCAGATATGCAATCAGTCAACATCATTAGTGTGGGGTAAATAAGTTCAGGCAGCCCTGAGAGAATGGTGAAAGAAGGATGCCATGAAGAAGAGTCTGGTGGAATGTTGGAAAGGTGTGAAGCACCAAAATTGGTCTTCCTCAGCCTCCTAAAAAGTCTGAATGTTCTTGGTATAGTCTTGTTGCAATTAGGGAGCTTGGCCATTAAATTCAAACTAAAATAAAGATTAAAGCTAAGCAATGGTGATAGAAAACTCCATTCATCTTGTGCCTTTTATCACCTAAGAAAAAATGCTTCTAAAAATCCAAACGCTGAACTACTGTGCTTTCCAAAGTTTTAACTGGGGTACTTGTGCTCATTAGCTTACTGTAATGCCAATTCTGGACAACCTTTATTCGAGATGTTTAAGAGTGCATTTCCTATTGATTTGGGCACCTTGCAGAACTAAAAAGCAATTCACACACTAGGCAACAACAAAGAAAAAATCACTGGAAAACTAACTTTCACTGAGAGCAGGGCAGGTCATAACATACCAATTTCTGAAATGTAGCTTCACGAAAAGTTGCAGGGGAGCAGAGAATGAGGCGTTAAGACAGCTTATTATTTTCTACCGAGCCACAAGAAAATAATTTCAACTTTAGTAGAAGTATCTTTATTCAAAAAAGAAAAAGAAAGTGTTTTTGTGCTCTTTTATTGAGAAAAATTTTTTAAAATAATTTTAAAAAATCCCCTTTCTGCTGTGTGAGTGTTTTTCATTGTCTCCAATTAAAACTTACTCCCTTTCCTCAGGCATATCATAGAATATGTTGCCTAAAATGCTCCTTGACTTTTTTTCTAAATTACTCTTTCTTTTCCTGCCAATGATGCCTTCACTTTTGGCTTTTGTTGTTTTCCTGTCCCCGGGAAATGCTGGCACTCGAAGTCTCTCTTTCAAGTGAAAACCAATCCTCTGCCAGTCTAAACCCAAGTCAAAACAGTTTAGGCACTCCCAATAAAACTGCTGATGCTGCAGTCAGGCTGGAGAGGCTGAGATAATTTCACCTTTGAAATACTGCCCATCTCATTCCTACATTTGGGACTTCAAAGAGTTTCCCCTTTCACTGCCTCCCCTTTGGGCCTGGCCTCAACCACCACCAGCCCTGGTGCAGAGGATGAGCTGTTGCTGCCATTTGGGGCTGCCCTGGCAGCTGCTCCAGGGCTGTCCTTGCAAAGGAGCAACTCCAACACAAATGCAGACGTGTTTTCAGTGGCAGCATCCAAAAATATAAACTTATATCCCTATGATCCCTATATCCCTATATTAAATATATAATAAATTTGAATAAAATTTTTATTATGTTTTAATTTGCTGTAGCTATTACACAGAGAGCAAATTAATCCTGAAGTGTGCTCATCAGTATCTACTTTCCAATGTCTAGCTGTGTACATTAGAGTAGAATATGTGTATTTGTAGAGTAGGATGCAGGGAATCAAAAGCAATGCAACTTGTAGGATAAGGTGCAAACACAACTGCAGTGAGAGCTCCCTTTACCTGAGTTGCAGGGCAAGTGAAGGGGGCAGCAGTTTCACTCCTATTCTTCCTATCTGTGCTGGGAAGACACCAACCAACTCCACCACGGTGACATGTCGGAGGTCTAACCCACACTGTGCTGGCTGCAAGGGTTAAAAGGAGAAAGAGGGGTGTTGGTTACCACTGAGAGAACAGGCAGGGTGTTTTGACTGTGCAGCAAGTGTTCAGAGAGTCCCCTCTTCTTAGTTAAATATTTTACACTCAATCAAGAGCATATTTTGCAAACACTCAAATTCTCACGGCAAAGAATTACAGCCTCATGACTCCAGGGGAGGTTAAGTAACAGATTCTCAGCTACTCTAAGGAAAGTAACACACAGGGACCGCCTAGGAGAAATATCAACTTGTCTTTGTAGTTATATGAAAAGATTGCAAGATACTAAGCATTGTACCAGTCACCTAATTTAGCAATCAAAGCAAATTATGTGAAACAGAAGTTGACTGCAGAAAGTTTTCTTCCATGCCAACTCATTTGCCCACTGTCAAGAACTGGAAAATGTACTATAGCCATTACATTCAGGTTGATCAATATATCGAATTTTCTTGCCAAGTTTACCTAATAGGGAAAAAGAGCTGCTTTGTTGGTTTTTTTTCTTAAATACAACTGTAATTTAAGCCTGCAGTTAAGAACATCTTCACATTCATATCTCAATGATTATTTATACTGAATTTTGTTACAAGTTGTGAGAAGGAAAAACAAGATAAATGCACTTGTAGCTGTGAAAGAATACAGGACTGGTTCCTTTCCTTCCTTTCCCTGAGGACATTTCCCTGAGATACATTTTGGAGATACATCCCTAAATCTAGGAAGAAGCCAACAAGGGCATCACATTTACAACACATAAGAAGGAAAATTACCAGAAGTTTTCAGTTTTTTGGTACAGAACACCCCAGTGTTATCTCCAGTACTCTGGATGATTTCTGTGTTGTGTCTCTGGTTCTTTGTTTGCTGGTGCACTTATTATTTCTGAAGCTATTCACACTTCTTGCATTGTAGTTGCAAATTCTGTAAGCCTGGTCTGCATGAGCTACTTAAGTGTTGGAGGGTTGGGTTTGGGTTTTTTCTCAACTTCTTAAGCAGCTGAGATAGGGATTTATTACTGAACACAAGTTAATATAATTAATTTGGGGAGGATGGAAGGGCCAGAACTGCCTGGGATTCAGTGACTGGTCAGTCAGAGGCAGCACAATCCAGAATGGAGCTGAATTAGAGACTGGGGAGATATTTCAACTCAAACTCGTGTGAAAAGGATTAATCCAGAACCATGAGTGCTTCAGCCAGATCTTCCAGTGGCTACAATGTAACAGCTGAAGCTTGTGGATTTACATTGAACAGTGGAGCTTGTCCTCTTGTGTCTTTCTTTAAAGAAAAAAACAGTTGCACATCCCCTTTAAATGTGTTTTACCTGCAGCATTCCCAGCTGCATCCTGTAGAAGAAGTTGGCTGCAGTAGGAGTTGAAATAATTAGCAGTCTCCGCTTCTCATAAAATTGATCCAGAAGTGCAGCTGCAGTCCTCACATTCACATTAATATTCATGGCTAGAATTAAAATTAAAACAGAAGTTATGGAGCATACTGAAAACAGATCTATTTCTAGAGGCAGAGTTAGACAGCAGAAACACAAGAAAAAGAAACAAAAATAAAGAAGACATGGGTGAAACGCTGGCCTCGTTGAAGCCAACCATTTTACTGTAGACTGCTCTAGCTTGCACACTGAATTGACTCCAGAACGTGAGATCCTGTAGACAGCTTTGAGCTAGCTAAAACAAACTCTAGGAAAGAGCAGTCAAAGGTGGCAAAGGCTTCAGCTGTGAGTGCAAACTGGCAGAGGAGACAAAGATGATACGTTTCCTACCTCTGGGACACTGCAGCTGTATTCCACCCCACACCCCCTTCCCATATTCTCACTGCTCTAAGAATCACTGCACTGGATTCCTCCTGGTAAAGTGGTGAAATACTCACTTACGTGCACAGGTTGGCTCCACTCCTGACCACCCCAAATTGTACTGGCAGACTCGAGCTGGGCTTCCTTGCAGCTCGTAGCCACCAATGCAGGAGAACTCACAGGTAGCACCATAGTTATTTCCATCACCTGAGCACTTGATGTAGCCATTATCTGGGGCATTTAACTTCACACAGCGCCTGACTTTGAGCAAGAGGAAAAAAACCCAGAGTAAGACACAGCATGAATCACCATTTGTTACTAAGGTAGCACAGGCCAGGGGACTACCAGTACCAAAGACATTTTTCTGTTTGCTTTCTGTATTATTAGTCATGCACTTAAAAACCCCAAACAACCAACCTGACCTCCCCCACCGCTCACTCTTACGTAAAATGAAAAGGTGTGTGGGTGTATGCATGTGACAAAAGGTCATGGAGCACAAAGAGCTGAAGCCAAAACCTACAGGTATCATCTCTGTATATTCAAATCTTGATGTTAAGATCTGGACTTGTGAAAGGGCAGCACTGCTTGACAGATGTGAGCCTCAGCTGAAAAAATGCCTTCACCTCCTTGTTTCAGCAGCTCACAGACCTTAAGTATCAGGGAGGAGATGGCACGAGGGAAGGGGTATGGAGCTGGAGGCAGGGCTGATCCAAGAAGCTCTTCCTGGATGTGCAAGAATGCTGCAGACCTGGCCCCCAGGGTCTTCAGCAAGACTGTGCTCTCCCTTTCAGCATCATCACAGGAGTTTATATACACAGACATATGCAGATAAATAGAGAAATGAGGACATCTTCAAATTGCCTACTAAGCCAGATGTAAATCAGTGTCTGTATTTAAAGGGTAAAACATCATTCTTACCTCTGACTTTAACAAGAAATTTGCAAGTGCCTTTGTTTTCAGCTCTGTCATACACAGTATATTGGATTTTGTGGTCACCTTCTGGAAAATGTGACCCTGGTGGCAGGCCTTTCAAAATAACACTAAAACAGGAGATAAAAAAGGACAGACATTCACAAATTCACCAGTATTTATTTACTGCCAATGATGTAAAAGCCTGAAGAGGGGTGTTTGTGGCATGCTAGGATTGTGTGGCTGCACTGCAGGAGAGAAGACTTGAGAGTAAGCAAAGGAAGAAGCTGGGCAGCAGCAAACAGAGTATTTAAATTTGCTACCTACAGGTCACCCTGCTGAGACATGGGAGTTAGAGTGGGCAGGGTCTGCTCCCTTCCTATAAAACAATTCAGAGCGTAGCCAAGCCCATTATGCCCAGAGGAACTCAAGCTTCCTTTTCCTTACATAAGAAAAAGTCAACATTAGAAAGAAAACTTCCAGCCTCTAACAATGGGGATGTATTCCCATCTGGCTGCTCTGAACTGCTCCTATGATTGTCCTTCGTGACTGTTAGTATGTACAGAAATTGAACAGAAGTGATATTTGGTGTCACAGCAGAAGGGTGTGGTGATCCACAGCAGCATTTTCACCTGGAATTTGCCCCTGTCCTGCAAACAAGGTGGGAGAATTCCGACATGTTAAACATATCCTCAGTGCCGAAGCAGAGGGCATGTAACCAAAGAGCTTTCCATGTAATGAAAAAGCTTTTGTACTCCTGAAGCTGAAGGACTCTGTGCATTTAAGAAAAGCACTGCATAGTCCATAAAACAGCACAGTTTAGCAACATTTTATAAAAACAGAGATGTGATTTATGGAAAAGCTTCCACTGAATTGAGAGCTTGGCTCTTTTGAGCCAACAACAGTTACTTGTATGACAAAGTCTACAAGGGATATTCCCCATTTTTTTGCCTTTCAGGCATTCCTTTGTCAAAAAGACTCAGGAATTTCTTTATTCTGACATTTTCCAAGTTTTTACTTTACCAGGTATAATTTTTAATGTTGATAATTGTCACCAAATTGTTACACCAGACCTTAATGGCAATTAAGTTTTGAATTATGCAATGAATTCTTCTTTATGAAATTATTAAATTATAGCAATAAAAGGGCAATATCATTGTGTCTTTCAACAGGTTTTTTTGTATTCACATGAAATTGTAAACATTTTCAAGCTCAACAACTTTGAACTTTTAAGTTTAACCAGTCCACTAATGTAATGATGTAACTTGCTCATGGAAAAAAGTAGATTTTCTATACTCCTACCATTATAATAATCCAGATAGATTGACCTAAGTCCTGCATGATAAAAATGGGAAAATTAGAGACAGTAGTACTACCACAGGTACACCTTGTTCTTCTGGAAAATGTGTCTGTGAAACCATAGGAACTGACAAAGAAATTTTGAAGTGTAATGTCTAAATCCAGTGTTTAAATCCATCAAGGTTACAAACAAGAAATGCTACTTTAAAGGTAACTGCAGAATCCTGGGACATCAGTAGCCAGCACTACTTCAGGAAGAAGCTTAAAGATGACAGCAGATGATTTTGTGACACACCTTGGTTTTTTTAAGACAGTCAAATGCAGACCTCCATTGCACTACTCTGTTTTCATTGTTATGTACAAAAGGTGACTTGCTGTAAGAAAACTTGTTGGCTATGAGATCCATAAAGAAGCTCTGGAAAACTTCACAGGTGCAGTGAAAATGCTGTTGTTTATCCTACCAGCTTTAAATAACCACAACTGGCTAACCAGTTCCTGAACGATTCACCTCCAAATTGCCAGCTTTTCCAGTTAAACATGCAATTCTTTACAGGCCAGTGATATGTGACAGCTATAAGAAAGCATTTTGGATGAATTAAGGGAAAAAGGTACCTGGCCAGCCAAATTGCTAACAGAAGAGTAAGAAGGAGAAAATGCAAACATGTAGAGACTATCACCTACTCCGTCAGAATCCCGTCCGCAGTGTCCCGTCCCTCCGGGGTGTCCCAGAACACTCTGGCTGTCAACTTGTTGGGCTCCGCAGTTTTCTCCTTCACGCTTGGGCACTGGATCCTTGGAGGTTCAGTATCTGTTGAAATAAATGTCACAGAAAAGGGCACTGCAGCATCTGCTAGAGCTGTGCATTTTCTCCACAGTTCCTTGCCTGCTGTCAGGGTAACCCAGGACCACCTCCAGCTGGCCTCCTCAGCACTGGGTTCATCCCAGCCAAGGCACGTGGAGCCTTCACTTCTCACCTTTTTGTAAGACGAGCTGACAATGATCAGCCCTTTGCAATGCAAAAAACCCAACTAAAAGTAGTTACTGTAAATTTCTTTACATAGTTTAGTTAAAAAGTAATGTCAACAAATGGATGGCTTTGAACTCCAAGGAGGGATCTCCAAGATCATGCTCAAGGAGCCTGGATGTTCTGTTTCTCTGCATTCTTTTCTTTGTCCATCTGTGCAGTAGGTAATGTGACTAAGAGCATTTTTAAAGCACACTGAAAATCAGTCTCTTCCTGCATGGTAACTTCGCATGCTACTCTTAACATGATGGTTATTTTTCCTGCAATACTGGCAAAAGGAGAAAAAACAGAAGACTGCACAATTACCATTTTGTGGAGAATCAATGCTGCATTTGATATTTTCCCTAGTAACTCTTATAATAATATCTTACATCAGTAGTCAGCACTACTAGGACAAGCATCCTATCAATACAGCCTCAGGATGTGACAAAAGGATGACTTAGCTTGGTGACAGCCATTTACCACAACCTCTGTTATACAACCAGCAAGAAAAGGCAATCTTTCCAGAAGAAAAGACAGTGATGTTTTTCAATCTTCTAAGGAAAGTATCCCTTTCAATATATGTTACAGTGCATTAAGGATATAATGGAAATATTATTTAAGTGAGTATTGGCATTTCTAGCTAACTGATAACCAAAACCAGCTCTACATTGATTTTTCTTTTAATCAAAATTATTTCAGGAACATGAGGGATATCTTTCCTCTTATAGGGTGGGGACAATTTGCTCTGTTAGGACAGAATACTCACTAACTATAAGGACTTTTGTAAGTGACTGCTAGAACATACCTTAATAAAAAAATGTATCTTTTTTACCCCTTTTAATGCATATCTGTTTCACCACTGAAAGGTCTTATGCCTTTCCTGCATGGATCTTCACTGCTGCACTGCGAAGCCCACATAATTTAGTGCAAAAATGCTAAGCAGTGCAACTGCAGTATAAAGGGGTAGAGGAAAGCTCCTTGTTTTTAAGAGCACTTTTAAGTTCAGGTCTGAAGTAATTTTAGCCATACTCGACGCCAAGAGCTGTGGAATACCCAGCCCACTTCCATGACACGAAGTCTACCAGCCCATGCCTCTGATCACAAGTAACATCTCTACTGTGCACAGTGCAACTATAATTGTTTGTATATTAAGCAGCCTTTTCGCCTTTGTATTTCATTGCTCCCCTCACCCTGATTTCCCTCCTCAGCTGAAAGTAAGCTGTTCAGCCAGTCCTCTCCTGGCCATCGTGCAGGCTGCAGTTCTGTAATTTCTGAAGTGTTCAATTGCAAACTTCATTATGCCGTTAGAATTACGTCTGGCCACAATTACGTCTGTGGTGTCTGGCCACCAAAAAATCTCCATCCTACCTATCAAGAGGTCAAAATATAACCTCATTAAACGGCCTAACAGAAGACCTCACTATTTGCATATAGGAGCTGTGTGCATAAAAGGTTTGAAGGGACCTTCTCCTAACTATGTGGTATTACCACAACTTAAATCTTAATATTACTTTTACTGGGTTACTTGGGACTTGTAATCATACTCTATGCAACAACTACCCTGCATTTCTGGAACAAAAAGGAAGTGTTAGTGCTAATTTAGCCTATTTTCTTTGCAGCTTAAGATACTTGCTTACTTTACTCTGCAAGAGAGCATCCTTTGTAATAAGCACACCACCTCTAGAAACAGACGATCTTCTGAAAGTGCCAGGAAATACAAAGGACAATATTTTATCATTTCCAAACTTAAAAGGTTTGTTTTTCTTCCTCTGCCCACACCACTTAGAAGGAAAAAGCTTGTTTTTGCATATAAAAACAACAGACACCACAAACAGTCTAGACCTAAGCAGCTCACTTCTACATTTGTACAACACCAAATAACAGGAAACCTGAAAAACATTTTATGAACATCAGGCCACAGTGGAGAGGCTCCAAAGCCGTTTGCCAACCTAGACTGAGCCACAGGCATTCTGAGGAAAACCAAGTTATCATACACACAAAACAGTAAGCATGAACATTCTACCACCCACATGCTTTAAATTACTGGTAGGCATTTCAGATGGCCAAAAAATACCTTCCTTTGTGGGTGGCTGCTAAAGCTTTTATCAGAGGCTTCCCAGAAACAAGGGCAGCAGGCTGAGACCTCACTATGTGCTGAAATTCCATTAGTAGTCAAGAAAGTTAAATCTCAGTATTTGTTTATCTCTTTTTTGATTTATGTATATAGAAACACTTCTTCCAGCTGAGGTTCCCAGGAGACCACTGACTATGTACTGAAAATTGCTGGCATAACTAGAGTGAACTAGGCTGAAATTTAAATTAGCTCACTGCAACCATGCTGGTAACTACAATCCATTTGCATTCTCTGGAAATATTTGAAGACCATGATCCCAAGGATGAAAAACAGTTCAGACAACAGGTTTACTTTCATACCTGTTTTTAATCACTAAGCAGAAAAAGAGCGTGACGGACTCCAGCACACAAAACACGCTGGAAGAGAAGCACAGTAATGACAGGCTACCAAGGAGTCACTCAGGAATCAGCAAAGGCTGTTACAAGCATTGTAAAGTGCTGGCCATTTACACCAGACTCATCTTTATTAAAATGGTAATGCCTGGAGCTCCTGTGTAAGAAAGATACTCACTTTAGACTGAAAGTACCAAGTGACAGAACCTTGCACCCTTGGAGAACTGTTCTCTGCCTCCTTAAGAGGGACAGTTGCTTTTTCACCTTATAAACTAGATAAAAAAGGCCTTTTGGAATTTATGTGTCCAGGACTTGGGCATCGGCAGGTACCTCAGGATGCAGGCTTCCCGGGATGCAGACCAAACACCTCACTTACCAATGCAGGCTGCTGGCCGGCCACTCCAGACCTTGTTGTCCATGCAGGTGACGATGCGGTCCCCCTTCAGCTGGTACCCTGGGGAGCAGTAGTACTCACACCTCGAGCCAAAGTAGGCACCATCCAAACACTTGAAGCCCCCGTTGGTTGGCATGGACAGGGTATGGCAGCGCTTTTCTAGAAAAGCAAACAAAGACTTCTGGAAAGCTGTTAACCTCCCTTTATAGCAATGTAAATGCGGGGTATTACACAGAAATAAAGACACAGCTGGCAAACAAGTGGGAGAAAGTCTTGTTCCACGTGAGGTTTTTCCACACTGTTCTTATTAGCTGCATTTCAAATTTAACTCTATATAAGAGTTAGTGGCCTGCTACAATATTTGTATGAGAAAAGGGATGACAAGTACCTGCTACTCTCTTCTCAGAAAATGTTTTACTGCAAGAGGCCATTTAGACACCTGGTAAAAATCGTGTCAACTTAGAAAGTCTAAGATGGGCAGCATTTTAAAACAGCTTTATGGCTCTGTCATGAAACTATTTCCACAAATCAAAATCCCACCTTCATAAAACATTCCATCTGCCAAGAGTACCTGTACTACTCAGATGCTTATCATGTCATGTACCCCTGTGAGATCCTCAACAACAAACTAATCTACATATCCAAGCATACTGCCAACCTTTAAAACAACAATAACAATCTAAAGATCAGTTTCAAGGGCAAATAAGAATTTACTGCTTCTGCTGAAGCTGGAGCCCAAGTCACACACAGATAGATTTTACAGCCACTTACGTTTGCACAGTACCTTCCCAGACCAGCGTTTGTTTGACTGACAAATCAGCTGGTGAGGGCCATGCAGTTCGTAGCCTTTTTGACAGCGAATATCACATCTTGTGCCCAATACATTCTTGTAATATTCCCCTTGAGGTGTCCTGCAGTTTGCATAGCCATGTTTCACTTTAATGGGGGAGCACCACGGTGTTTCTGGCACAGAGAAGAAAAAAACCCCACACATAGCAGTTAGAAAAACGTTAAAGCTCAGAAACAAATATAAAATCACTTTGCTTAATCAAGGTCACAGAGAAGAAAAGGAAAAAAAAACCTCTTATTTAAAAAGCCACCAATCCTCAAAGTGGACAACACTGCAGAGGTGCACTTACACATGAGGAGGTCAGCCCTTAAAAGACTGGCAGCTCATTTTCTTTATGACAAGCATTAAAGATTGTAGCCATTAGATTGGAGGGGTTGGGAGGGCAGGTGGGGTTTTACTATGCTTTTTGTCCATAGAATAAGTGTGCCACCATGTGGGCAGTTTGATGACAACTGGGCCGTTTTTCCCTCTTGTTTTTAAGCAGACACATCTAACTGCTCTCTGATAAGAGAAGTTTGCATTTGGAACACCTTGGTCTAGATGCAGTTGTCAGCTTTCCACATTTAGCTCCCTTAGCGCTCATTAAAAAAAATTAAGTTCTCCTTCCATAATAATCTGTGCCTTGCAAAACTCAGTGATGGTTCAAGTTCTCCCCCAGTTAGAAGATATCACTCACATAAATCACACTGCCAATATGTCAAGCTGAACCTGCCCAAACTGAACCTTTATTAACTGGCCAGGGCTATGCTGTAAAATATTCAGGATATGGGTACCCCCACCTTGTGAGAATTTACCACCACACTGTGGTGCTGATGGGCACAGTATCAAGTAGAGACTACCCTTCCCAGCCAAAGTTCCACATTCTTTGTTTAGCTTTGACACCAGGGTGCATCAAAAAAACGGGCAGCTTCTCAGCAGGAGTTTGCTACACAAGGAGTGACTAAGCCTGCCCCTTTCTCAGCTCCAAGATTTGAAAAGGACAAATTGGGAGAGGAGAGAGGGGGGAAGGGAGGGATCGAAAAGCAAAAAGAGAAAGATGACAAGTCCTGAAATCCTGTGTGACAATGTGTTACATGAGGGAGGGCCATGAAAAAACTTTTGAATTTTGCAAGATGGAAAAAAACCCTAAACAAATAAAACACGTGAGTTTTAGCCTTCATACTCACAATGTCACAAACAACAATAAAAAAAATTTCTAGATCATCTTTGGCAGATGTTCACTTCTAGCTCTTAATTCCCATAGTTATTAAGTACATTCTCCTATACTAGTTGGATCAGCTCCACACATAAATAAACAAAAATCAATACAGCATTTCTCATACATGGGATATTTATAATTAGTGTACTATGCCTCTAGGGCATATTTACACTTTCCCAATGGAAACTACACTTTACATCCGTATTTTACAGTGTTGGTCCTGAGTCAACGCAATAGCATCTGCAAACTAAAATCAGAGACTAATTATCAACCTTTTGTCTAGACCAAGGGCGCATTTCCTCTAGACTAGTCCGTTTCTGAAGCAGTTGTACTGTGATATTTTTGTCTTTCACCAATACAAGCAAAAACCCTTTACAAAGATGTGTGACATTATTCCCAGTGTCAGCAAATACACAGTAACTGAGGCACAGGACACAGGCAGGCCAGTCTAACAGCACCCCTCAGGTTAAGGGTAGAGTACAGTTCAGCTTTTTGGCTCAGCCACACAATCATCCCAGCTCTGTTTCTTCCCTCCTAAAAGCCTGTTTTCTGAAAGTCAAATACATCCTCTGCTATTTACCTTACAATCATGCAAAGTGTTTTGGTGGAGAGTGGGTTTTGGTTTGGGGCTTGATTTTTTTTTAGAACTATTTCCTGTCCTTCACCCTAATCTCTATCCCACAGCTCCCAAAAGACATTTTAAAAATCCCCACATCTACTGACTTGGGCCATTTTATTGAAAGGCTGTACCACAGTGGCTCCCACTTTTCACATTTGCTGTGCACCAAATTAAAACTGAGACAACAGATGAGGAGTGTGAGCTAATGGGAACAGAAGCCAACCAGCTACTGCTGAATTAATGAGTGATGCCAGCAGCCAGCTCTGCCTCCTTAACTGCTACCCCAGGGCTGCTGGTGCAGTCTCAGGCATCACCTCCGACCACTCTCTGGGGGAAGCCACACATCTTGGATTCCCAGCCTCTGTCTCATTCACCTCCTGGAGAAATCCTCCTACTCTTGAGCTTTCCCATAATCTCCTCTTCAGTGGTCTCATGCCCAAACTCTCCAGCTTTTCTGTCTCACTTGTTCTTCCCATGCCCTGAAACTCTAAACTTCAATTTATTTACATGCCCAAGCATGTAAAATCTCCTTAACTAAGAACTAGGCCTCAGTTTTTCTGCAGAAGGGCTCAAACCTGAAGTTACTAAGACAATGTTGACTGAAAGGGCAGGACTGGGGGGATGAACTCATCTGGACTGAGCTTTCACTCCAGCCGGTTACATAATCCTTCAGCAAATCAGTTCAAGATATTTATGCCTCGCGTTTTCTACATGTATAAATTCCAAATGCACATCGCTGATTTCCTTTGTAAAGGGTGTTAAGACAAACATGCTTTGCAACATGATCAAGAGGCTAATAATAATAAAATAGAGGGCAAAGAAGCTGTTTCAGGTATTGAAAATTGCCCGAGCTTTTGTGCAAACTTTTGTGGTTTTACAAACACACTTAAGAGCTGCCCACATATTAAAAAAAAAAAAAATAAGGTGGCTAACAGCTAACAAATGCAGATTAAGGCACAAACACAATATTGAAAAAGAAAAAGGCTTTCCTGTAGTGTCGTTGCAGCTACAGACGTTTACAGAGAGAAACAAAGCAAGCTCCTAGACAGGGGCAAAATGCATCTTATACTGGACCAAATGATTCTGCCAGAGAGAAAAACAAAAGCAAACACGTTTTTGGATGTAGATAACTAGAAAAGCTTAGGAAGAACATCTGTTTGATTTAAAACATTATAATGCTTGCTCTAGAACTGATTGTGATTAGAAGAAAGCAGGTGAGGCAGGGTTTACAAGCTATTTACAAATATCAGGGTTTAGACCAACTGATACTGCTGGAAAAAACTCCAGCTAACTTGGAAAGTATATCAAATGATACAACAAAGTTTTAGATCAAAGTCTGTTTATTTTTAAGTGAAGGCACATACCGGTTTTCAAAGGCGAAGCAGCTACATGGAGCACTTGTGGAATATTAGGTTTGTGTGAGGCTCCAAGGGGTTGGCACAAGCTGTTCCCTGCCTCAAGGCAGGATCAGCATGTTCCTGAAGGCTTTGGGGATTATAAAACCTAGAGGTTTCCCAGACACCTTTTCTGGAACTTCACCATCTATACCAGGCTCTGTTCACCCAAATGAAATTTGAGTTTTAGGTACCAGGACTGATATACTGGTTTTTCGTTTAATAGAAAGTTTGCACCTCAGCGCAAACTTGAAAGAATTAGAAAGTCCCACAGTGATATAAAAGCCTGAATTACCACTTGAGAGTAAAACATTCGAGAGACTCAATCCTGTGTTTGAAACCACGGGAAAACAGGCAGCAAACAGAAATGGTTGAAGCCCCAATTCTGCCTTTAGAGCTGAGGCTACTGCTCGGTCATTACAGTATCTGAGAAAACATATTAGGAATGAGGATTACCAGAGCAGCGGCACTAGAGCTGTGATGAACACAGGAACTGCTGTACTCAGGAAAACCTCCCTCATGAAATATGATCATGACAGATGCCAAGTGGCAGGAAGGAAAGCACTTTCTAGAGCATGATCTCCCCCAGCCCCTTGGTCCTGTTTGAACACCTCAGCTGAGCCCTTCTTTCACAAGCAGCATAAAAGGGACCAGCTGTACTGCTGCTTGCTGCTACACCAGCCAACAGAGCTGATGGTTCACTGAGGAGGAAGGGAAAAACTCCTTAAAAATGCTGTACGCACAGAAAATCTTGGCAATGTTTCTCTGGAAAGCTAAGCAAGTGAGAAAACATCCAGATGAAGACAAAAGGGTTTAGGAGGAGGTCGATTTTCACCCCTCCCAGTAAACTGCAATGTTTTGTTTGCAGATGTCATAGAGGATGAATTTGTGTGCTCGCTTGCACATGTGTGCAAAGAAAAAAAAAAACAATGCTGCTTACATATGTGAACATCAATTACAAAAATCCATTTAATTCCTGTTACTGGTTTTATTTGCTTAGCAATGGGCCACACCCAAAATGCTGGACTGCACATCTGAAGAGAAATTCTGAAGATTGCTACACAGCCCGTTTTTCCTTGGTTTGTCTTTCTCCATTCCCTTCCCCCCAAAACCAACATAAAGAAGTATGCTAATGAAGAGTCAGTCTTTCTGTTCCAATGCTTTATACTCTTAGATTCACATTGTCTGTTCCCCAGCATTTGGCAGTAGTGCTTCCGAACTTGGGGCAGTTTTTAATATCTGTGTGAACAAGTCATTATGTTTCACTTACCCTGGTGACATTTTGGCGGACATGAGTATAATCCATTTTGGATCACCATACAAAAGGAATTTATACAGAACCCACATTTTAACTACTTGCCTGCCCTGGCATGAATTGGCATTGATTTATCTTCATGACCTCTGAATTCTTTTTCTATGTGTCTGCAGAGGACCACATGTTAAAAGGCAAAGAAAAATGAGTTAACCCAAATAAAGCTTTAGAGAACTGTTTGTGCACGTGTTTGAAAGCAAAATGTTATACTTGAGTATTTTACTGGGAGGAAGATGAGACATTTATGAGAACAGCAACATAGCCATAAAAGTTGTGCTTTCCCCTCGGCTGTTCATAAATGTTTGAATTATTTTATGACTTACGTCTCACATGGCCCATTGATTCTTTGCAGAGAATCAATAATGTACAATAAGACACCAATGGCCAATATTTTCAAGTAATCAAAATGAAGACAACTCTAGCATGTCCATAGATTAATTTATTAAAAAGAAACACAGTTACCATTTAATGAAATGACAAATGAAATGCCAGGTTTCTTTAACGTCCAGGCTCCTGAGGGATTTTTGGAAGAGGAGAGCAATATTGAGACAGAAGCAGACTTTCTAGAAAATGGACATAGCAAATGGAAGATTTACTGGTAGTGGCAAAAAACTTCTCACTCTTGCTGAGTGGCAAAGTCTTCCAGAACAGGGAAGAAAATCTGAATTTGCTTCACAGGCATACCAGTCCACTCACTCATCCAGCTACATAATTTGGTTTTGAAATGTACACATTCATTCATTAAACACACTTCACTTGGCACTTCAGGTAGCAGGTTAACCTGAAATGCAATCAACTTTATGGAAAGAAAAAAGTAATGAAAATCAAGTTTTCTTGCATGTACTTCTATACATTACCATCAGTAAGCCCAGGTTTTGAGTCAGCTTATCATTGATGGTTTTGTTAGCATGTATGGAGAAGAGAAGCTCTTCCTGATTTTATGATTCAACAACCTGATCTCCCAGGAGCAAAGGCAGTGCAAAAGTTACTTACTCAGGTGCATGAAAGAGTTGTGATCAGTACTTGGTCTAATTTCCATTGTTAAAAACAGCAGAAATTAAATCTTGATCTAAATATCCATGAGAAAAAACCATGGAGCTGGATCACCAAGATTTTATAACCCATGAAAAGAAAGAAGATTAAGCTTTCTGTCAGCAAGCAGTTGATCCTCTTTGGCACATAAGCAAAGCATTCACCTTTGTATCTACTGCGTGCATAAACATCCTCATCATCTTCAAGGAGTGAATATCCCGATCCTACAATACAAAATAAGAGAAAAAACACTGCAGCAAGAAAGGAAATATAAATTAAAAATAAAAGAAAGCTTTGAGAAAAGACATGCAAGATTAGGATGCAATAATCTATGCAATGTCATCAGCATGGGCTTCTCTGAAGCTCAGAGTCATAGCAGACCCACTTTATAGTGAATTTGGAAGGGGCAAATTGATTTGACAATCAAGTGAAACAGTAAATTTCTCTCAGGACTCCTAGAGCAATGTTGTGCAATGCTAAGTTCAAGTCACAGCTCCTCTGTTATGGAGAGCCCACCTACAATGCAGTTGATCTACTGAGCAGGGAGAGCAGAGCAGGTACAGGTGAAGGGGCACATCAGAGGTTTCACTATAAAGTGGTTCCATAGTGTCAGTGGCTGTTAACAGCCATCAGGCCAAGTAGCAAAAGTAAAATGTAAATAACTCAAGTACAACCCTCCTTAATGACCTGTAACATCCTCACACCAAGAACAAGACATCGAGGTACATTGCCTGCAAACACAAATTCAAATCAAAACCACATTTTGGTTTCAAGCGTTTTTCTGGTGCTGTTCAAATAAATAGACAGTATAGCTCTATACTTTTAAACCACTGAGCAATGGCCAAAAACTTAAAATAAAGGTAAAACATCCTTTCTAAAAACCAGAAACCATTTGGAGCACTGCTACTCAAATAAGCCATCAATAAAACAGAGCAGTTGGCAAGAAAGCCTTCAAAATATCCCTAAACAACATTTATTTAAAATTAGCAACTTCAGAGCATGAAGTCTAGTCTAAATTCTAGATAAATCTTTTCTACAAAGAAGGGCTCATACAGATTTCCCCTTGGAAACATCCTTTTAAAAACCTTGCATGCAACAGGCAGGCAGTCAGGGGCCACAGGAGCTCCTCACATGGTATCTCAAGTTGCAGCATCTGGGGTTATTTTATCGCCATTTGTTGACATCTGGGACCACGGTCTGTACAAAGTTAGGCAGAATTATGTAATTCAGGCACCTCAATAAGCTACTGATTCCACGTGCAAAGCATACAACTGTTCAGCAGAAATCAAACCCAAGGGTTTGATTTCTGTCAACATCTGTCAACAGACTCCATTTCTTATTAAAAAAAAACCAAAATAATCTGCCCAGAAAACGGTGAAACTTGATTTCTTACTCTACTAGACTCAAGAAAACCCAGCCCATGTATCTGCAGCTGCTCCACAGTATCTTCCACAGCACGAGTCCCAGCACTGGATCACTGGGAATCCCTCCACCAGTTTGAGCTGCGACCTGAAGAGGTGAATTTACAAACAACTTCTCCTCTGAAATGGAGGGATTTATATACAACAAAGTTTTTTTATCACTTAGAATAATTTCTCTGTTTTGTTCTCTGGATTGTTTACATTTATTGTTGAGGTTCAATTTTGATGCCTAAGCACTGACATCTGAGAGACTTCTGAACATAAAAACAAACTTTCTTGCACTTGAAGTCTGACTGCACAGCAAAAAGAGCAAGCTGTGATCCCCGAGGGCTTCAAGAAGACCTTGATATGTAAATGAATACCTCTCTAAGAATCAATTTTTCTGCCAGAAATTGGGAGACTCTTAGCTAATTACTCACTTTGAGGGTTATAAATCTCAGTGTTATCACTAATAATTGTCCAAATTTTAGTGTGCAGCGACTTTAGCATCTAAAATTAGTAAATCTTAGAACTGCGTGAGCTCTTACGTATTTGCCTTTCCCTAGACAAAAAACAATTAAGTGCTTTTGAAAATTTTCTAAGAAAAACTGGCCTTAAAGAGTTATTCCCTACTTTTGCCCTGAAACAAGACTGTCTTGATGGAGCTCAACATCTCCCATTTCCAGCTCATTTTCTCGCTCAAAATGAGAAGCAAGTCAGGTCTCTTTCCTAACAAGCAATGTTTTATTAAAAATCACAACAGGATTGGCTTAGGGAGAGGTGTCGCCATTTCATCTCCATTTTCTCAGCCACAAATCAAATTGTTTCTGCTTCATATACATTCAAAACTGGCTACCAAGACACATAAGGACAAAGCATTGTTCTGTGTTGGAAGTGCTAAAATTATCACAGTTCAGGGTATAGCACATTCCTGCTAAAAACAGCTGTGGATTTTGTTCTGGCAGATGTCAAGCAAAATGCATGAAATAACACTTTCATTTTAGGATTAATCTATGGACTTACATGATTCTGTTTATGTCAGGAAAACAAGATTTCTTCATTCACAAAATAGAATTCTGTCCCCACTGCAAAAGTTCACTTGTGCAGGTCTGGTGGCAAGATCAGTGCACAAGAACATAGCACCAAGCCAGGCACGGCATACAGGGGTGTGTACATGAACAACACTTCACGTGCTGTTGTGCTATAAATCCTTTTTAACTGAGAAAAAGAAGGAATGTGACTCGTAAGAGGCAGAACAGCTATGCACACTTGCTTTCCCAGGACTGACATAAGAATTATTTACCTCTTTGAGTTCGATCAATTTAAAGTAAGCTATAGACAACAGTACAGCTCATTAAACCAACCTGAAACTTTTCAGTTTACTGCCCTAAAACAGGACATGGTCTGGAACACAAGTCCTATAAGGAGTTGCCGAGGGAGCTGGGGTTGTTTAGCCTGGAGAAAAAGGAGGCTCATCACTCTCTATAACTCCCTGAAAGGATGCTGTAGCCAGGTGGGGTTGGTCTCTTCTCCCAGGTAATAACCAACAGGATGAGAGAGAGGAAACAGCATCAGGCTGGGCCAGGGGAGGTTTAAAATAGCTATTAGGAAAAATTTCTTCACTGAAAAGGTTGTCAAAAGCATTGGAACAGGCTGCCCAGGGAACTGGCTGAGTCAGTATCCCTGCAGATATTTAGAAGATACCAAGATGTGGCACTTAGAGACATGGTTTAGTGGAGTATTAAAAAGAGACATTTCGGAAAATCATTTTACAACAATCATTTTTTGGGGTATAAACCCATATCTTCAGCTTCTGTAAAGTGACCTTACCCCAAAGAGCACTTGAAGAACGTGTGTCAGGACACAGGACTGGTAACTCATCACTTTGCCTACCTTAGTGTACTTTTTATGCTGCTAAACTAACGGATAATTTGGCTTCTTAAATTCCTGATAAGAACCTTGAAGGGAGATTCTGAGAAAGTATGACCTCGTGCAACTTCAAAGTTCTGGCAGAGAAAACGGCGGTGAACGCGACTGGTGGGGAAAGCAGAGCTCGGTGCTGTCATTTCTATACTACAACTCAGTGCAGCGGCCCCGCTCCCCGGCCCGGCCCCGCCGCCCCTTCCTCCCCTGCCCTGCCCTGCCCTGCCCTGCCCTACCCTGCCCTGCCCTGCCCTACCCTCGTACTCCAGGCTGGCCCGGGCGCCCAGGGCGAGCAGCGCGGCGAGGCGCAGCCAGCAGCTCCCCATGCTCCACAAGGCGGCTCTGCCCGGCCCGGGGCTGCGCGGCAAAGGGGCAGGAGCAGGAGGAGCAGGAGCAGCAGGAGGAGGAGGAGGAGGAGTGGGACGGGGACATTCTCCGAGCGGCTCCCGGGCGCCGGAGTCTCCTCCTCCCGCTGCCCGGCCCCGCCTCGCCTCCCGGGAAGGCGCTCGGGCGTTTGGGGTCCGCCGGCGCTCCGGTGTCGCCTGTGCCGCGCGTTGTCCCCTCAGGGGCTCCTGCCGCCCGCTGCCCTCCGACGTGGCCTCCGGGAATCGCCCGGCTGTGCCCTGGCCCGGAGAGAGGTGTGGGGTCCTCGCCCGGTGCCATGAGCCCGGACTGGCTGCGCCGGCCTCGCCTCAGCCAGGGCACCGAGCGGGCCGGGTCAGCCTGTCCGTCCAGATGTCTTCCCATAGGACTGCAGAATCAACCAGGTCGGAAAAGACCTCTGAGATCATCGAGTCCAACCTATGACCACCATGTCAACTATACCATGGCACTGACTGCCACGTCCAGCCTTTCCTTAAAAACCTACAGGGAGTGACTCCCCCACCTCCCTGGGCAGCCCACTCCGATGTGTAATCATCCTTTCTGGGGAAAAAAAATTCCCTAATGTCCCTGCCCTGGTGCAGCCTAAGACCATGTCGTCTCATCCTATCTCTTGTTGCCCGGTGGAAGAGACCAACCCTCATTTCACTACAACCTCCTTTCAGGGAGCTGTAGAGAGCAATAAAGTCCCCACTGAGCCTCCTTTATTCCAGGCTAAGCCCAGCTCCCTCAGCCACTCCTCACAGGACTTGTGCTCCAGAGCCTTCACCTTTCAGAGAAAGCTCTTTTGCCCTTCTCTGAACTCACTCCAGCCCTCAGTGACCTTCCAGAATTAAAGGGCCCAGAACTGGACACAGCACTCGTGGTGTGGCCTCACCAGCGCCCAGTACAGGGGGACAGTCACTGCCCTGGTCCTGCTGGCCACACTATNGGCCTCAGCAGTGCCCAGTACAGGGGGACAGTCACTGCCCTGGTCCTGCTGGCCACACTATTTTTGATACAGTCCAGGATGCCATTGGCCTCCTCGGCCACCTGGGCACACCTGAGCTCATGTTCAGCCCCTGCTGACCAGCACCTCCAGGTACTTTTCCTCCGGGCACCTTTCCAGCCACTCTGCACCAGCATGTAGTGCAGAGATCACCACATTTCCAACTTCTTGAACACTGCTGGGAAATGGAGAACAGGAAAAAAAACCCTAAAAATACAGTGATAATTGCCAATTTCAGCTGCATGGCAGATTTCACAGAATAACAAAAAAAAAAAAAAAAAAA
>VZTE01000371.1:67451-85376 GCA_013397775.1 Eulacestoma nigropectus | reverse complement strand
AAAAAAAAAAAAAGAGAACAAAATGAAAAACAAACAAAAGCCACCTCAAAACTATAATAACACAGTGTCTTGTGCACACAGAAACAACATGAATTAAATTAACCTAGACAGCATCTTCTGTAGCCTGCGGGCACTGGCTACTCTTGATATTGGGAGGAAAGAGAAAGCTCCTTTCACATTTAACCTCTCCTTCAAAACAGAGAAAAAGTGCTTAGGAATTCCTCCCGTTTTCAAAAAGTTCATCAGTTTAAGCATGTGTAAGAAGAGAATGACCAGTTTCCACCAATAAGTCTGCAACATCTGGATTCAGTTCCTCCAGTTTGCCTCAGAGTTCTACATTCCACAGTACCTGAAGCCATATCAAATACGTGAATTTAAAACCTTAGCTCTGCAGCAAACTGCAGAGCTTCTTGGAGTATGGCAGGGCTAAGGTCACTCCAAGACCTCAGAAGTCTGGAAGAACCACATGATGGGGCAGAAAAGGCACAAAATGGTCACGATGTTCACATTTTGTGTGTAAAAATACTCGCACTCATTTTATGATGGTACTAAAAATGGAAAGCTGGGTTTTTCATCTCCTTCTTTACTGGCTGAACATTACACCCCAGAGGTCTGCAAAGCTTACATTTAAAAACCATTTGCTTTGGTGGAATCTCAGTATTTGTTTAAAAACCGCCTGCACAGTTAGATGCTTTGTTGCATCTGGTCTGTGAAGCTTAAAAAAAAAAAAAAAAAATATATAAATATATATATATAGATATATATAAATTTTGTTTTGTAATAGAAATCCTACAATGGTTTGGGTTGGAATGGACCTTAAAGCACTGAAACACAACCATTTTGTACTCAGCAAGAGTTGTGCTCAACTGAGAAGCAGAGGATATCAAGACAATCATGACATGTTCCTGAATGCCAACCAAGTGAATAATCCTGCGTGCAGTTTGGTAGCCCAAATGATTGAATTCCAGAGATGTTTAGGAATTTCCCTGTTTGTACTTACGGAGATACACAGGTGTATAGCAGAGATTTGAGCTTCCAAGCACAGCCACAAGCTCCAATCCACTGTTGTGCTTCTATTCCTTGCAGGTGTACCGTCTTTCAGGCACAGAAAGCAATCCTATACCAAGAAGATCCCCTCAGGGCTGTACACAGATTAATTCACTGTGTCTCACTATTGATTAAGATGCAAACACCACGTTTTAACACACAGGTTTTAACTTGCTTCAAGAGAGATGCCTCATACAAGATCCCATCAAAGAACAGTTCTTTCAAAGTCACAATCAAAGCACAATTGAAATGCAGAAGACAAAACTTCAGAATTATCAATCTCAAAAGAGGTCAGATGCTTGAAGTTTGCCGGCCAGCAGTAGCTTGTGCTTTGTGAAAAAAAACCACCCAATTACACAGAAATCATGAATCTGATTAGGAAAATGCAGGCATGGGTTCTTTTTCCAAAAGATAATTTCTTTCGTCCTCCCTTGCCATCTGTGACCCAGTGTGACTATGAAGGAACACTGCAGCTGACACCAAGCCATGAAGGTGTTTCCAAACAGATTAATTACATGTTGAGAAAACTATTGCTTTGCACAGAAGGAAGCTAACAAAATAAAACTTGTTTCACGTGTTGGCAAAGACTGTGCAACAAAAAAAGCACTACTCCTGGCTCAAGGAGTTTCCTTCACTTCAATGAAGTCCCATATCCAGAAGCAGGTAGCCATGCCCATGCAGTTTACTCTCAGAAAAATCAGTGGTGGGATGGAAACTGCATGGATACACAAGTTAGTGCTAGTCCAAAAAAGCTCTGTAAAATACAACTGAACTCTTCTTCCTTTTATGGATACACACAGATATCTTAGATACAGCAAAACCAAAGCAAAACACTTTCCACCACAGATTTTGGTTTATTTTTCCCACTCCAGACTGGCAATAAAAGGTGGAAGTGGCTCAAGTGGCTCTGACTCAATGCAGGCAGAAGTCCTGTAACACAGCTGCAGTCAAGGGAAAGCTGGCAGACATAACAAGAAGCTACAAACCCCTTTGCCAACACATCCATATGATCCAGGAACCTTAGTGCAGTCCCAGGCTGCTCTTGGATACCTTGCTCCATTGCAAATGCATTTACTTTTACTACAATCATGTGTTTAGTGATAGAATGAGCAATATGTTCAAATGCTGCTTGCAGTTTACACACTTAAATGACCAAAGGTCTTGGGCCACTTGTTTTTTAAATACTATTCACCTAAAGCTGTAAAAAAAAAAAAATAACCTTCATGAAAATGGTGTCCTTATATTCAATAAAAACAAAGGAGGCATTTCCAGAATACTAATTCCAGAAATTCTAAAGAAAAATTCCAGAATCCTAATTCTGGAAATTCTGGTTTGCCCTGAATTGCTCCTGTGATGTGACTTTCTGGGTGATTCAATGGAAAGTGAGGATTTAATTTAATTTCAAGTTATCAAATGTACATACATCTACATATTGGGTTTTCAACAGAAAATTAAAGAAAATCTGGACCAAAAAAAAAGTGAATTATATGGATGAAAGGCCTCTGCTATTGAAATAAAGTGTCGATTACTGTGGAGGGAAAAAAAAGCAGCTCAACAGGCCAATAATGATACACGTGGGAGTTGACATTGGTACAACTCCAAGAGAAATATCAGCATTCTCCTGTGTTGTTCCATGTTTCCCACAAAAGCCATGTTCCCTTGATCACTGAGCAGTATAAGCCACAAGGTGCCACAATGATTCATCAAGAAGATGGGCTCAAAAGCTGGGAGCTTGGCCCACAGGGAAACATCTGACCATTATATATGTGAATAGTGCCCTCAAGTGATACTGATTTTCAGCGTGACCAGTGAGTTGGTTTTTGTTTGTTTTGGCTCATTGCCCAATCAAAGTTTTAAATAATGAGGTGCAAAGAAAAAGGAAGAGGTTAGCTTCCATGATTTTTTTAAGCTGTCAAGAGAAGGCCCCAAAGCCTCTTTCCTCCCTTTTAAAGGGCTCCACCTGAATAAGGATCTTTTAATAAAGTGAAATACAGCAAAACAAAACAAAAACTCCAGAAAGACAGGCAAACAAAAGAAGTCACTGATCATTTGGAAAGGCACCTACTTATGCCAGCAGGAGGCTAACAGGGAGAAGGCTGGAGAAAAATATTTCCTTTGTTCAGGCCATGAGGAATTCCAAGTTTGATTTTTGCTTAAGGCACTCCTCAATAAATAATGCTAAAAAAATTAGTGGCAGCATTACTCTTTATGATCAGAAACTGTCACAGGCTGTTACCAGCGAAAGGACGAAAAGTTTCATGAACACCAAAATGCAAATCAATTCAGCTGAACAAAATATACATCCTTTAATCAATAGGTTTAAAGAAGGTAAACACTGCATTACTTCTACACAAAACACAGCTACATTGCTGCATACTGCAAAATACATTTGTCATCCTGAACACAGATGTGTCTGTGCATTCCTGCTCTGCTTAAACTCTGACCAAGCCTTCAATAGGTACAGTAGCTATGGGGTTGTCCATGGATATAAAAGAATGTCTTATATTTGTACTCTGTGTCTGACAAACTACAAGAGGCTCTGCAAAGGCTGTTTTCTGCAGTGGCCATGAGGGGACAGAGCCTGGAGTAGCTGTGGGCATGTCTCGGTTGTTATTCCATACCACACTTGTCATCACTGAGATCAGGAGTAAGGGACTCTCACTTCTGGGAAGAACGGAGTGACTTCGAGTGGAAAAAAGAGAAATAATTCCTGTGAACATACTTCAATATGGGGTTTTTCCCCCTTATATTAAGAGAGAGTCTTTAACGTAGGCCTACATTTTAGGAGCACATTGAAAAGACAGAAAAACAGGAAGTCACCTATAGAAGACCAATAAGGGACTGAAAAGAAGTAGAACTACTAGTAACTTTAATGAAGTAAAGACCATTTAAGCCAAAAGTCTCCCTAATGACAAGTTCCAGTGGACTTTGGGATAATTTTCCAAGGAGGAGATTGAACTAATCCCGATCTATTCTGAACTGGTGGCAGATGGAAGAAATTTTTTTCTTTTAATGCTGACACTGGAAACTGGCACATCTCAGTTTCTAACTTTTAATACTACGGTACCAGATACACTGGGGTTTTTTATCCTTGAGACACATGTTATTTTTGAAGCTCTGCCATTTTAAAAAGGTTTTTCAGATTTTATGAGGAGACTAAAAGAAAGGCTCCCTATGAAAAAAAACTCAGCTTCAAGTGTCAGACACTACACAAACACTTGAAAACCAGCATGAGGAGCTGCCTGTAATCCATAGGAAACTCTCCAACAAGTTCCTAGAAAACAGAAGGGGAGTGGGAAAATGTGATGTTACTGACTGTGATCTCCTCCTGCTCTTTAGTAAGTGGAGTCACAGAGTGTCAGAAGCAACACAGAAATACTATAAACCCGAAGCACCTTTCTTTGAAGAAAATAGAGACTTTAAGGACTCCAGGACTACTCATACTTTACTAGTGCTTTGCAAGGGCAGCATAAAGGAGAAAAAGCAGGCATTACACCAGTGAGGAACAGCTGAAGGAACAACTCCGGGGGAAGTAGGGCAGTTAACAGGTCAAAAACTGAACAAAGACAACAGAAAAAGAGGTGAAACCTAAAATCCAAGAAAAAGATGTAAAAGAACTTCAAATTCAATAGCAAACTAATAATTGAATGAAAAAGTAAGCGACTGCTGTCAAGACTCAGGAGACAGGAATTTAGTTTATTTAGAAAGAATACTATTAAAAACAGCCTCACAACAAACAGTATTTAATATAGCCAAAAGCACAGAAGTTGTATAAACCAATTTATGAGAAGCAGCTTGCTCATTTTGTTTAAAATAATCAATGTTAATCATATCCCTAAGGTAGAGTCAAAAGTTCTTTTCACAGAGCCAGCATAAAATAATGCTGATTAGATTTTAAAGGAACATTTAAGACAGTCCCTCCAAACCATTGCTCTTTTTTCATTAATATTCATGTCAGTGGCAAATCCCCATCAGGAGGATGTTCTCACTTCCATCAAAATCGTGAGGGTAAACGAATTTCCTTCTGAAAGAGTGGTTACCAAGGTCATTTGAGAGGATATTGGCTTAGAAGCTCCAGTTTCACTAATGAAAACACACTGGGGCACCACAATATAAAAAAGACATAAAGCTATTACAGAGTGTCCAAAGGAGGCTACAAAGATGGAGAAGGGCCTTGAGGGGAAGCCGTGTGAGGAGCAGCTGAGGGTGTTTGGTCTGTTCAGCCTGGAGGAGACTGAGGGGAGACCTCACTGCAGTTACAACTTCCTGGTGAGGGGAAGAGGAGGGGCAGGCACTGATCTCTACTCTGTGGTGACAGTGACAGGGCCTGAGGGAATGGCCTGAAGTTGTGTCAGGGGAAGTTTAGGTTGGATATCAGGAAAAGGTTCTTCCCCCAGAGGGTGGCTGGGCACTGGAACAGGGTCCCCAGGGCAGTGGTCACAGCACCAGCCTGATGGAGCACAAGAAGCATTTGGTCTGTGCTCTCAGGTGTGATTCTTTAGGCTGTCCTGTGCAGAGCCAGGAGTTGAACTTTGATGATCCTAGTGGGTCCTTTCCAATTCAGGATATTCTAAGATTCTTTATATATTTTATATTTATTTATTTATTTATTTGTAGCCGTAGTGCCAAAGACGATGCTCGGAAACTGCAAATGCCCCAAACTAGAAAGTAAGTAAATAAAAAGAAATCAAAATAATAATTCAATTTCCTCCGCCTTTGGAACCCTAACTGTGACCTGGCAACACCAATATAACAACTTAAACTTAATGACCTAAGGATGGCCACAGTCTGGGTCCTTTCTGTTAAAGGCAGGCTGATATGTAGGGACTGATGAACATCTGGCAGGAACAACCAGCTGCAGCAAGCAAAGCTGGCAGACAGCTTCAAATTATCCAGGTCAGGGTTCACTTAACAGAATTAGGATATTATCCTTTAATAGCCAGTTCTATGAATTTTAGTTGTCCACTAAATCAGTTCAGTCCTGAAAAAATGCTCAAGTTTCATAAACATCCTGAAGATGATAACTAAAGGCTGTCAGTAAAAAACAAAACAAAACAAGAGAAACTTGTAGCAGAACAGATATTTTTAAATAACGCACGTACAGACTTGTTGGTCTTCTTGTTACACCAGTTTCTTCTGAGTGTCAAAATATTACTAGTCCAAGACACTGAAGACATACACCAAAGATCAGTTGTCTCATAACGGCAGGATTGGGATGCCATTGCATTTCTCACTGTTTCCTCCTCACAGAAGCATCAAAGTCTGAGAAATTGGCTTGTGAGGTTTCAGGGCTTGCCATTAAAAGCAGACTGACAACCTGCAAATCTGCCATGTGGACCAGAGATATGGATGTAAAAACGGGGCACATCAAACACACTGGGGGGAAAAGAAATCCACAGAAAAGGTGCAAAGCTAGTAACAGTTCTCATGGAAAAATGAAACCACTGCCTAAATTGTTACTGAGAGTTAATATACTGTAAATAATGTGGAATTCTACCCAAACATGTAAGACGTATCACTGTCCGTAACGCTCACACCAGCTCCAGCCCTGACAGAGGCTTGGCCTCCGGGTGCCCCTGTCCCTGCAGCTGGAGCTGATCCCTGCTCTCCGGTGGGTTACTGGAAGAGATCCCTGTCCCACTACCAGCCCTCACAGAACCAGGACAGACCTAACTCTGAAGTCTTCTAGTAGAAATGAGAAATTTGAATTTCTCCCCCGGCTTTTTTTTTTTTATAATTGAAAAACATAAATTATGCAGTTCCCTACATATCTCAACTAGGTGCCACATATCATACAAAAATAACCTCTTCAGCTGAGGAACCTACATAGGTTTTTCAAAAAACCATAATGATTTGGACCACGCAGATACAAACATAAAATCAAGTGCTCACATTCCTAGATCTAATGTTCTTACCTTCCTTTTGCAAATCTGATCCCATGTCATTAGAAATTCTCAAAGATTTGACATGGATTTCCATTGCCGATAGACCAAATAATAACCAAAGGATACACAGAGTTGCCTACCTAAAAATGCACTTCTGAGTTGTTTCCTTTCCATGACTTAAAGCTTCCCTTCTTATGAAACTTTACTATAACACATTAAAAAATCAGAAACATACTGTACAGTCAGTGCCACAGTGTGGTGTGTCTTGTGTGCAAAAGACAATCAGCATCACTCCCTTGCTGTTATTACCACAGACCTGTGCTAGCCTCGTTACATTGAGAAAATGGGATGTTCTGTTTAGCAGGAAGTCCTGGCAGAAGGCAAAGGGTCAGACAAGCTGTACATGGCAGCTCCCCAGTCACTTGCCTCTCGCCACTCTGCCCCTCTGCAGTCACAGGCTCTTATTTGTAAGGATCCAACAGCAACGTGAGACAAAATCAACATCTGCCAGTAAGAAAACAGGCCAAGGAACCTCCATCAACACCTGACAGTAACCCAGCTCACTCTGGGAATAGGAAACATTTTCTGGGAAAAAGTAGATATAGTAGAGCTTGTTTCAACCATCCCTCGACAACCCGCTGCCTTGGCAAGGAGCTGTCAGCAGGAGCAGTCCGTCAGCCAGCTGCCTGATGTGAGCTTGCTCCAGCTGTCAGAATTTTTCAGGAGCCTCTTACAGGGCTGGAGCACTCTCATTGCAGGTGGCTGACAAGTTAAAGCCCAAAAGAGCTGCAATCCCGTCTGAACTTGTGAGCTGCTGTGCACTGTGGTGCCTGCCAAGCTTTCTCCTTCCCCTGCTCAAACACACACACAGAAAGTACCTCACTGCGACGGGAGGGATTCCCCACAGCACTTTCCACAGTGGAAATTAGAGGTGACCTGGAATTGAATAGCATGGTTTTAAAATAACTGTTTATAATACAAAACACAAGTTGCTGCATCAGCTCTGAAAAGGGCTTGGGAGGGGGGCAAGGAGTTTGTTGAATGGAACTGGTGCACAGGGCTTGCCAGTGGAACTTTATTTAAATTACTCATCTTTGCAGCCACGAGGTCTTACTTATGTTTTCCCTTTGTGCACTTCTGTGGCCATTTGTCAGTCCCACTTACCATGGGGCCTTCATACAAGAAAGGCCAAGAACATTTTGGAGAGCATGGCTTCCTGTGAACCGTAACCCTGAGCACCATCAGGCTCTACACCACAAAATCCATCATTAATACGTTAGTTTATTCTCATGTGTCACACTACAAGCTTGATTTTTTTCTGTTCCCTGTCCTGCCTTGTCATGGTCTTTGTGCAGTAAGAGAAGCTTTGGCAATGGCAGAAGAGTAAAGAAAGACCAGGACTGTGCTTTAGAGATGACAGTCACCCACTGCAAATAAATCTAAGCCCATTCTCCTTGTGATGGGCTTACAAATAGGGAAATATTTTCTAACTCAGATGGAGCATTTACTTTCAATTCCTTTGGACTGATCTGTTTTGGCAAACCGGTTTACTCTTCCAATAGGGAAATGAGCTGTAAATCAATATTATCTTTCTGATGAGTTAAAAGTTGCCTTTTATTACACACAAAATATTTATGGCTTTTAATGTATATTATTGCTAAAATGTCTGAGTAATTTTATAAGTATGACACATTAACGATTTGCCTACAATATGGCAGACAAAAATATTGCAGAAGAATGGCTTTGGATAAGAATAAAATAAAAGAACTTAAAGGGCTGCAGTGCATGTCTCGTGCTGTTACTGGTATCCAAGAAGTCTGAAATGCCTTGGAGACATCCAAAGGTACAGTTGAATACTCTTGGTTTTGACATTCAGTTGGAGAGAGGTACAGAATGCCTAATCAGAAACACTTCTCCGATAAACAGAGCCAAAACACAATTCAGGTGTTGCAATTTCCAAAAAGATTACAAGTTGTCAGACAGTCAAACACTGCAAGCTTCCAGAGTGCTGGTGAAACAAAGAGGTATCAGTGATACATCAACAGCACTGCTGGCATTCCTATTAAAGCTGCCTTCCCTTATTACAGAACCACTCAGGATTTGATGCATTTGACTGGAAATTTCCTTAAACTCCAAGTCAAAGTAACTTTCCAGTTATGGTTATCTCCCATTTCTCCCAGACAGGTATTTCCTATCTCATTATAATAAATGTCATGTACCAACAAGAAACTCAAAATATGGTTCCTAACACCCACTGGAATGGAAGCTTTAGCTGAAGCAGTAAGGAGAGCAATGGAAAGACAAGCCAAAAGAGCACACAGGAATGCCCAGAGCCACAACCAGGTCCAGGTCACCCCTTTTGAGCTCCAGAGACACAAAAACCACCTGTAGCATTTCCATAACAAAGTACACACACACAGTGTTACTCGATACGGTGCACTGCATGTGCAATGGCAGTAACTGCAGCTGATGCATAAATGAATGTTTTCAGACAAAGCTCTCTGCACAAACCATATTACAAAGGGGATGGACACAGGCCAGCCAGTTGCCTTAATGTGTCAAATATCAATCAGTGGTACAAAACTGAAGCAAACTACCAGTCAGATGCCTTCACAAGAAATACCTTGAGCAAGTCATACCTTTTTTTCTTACTACAATAATAGGAAAGGTACCTGCTTTCAGCACAGGGCACTCACATCCACTTCTTTCCCAGAAAAGTATGGGAAAGACCTTTATATTATTTGTTGGGTTGGTTTTCTTATTTACACATTTCACTATGACTGTAACTTAGTGCCAGGTGTACTGTTTCTGATGTCTTTCCCCGGGCAGTTTAGAACAGGGAATGTCTGCAAGCCAACATGATTTTAATCTTCAGGAATAGCTGTACATAGGCATGTTAATTTTGGCCTCTTTTACTTACAAGTCACCCAGTATAAATAGAAAGCCACAATGGATGGACCCAAGACAGGCAGACTTGAAACGAGTTAATTATATTTGAGTGCATTGCCCTAAAGTTGACAACTCCAAAGAAAACTCTAACAGGCACAGGCTCATAATTTAACTGAGGCACGAGTTGGAAGCAGCATCTTGCCCAGTCTGGCCAGTCAGCATCAGGAAGCCTGACTAAAGACCTCTGAGGGACACCAGGATGGACCACAGACCCTGGCAGGTTAAAACTCTCATGACACAGCCTAAAAGGAGACAAACTTTGCTGAGTGTCTCACGTTGCCAGCCCACACTGGTTAAGTGTAGGCTTTGGGTAAACCATGCAGCACGACAAGGCATGGCTGCAGAAGCCTGAGTACAGGACTACTTTCAAACTGCAACGCTATTCTTAGTGAACGTATGTGCAACACATCTAAATCCAGTACCCTAAATAACAATGGCATTTCCTCAAAAGAACGAGAAGAGGGCAAGACGTAGGGAAAAAAAAAATCAGATGTCTTCAGTCACACTGCTCAAATTACAAGAAAATGTGTCTATTTAGAGTTTTGACAAGTTTTAAATTTTACACAACAGGAAAAAAAGGGTTTCCTTCTATAGCAACATCACAGTAATTTCAGAATCTTCAAAATAAGATTAACTTATAAAACTTCTAAATCATCCAAACTGCACATGTGCAGTACTCTCACACATGCATATTTTTATCCACCGCAGGATCTGAAGCAAGTGATAGCACTAACATAAAATTTAATGTTATATATCTCACTGCAAAGCTGCAGAAGTTTTTCTGTGTCTCCCTGAAGGACACAGCTGCACATCACAAATCAAAGACTATACAAATCAAAGATGTATACACCCATATGCAGATATTTACTCACCAGTTTCAAACAAATGAATGCAATCAAGAATCTTTATGATACACATCCTGCATGTTTCAGTTGTGGGTCTTCTTTTCTCTCCTTGAAAAGAGCTCATAACAACCTGCTAGTGTCCCACAAGAACAACCCCAAAAATGGCTAATTTCAAGGGTTCTCCTTTCTTTTTCAGGTCTATGCATCAGGAGGCAAAACTTGGTCTTTTAGAGCAGCGTACCTGAGCCCCACAGAGGTCATCTGTCCTCAGCTAAAAATATATTTTCACTGAGCAAGCAAAAAGCATGAAGTTATACAAACTTTATCTGCTCAAATGGCAAAAACCTTTGCCAAAAATGTCTGGCCACCCCCAGCTTGAGCTGCACAGGCTGGCAGAAGCGCAGCACCCTGACATGGCTGGAGGTGTTTCCCTCTCCCAGCCTGTAATTTGCCCTGCACGCTGCCAGGAGGGGACAGCAGCTCTTCCCAAACACTGAGCCAAATGTTCGACAGCCAAAACCAGGGCAGTGAAGATGTGCAGAAGGCCAGCTGAAAGAGACAGCACCATCCAGAGCAGCAAGATGGGTTCCTCAGTGCTTATTTCACATCAAATAATCCAAGAGGGCACAGGAGAACACCCTAGAAAAATTTATGTGCATCATGTCCTGATTTGGCCTCACTAGCAGGCTTCCCTCTCCCCAGAGGCTTGTGATCCCATGGAAACCACTGTGTTACTCACACCCAGGGAGCCAGGGATGCTCACCCAGGGGAAGGCAGGACAGCTGGGCAGGCTGCCTCAGAGTCCAGGGGTTGAGTTAAAATACACAAGCAAGAGAGTAGCAAAGAGCTGAAAACTGCTGCCCAGGTGAGAGAAGAGGGGATGCTTCCAGCAGTGCAAGTTTCAGGAGAAAGCTATTTTGGAAATCTCCCCAACACTGCAGACATGGCCGGGAGCCCTGGTCAGGGTCTGGACCTGGGCCATGTAGTCTCAGCACCTGAACAGAGACTGAGGCAAAGGATCCTGCCCAAGGTCTTGTATGCCAGGAATGAGGCAGCAGGGCTGGGTAGGAGGCGGCCCAGGACAGCCATGGGGAGAATAGGGAGTCTACCAGGATCAGCAAGAGGCCACAGCTGCCTAATGTTTCCGGGAGGGAATGCACAACTCCCAAAAGCAATCAAGACATACTGTTGAGAAGAATGATAGGATGAAGGAAGGCAAAGTAGCTGCTTTTTCAAGTAGCATCTGCTAAGTGCTAGAGGAAAAGCACAAGAACAGCAGTAAAAATAAAATCAGGAGCATTGATGATAAGGGCCAGCCAGCCAGTCCAGTAACTTCTGTTTAGGAAACAAGCAAAAACTCAGAAGCAACAGTTTCTCCCCAGATAAGCCTTTCAGCAGAAGAGTTTCATTTTAACAGTAATCCAGCACCAGGGTATTTGGACAGACTCACTTTTGCAGGCTGGTAGCAGGCTCTTAATGTGCTCCCATGCTAAATGCATTCTCCCTCCATCTTCAGAGAAATGAAGGAGGAGTGTAATTTTAGACATTTCTCTCAAGGAAAATCCCTGCAGCTGCCAAGAAATACGAATTTAGAGGTAATGGTGGGTTGGGGAAGGATTTCTTATCATCCTGATGCTGTATTTGACAGAGCTTTACTCTCTATGTAACTACTGCTTCCACAATTCTGTGTGTTATGTATGTGCCAAAGATACCAGTTATTTCCTCAGGCACAACAAAATCTCGTCAAGATTGTTCAGGCAAGTCAAAGGAAAATATTGGCAAAGCTGTGCTTGCAATATGTATTAACTTGGAGAAATGTAATTTTTTTCCTTGGGTCTCTCATATACAAAAATCTTTTCTCTTTTCATGTGAAGATACGCCAAATGACAAGTCAAAGTGGTTTCGAACTCAGGCAGAGTTAAGCGGCTATTTCAAGTTACAGGAAAGATCAAAATAGTTAAATTTAAAACCTATCATTTGGAGCCATTTTCAAGGTACTGCAGCACAAATTTTCAGTTTGAACAAACTTAACAGTGCCCTTTAAATACAATCAATAGTTAGAAACAGTGGCAGAGAAGTGCCAGCTAGCTGTGTCCTGTATGCTGAGATGTTCATTTACTGTGTTAAAAAAATTTAAGTGAATGCCTTCTGAAATAGGTGATACACACACACTGTAATTTTTAACATATAACATAACTTGAAACAGCATATTCAAAGAAAAAAACCCAAACCAATCAAAACACAGCCATTTTGGAAGCAGAAAAATTAGTCAAGTATTTAGAGAAACATGTAACTTGTTATCGCAGTTAGGGAAAAACATTTGTACTTTCAGAAGTTTTACAGAAGTACCACGAAAGACACAAAGATTGCCAATATCAAATTGCAGTCTGTATTACAATGCACTGTGTATTAGAATTTTATGAAGTATTAGATTACTGATACGCTTTTTGGACAAAAAATCAGTAGTGTGATGGGGGTGCAGGGAGGGAGGGATGGGTTTTGGTTGCCTCTTCACTGCTTTCCACTCTAAATAATCACAGTGCTGGACTGCGGATCCGTGCCTTGGGAACAGTCTCTCCCAACAAAGATACTCCTGTTTATCACCATTGCATCAAAACATCTCAGTGTGGGCTTAAGTCCATGCCCATCTCCAAACTCTGCAAAGTAAGTCTAAGCAGCTTGCCTAAGGCTGTATGTAACACGTGTATGGAGTGTGAATTTTCAAACCAGTGGCTTATTCAACTGAATGCCAACACAAGAACTTGCCAAATCTTGTTCCCTGCACCTTCATCAGCTACAAATTTGACCAATCAATACCCATTCTGTTCATAGCTCTAGAGTGAGAGAATAAAACCTTATTTCAGTAATGTTCATTTCTAACTACTCATTTCAACTGTCAGAGAGACAAGACAAAAATAAAACACAAATCAACATCAACATTTCCAGATTACTTTTAGAATAGTTTTTGATAATCCAAATTATGAGCACATTCATATTTTTCACAGAAAACCATCAGTATGCGTGAGGTTCTATCTCAAGTGCAAGCTTTTATAAACACCATGTTTTTACACTGTAGATGTTTGGGAGGCCTGTGTCACATCTGCTGGCACTTACTACTGCAGCAGACCAAGCAGATAAGGGGTACAGCAGCTTGCAGGCATGAAAAAAGTCTGTCATTGATGGTTCTATTGCACCTCCTGTACCACCTCCGATGCGTGCCCAGACTTAGCTACCCAAGCCATTAAATGCAGTTAGTTTGTCTGTGCTTTTTGGCAAGGTGTATTTCACTGTGAGAGAAAGGACAGTTAAACAACTCATCAAAAAAACCTTAATTTCACTCTGTTTATGTGATCTCACCTTGGTAATTTCACTTGCACCGAAGCCCCCAGGTGCTGCTGAAGAGTGAGCAGGCTGAGCACAGAGGATGCAATGCCCTGATTATTTAAGGACCACTCAGGAAGAAATGTAGTGCTTTGATAATGCTTAAAAAGCCGCAAGGAGTTTTCAGTAGGGAATTACCACAGCTCACAGAAACGGTCCACTTCACACAGGAATATATGAAAGAGTGTCAGGAGATGAGTTAACATTATTGATTGATATAAACATGACATATCTGTTATGCCTGAGGTCACCTGAGAATGTAATTTCTATTAGGCTTCTCTGCTGCTGGAAGCCTTATTCATATGCAACTATCCAGATAACTGCAGCTTGTTTAGACAGAGCCAGCCAGTCCAAAGCACAACTGTGGGTAAAGCTGTGCCTTAGAACACACTTGCCTGCTTATATTCAGAACATCACAGAATCACAGAATGACTTGGATTGGAAGGGACCTTAAAGCTCATCTAGTTCCAACGCCCCTGCTGTGGACAGGGACACCTTTCCTTAGAGTATTCACATGCTGGGTTTTGTGCTGTATTTGGCCAGCACACAGCACGCCCAGGTCTGTGCCCACCACGGGTCACGAGCGGCACCCGCAGCTCCACACGTGGATCCCGTACATATAAATTGTCAGCCAGGATTGACAGGCAGCCAGCAAGCTGTGTTTAAAAGAAAAACACAACAAAAGAGCTGTCATCTGACACAACAGACCCCACCCTTGGCACTGCAGAGCACCAGCTGCTCAGGGCCTTGGAGATTGCTTCTTGACCATTCTGCAGCTTGATCTGACGGAGAGGAGCTATGAGTAGGAATCAAATTATTGTGTTATTTTTAAAGCCTGGCATTTGACTTTAAGCAATCTTAAATACTTTCTTCCTTCAGTTTTGTCATCCTATCCTTTGTCTATGTATAGTATGAACTACTGGGCAAGGACTGTCTCTCTGAACAGCTCAGAAGTCTCACCCGCAGCTGCACCCCTTGATCTAGTACACAGCTTTGAGAAGAGCTATCCTTTTCACAATCTGACTTCCATCTGCTCATATTTAATGCATAATATACATAGGTTATAAGCATACTACACATATATATATTGTTTTCTTTGAATTAAATCTCATACAGCTTTTGAAAATAGTTCCATGATATTACATGGTCTTCAAGTGATTTTAATGGCATCTCTCTCAAGGCTCATGGCCCCTTCACACCAATACCCTGTTTCAATGCAAAGTTCCCATTCATTCTATCATAGATAAACTTTTCATCTATCAGAAGTTTAACACACAAATACCACAGCCTTACATCATAGAGTGCCACTTGATTTCACCTTCACATACCCAAAGTACAGAACAAGTGATCTCCACATGTGCATATGGACAGCTGTACCCTCCTCAACACCACAGAAAGTCACTGAAGAGCTCAAAGATCACGTCTCCCTCTTCAGTCCTTAGGAAAAGGGTTTTACGCTTGTTTTAACTTTCAAAAGGTGCATCTCTAAACTGTTCTTGAAGAGAAAAAAGACTTTCCTCAGCGTAGTGCCTCCAGAGAGATTTTGTCAGTACCTCATCAGCTTTGAATGTACCAACATGAGAATACCACAGCATCTTTATAAATTTGAAAATACAGTTACAGTTAAAACAGCTGCTGCTTCAAAGGCTTTTAAGTATTATAAGAATTTTAATTATTTGGATATTTTTCAGTTTTCCTCCTTATGCCAAGCAGATAATTAGTTCAATTACATTTTCACAGGTGGAATACTGGCTTGATTTCTACTTGCCTGCCATCAAAAAACTGATAGCAGAACCTTTAGGGCATGGATATTACACCTATTTAGTGTGGTGTTTAACATAGTCTTTGGATTGTGGAGCACAAATGCCCTACACCAAAAATTTCAGTGCTACCAAATTATGAATTTAAGAGCAGATTAGACTATTTCTGATATTTAAAGAACAATCTACTATTGAATACAAGCATTTTGCATCAATCCAAAACAGACTGCTTGGCTTTGTCTACAAAGTAGTCCAGTGTCAACATCTTGGTAAGGGTTCAATAAGCTTGTGCCTGTATAACCAAGAGGGCCCCAAACACACGTGCTGTAGAGATTTTTTTTTTAAAAAGTCTATTTTAGTTTACTTAATGGCATTCTGTACCTGATGTGCATGTTTACATACCAACACAGTACCATTAGAGAAAATATCTATTTATAGTTTCACTAGATTTCATACTGGGAATAAAGATCTGAAAGAATATCACATTTCTCTATTAAAAACAAACAGAAGAAAAGAAACTGGAAACATTAACTTTATATTAGGGTTTACAATTACAGCTGCTGATGATTTAAGCTCTTTGGAGCCTTTGACACTAAGCATAAGGGGGAAATTGGACTTTCAAACGAGTGAAAGATGTAACAAGCAGGCTTTTGTGCAGCCCACTTGAAGATTACATGCAAAAATTAGACTTTTGAGATTAGAGAGGGTACATTTGGCCTTTTAGGAAAACAGAGGATAGGATATTAGCATCCTCTGTAAACTACTTGAACACTAACATCCACATGAACCGCAAACTAAAGCATTCACTCATCTTCCTAAGAAAATAAAGAGAATTTGGCAGTACAATAATCCTCAGAGAAATGCCAGGACAGAAACTTCTGTTTTCTTTGTTGATTTAGCAACTTATGTGTCCAATACCTTGGTGTTTGGTAAAGAAAGAGCATAAACGTGTGTTCCAACATTTTTCATGCTGGAACGAAGCCACTTCGAGCTCGCCAACAAAAATAACGAAAGCTAAACCTCAACTCACAAATACCACCATTATGCCATTTTACACCCCTCCACGGACAGAACCATGTTTTAAGTAGGGACAGCTCCAGGAAACAAAAATGGGTATCATCAACACACAGCTGAGTTGTACTAGACACCTTTCTCTCCTGTTCACTGCCGCTCTTCCCTTTCAACCCACAGTAACGCACCTCACTTTGAAGCCATACTCACTTACTTGGAAGGCTCTGTTCTGACCACAGACTCCCACGGATTACACCTGTTAAACCACCACCAGGGCACGACAGTTTACACTGGCTTTGCCTGCAATGTCTGCCAAATCAGAAGTGTTTAATCGGTCAAGACGCAGCTGCTTTAGAACAGGCAGACCCACATACCCCTTTCCTTTTGCATGGAAATGGAACCTAAATTTGAGCTCATTTCAAATTTTGCTACTGGAAATGCAAACAGTTAGAAGTGAAATAGAATCAGCATACATTTTTTCTATTTACTAGATGCCTAAAAACCCAGCCAGATTCACCCATTCATTTTCCACACTGAAACCAGATTAGCTTGCTGCATGCACAGTCTCACCCGGTCACCAAAAACTGCTGAAAGGCTCCGAAGTGCCACGGTCCAAGGGGCAGGGCTGGCCCACCGAACTTCGACTCGCCGCTCCTTTACAATTAAGGACAGCACAGAACCTCTCTTCTCCTTCAGCAGCTTTGGGCGAGTGTCACCTCCTCTCTCCGAGTGCCAGGGTGGCGGCACGGAGGTGCAGATGTGACACCCGGTGTGGGAACGCGCCGGGCTGCCACCAGCCCACACTCGGCAGTGCCTAAACCCGGCACGGGTGGAAGCTTTAATCGAACCCACTCCAATAATAACCCGGCACTCCCCACCCAGGATGCGGCTTCATCCGTCCTGACGGTCGCCCCGGGACGAGCCGCGGGCTGAAGCAGACACAGAGCGAGTCACAAAGCGCTGCGAGCGGGCAGGACGGGCCCCGGCCCCTCGGGCTGCCGCGGCCACCGCGGCGCTCCCGCCGCCCCCGGCCCGGCCCCGCTCCCC
>VZTE01000371.1:9911-67326 GCA_013397775.1 Eulacestoma nigropectus | reverse complement strand
CTGCCCTGCCCTACCCTCGTACTCCAGGCTGGCCCGGGCGCCCAGGGCGAGCAGCGCGGCGAGGCGCAGCCAGCAGCTCCCCATGCTCCACAAGGCGGCTCTGCCCGGCCCGGGGCTGCGCGGCAAAGGGGCAGGAGCAGGAGGAGCAGGAGCAGCAGGAGGAGGAGGAGGAGGAGTGGGACGGGGACATTCTCCGAGCGGCTCCCGGGCGCCGGAGTCTCCTCCTCCCGCTGCCCGGCCCCGCCTCGCCTCCCGGGAAGGCGCTCGGGCGTTTGGGGTCCGCCGGCGCTCCGGTGTCGCCTGTGCCGCGCGTTGTCCCCTCAGGGGCTCCTGCCGCCCGCTGCCCTCCGACGTGGCCTCCGGGAATCGCCCGGCTGTGCCCTGGCCCGGAGAGAGGTCAAAGAATCAGAATGGTTTGGCTTGGAAGGGACCATAAAGATCACCTCGTTCCACACCCCCTGCCTCCTCTGGACTCGCTCCAACAGGTCCATGTCGTTCCTGTGCTGGGGTCCCCAGAGCTGCATGCACTAATCAAGGTGGGGTCTCACCAAATCAGAGCAGAGAGGCAGAATCCCCTCCCCGGACCTGCTGCCCACGCTGCTGTTGATGCAGCCCAGGTGTGGGGTCCGCGCTCGGTGCCATGAGCCCCGACCTCAGCAGGGCACCGAGCTGGCTGGGATAGTGTGTCTGTCACCGATGTCCTCCCACCTGTCCCTCCAAGGCGGGGAGGCTCCCAGTGAACAAGGGCAGGATGGGGAGGATGAGCCCCTCGTGCTCCCTCCGGTAACTTTTCTGGCATGGTGGGACCTCTCTGGGGACGCTTCCTGCTGCCAGCCCCCATCCCATCCCATCCNTGCTGCAGCAGGATTTGGGATGGCTCCGTGATCTCCCTGCTGGATTTTAGCTCAGCAGGCCCAGCCCAGGGGCTTTGTATGGCCGGATTTACCCAATAATGTCAGATTTTGGTCAGTCCAGACAGAATTAAACTCACCCCACCCCATTCCAGAGCCCCCATCCCATCCCATCCCATCCCATCCCATCCCACCCCACTGCCCCACCCATGCAGGCCTGGAGTTTTGCAGACAGCAGTGCAAGGAAACAGACTGCGCTTCTCAAGATGAAATGCTCCGGTTGCTCAGCAGTTTGCAGATGGCCAGCTCTAAATGTTAAAAAAAAATCCCTAACTCATCAGAGTAAGAAAAAAAAGTTTGGAGTCATCACATTTCTCATTAACTTTTTGAGCTGCCAGGGTGTTGTGGAGTTACATTTTCAGGCTTTGTTCCATAACCACAAAGACTAGAGGCTTTTTTTCCTGCCTTTCAGATGAAAGCAAATTCCCCAGTCACTCCAAGCCTACACAAACAGAGGCTTCAGGCAGAGCATCGTATGTCCCAATACTTTTGATCTGACATCTGTCAACCCTGCAGCTTGACTACAGGTAGATTTGGGGTCTGTTTCTTTTTGCACTTCCTACCATGAGCATTTAATGTGCAATCTACACTGGTGAAGGTGTGGGAAAAGCTCTGGCCCCAGCCATAGTTTGTGTGCTGGGGTAGTACAGGGGAGCAAGCCCAGGGAGTTCCGAGGGTCAGTCCCACATTCTGTGCTGTTTCCTGGACAAATACCATCTAGTCAGGAAAGGAATACTTCTTTAAAAATAAGGGACATGGAATTGCAGAGGGGAGAGAGTCATCTCAAGGGGAAGTGTTAATCTGGAAACAGAAGAAGGTGCCAATTCTGATGCACTTGGAAGCTGGCTATACCAAAGTGGCCTAAGAAAAGTGCAATCTTGCTGATAATTAGAATAAAAATGTGTACGGATGCTGTGTTTGGGAGCTTTCTCCAAGTTTTCTTCTCATCTGAATTTTCCTTTGGATCAGGAGTGACCCTGGATACCTCCCCACTCAGATCCCCTAATTTGGTGTCTGAGACTGAAATGTGCAAAGGAGTGAGTGCACTTTCTGCATCCCCAGGGCTGGGCTGGAGCTCCTCTGGAGTAAAATACCTGATGGCTTTGGGGTGGCACTGGGGCCTCAGCACAAACTCTTCTCCAAGTTACTCTGCCCAGTGCAGGTGCAGTCTGAGTATGCTTGAGTTCAATAATCTGTTTTGACCACCTTGTTTGCCAAAAAATGAAAAAGAATAAAAGATAGTAACAAAAACAGTGGCAGTTTCATTAGAGCAACTGCAGTTCAACAGCCTAAGGAATTCTTAGATTTCCACACGTGAAGAGATTAAAATACTAACATTACTCTGTTTAAAGTAGAACACCAGGAAAAGGATTGCTTTAATCTGATATTTTTAGCATAGAAAAGATGAAGTAAAAGGTTAGAAATCCATAATAAATTGTGATGATCTCTGTAGTTTATCTGTGCTGCAAGGCTTTGGTAAGAGTTCAGCATTCCAATATACTGGAACAATAAAAGTACCTGAAGCAGATCTTAATGGGTCAGGTATCTCCTGCTTTCCCTTTGTGTATTGTCCTGGTAGCTGCTCATTTTCAAAACACTGGCCTTCAGTTAGGTATTTCTGTGAGTATAAGGTCTGTACTACTATGAGAGCATTGTACAGGAAGCCACTGCCAGCAGAAGTGTGAATGCAGCTGCAGCTTCTCCATCAGGTGTCCCAACACCACCCTGCCCACAGGTAACACCCTCTCTCCTGGGCAGCCTATCTGAGCCATTTCAAGCTGCGTGGCCGCAGTGCAGAAATTTGGTGATGGTGATGACAAATCCTCCTTGTTTCATTGTCTCAGTGTGAGAGGCGAAGGTGTCAGTAGTGGGTGCCATTGGTTACCGCAGCTGTGGTGTCCGAGTTAGTACAGGCAAGAATCCTGTTGGATTCCCTGGAATCAGTGATCTCAAACTGCTTTCCTGTTGCTCCTGATTGTGCGTGTGCAGTTCCCTCTGTTCAAACAACGTAACTGCCAGTGTTTGCAGAATTTTTACTTTGTCTTGGCTGTCCACTGTGTGGGGTTCTTGCTGTGGGTGCTGTGAGCGAGCCTGCCTGGGATGCTGCTTTTCCTCTGACATCCAACTCCTGGAGTGTCCTAACTGCCCTGAGAAAGGCAGGAGATTTCAGAGCTAACACAGTCTGCAATTTACAGCTCAAACTTAGACGCAAGTGCGAGCTAAGTAGCAGTGGGAATGCATCCTTCGTGGACTGTTTGAAATGAGCCTTGGAAAATCGCCAGTACCAAGGCGTGCATTCATCCAGAGTCCAGTTTGCTCTGGAGTTTCTCCGTGGAATGTAGTGCTCATTCTTCGTGTTTGATAGAATGACAGCAATGTGAAATCACCCAAAAGGCTGGGGCTTGAAAGGCAAATTCAAGGCAACTTTAAAAAAAAATTGAATTCCTAATACAAATTAGATTTTTGTAGTTTTCTTGAGGGACCTTTTAATAGGGGAAAGCATGTGGAGCTATGAATGAATTAAACAAATATCACATATATTGAATTTGAAGGCACAGTCCATTTTTTTTTCTCCAAGTTCAGCTTTCAATTTTCATAGAAAAAATTCCAACTATTTAAGCTTATGGTTGTTTGGAGTTCCTGGCACTCCTGGCATTACACAAGAATTAATGAGTCCGCTTTTCATGGAAAATTCAGGGTTTGACTGTTCAGAGGTAAAAGAAAATTTTCAAGACTGAAATCAAGCAACACTAGAGGACTGAAATGTGTGAAAATGTCTTGGTTGAATAGAAAAACAAAGCCCAAAGCAAAGTGCTCTTGGAGACTTAAAAAAATATTCTTGTCAAAGAGTTTATGTAAGGACATAATTTTTCTTTCCTGCTTTTTCTAATAGCAGTTCAGAACTATAATTTTATTGCTCTGTACCAAAATAGCTGTAACAACTGAAGTTACAGTGATAATAAAAATACAGCTTTTGATGGAGAGGAGAAATTAATTAAAATCAAATTTTAATAATGTTTAACAACCTAATAATTTTTCTCCAAATAGCAAAAGAATGATAAGGATATAAAAACAATACTCAAGCAACCCAGCTGTGTGTAATGAAGTTTTGGAATCCCCGACTAAGGTCTAATTAGTCGTAAGAGGATGACAAATAGGGCCCCAATCCAAACCACACAGTTTTAGCCCACTGAAGTGCCTGACTGAATGCAAATGCTCTGATACTTAGAATTACTCCTGTAAATATCTGCAGAAAAAGAAACAGTCTTAAAATAATAATAATAATAACAATAATAATAATAATGTATTTCTTCTGTACAATTCCTAGAATTCTTGGAGCTTATTACTTTCTCATGATGTTTAGGGGCAGCAACACTTAGAAATACTCATTTGTAACTCAACATTTCCTGTTATTAGGCTCTACTTCCAGCTGCTGGTCACTGCCAGCTCCTGTGGCCAAATTTGTCCCTCTGGATGTCAGCCAGTTGCACATGATCTGTGCTCGGACACTGGTTCCTTTAGGATCCCACTCGGTCATTCTGGGTGCTTGCTGTGGGGCCGTGGGGTGCGCTCCAGTGTTGGGGCATTTCAGAAGCTCTGACAGAGTCTGGGAGAGGGAGGCTGAAATGGAAGCAAAGATTGGGGTTGATGTGTGGAGATAACAGGCAGGAAGAACAGATCTTCCATAGGTGCTGCTGTGGTGAAGGCATCAAGAGGAAGAAAGGCAAAAATATTTGGAGGAAGATGTGGGCAGAAAGAGGCAGGTGGGTGAGTGTCACATAGGGTGCTGTCTGGGGAATGATGGACGAAATTCCTCACACACCGTGCTGCTGCTGTCAGCACATGACTGTGGAACCCTGATGCTAGCCAACAAACACCAGTGCTAGCCCAGAAACACCAGTGCTAGCCAACGAACAGCAGTGCTAGCCAACGAACAGCAGTGCTAGCCAACAAACACCAGTGCTAGCCAAGAAACACCAGTGCTAGCCAATGAACAGCAGTGCTAGCCAAGAAACCCCCGTGCTAGCCAAGAAACCCCAGTGCTAGCCAACAAAATCCAGTGCTAGCCAACAAACACCAGTGCTAGCCAAGAAGCCCCAGTGCTAGCCAACGAACACCAGTGCTAGCCAAGAAACACCAGTGTTAGCCCATGAAATCCCAGTGCTAGCCAAGAAACCCCAGTGCTAGCCAAGAAACACCAGTGCGAGCCATGAAACACCACTGCTAGCCCAAGATCATGCAGGGTTGATACTTCATGCAGTTTTCAAAAGGCATCTCTCCTGCACGTGGCATGCCTGTCAAAGGCACTTGGCTCATTTTGCGTTAAGTGATATATTCATGTTTGCTAATAGAAAGCTGCTTTTCCTAAAATGACAGGCAGGAAAGAAACACCAGAAGCCAACCAACAAGAGGACAGCATTGGCTAAAAATGTCAGGAAGATGTACACCAATGGAAATTCTTGTTCTGGAAGCCTAAATAACAAAGATGATCACATAGTTTCTTGTATGAAATAATAAACTGAAGTTATCTCTAATAACTTTCTTTCCTAGGTCACACCTAAACCTCAATGGCACACTCCTTGTCAAAAATATAAAAGAAGATACTGCCCTGACTGTAAAAATAGCGTATTTTAGGGAAACGAAATGTTCTTCAGAGCAGCACTCTGGCTGAGTGTCCCACCCCTGAGCACTTACCTGCTCCCTACGCCAGTGATCTGAAGCAATCTCCTTGGCTCTTCCCAGTTAAAGGTGGCCTCATGCCTTTCCTCCCAGCAATGGCACAAAGGAGATGCTGAGAGTAACTTCCCCTCAATTTCTCCGCTACCAAAACCCTTGCAATGGAAAATTTCAACATGAAAGTCTGGGTCAGGCACACAGAAAGCTCATACACGGTGTACACAGGTAGCAAGTCTTGGAGAACAGCAGTTGCGTTTTTCCATTCCATCCGGCAGGGGTTGTGTGTCTCAGGCAGCCAGCAAAACAGAGAGTTTTGGGGGGAAGACAATATTGCATTCCCAGCTAGACACTGACTGATGCATCAGTATGTGGTAAAACAGAAGATACATGGTTTCAAATCTAATATATGTACTGAAGAACAAAATCTCTGTAATTTTTTTTATGCTGTTAACATCCCTTAAAATTCTAACTGTTAATATCTCTTCAGCTTTTGATGAGTGTGATGGGAAACAGCTGTGTCTAAACTGTTTTGACATTAAATGAGAATGGTCTTGAAAATAAGACTTCTCTGTGTACAAATAAAAGAACTACAGTTTAGGCAGATTTAGATTTTGCAAGGCTTTTGCTGAATCATTACAATCTGGTCCTGAAAAAGAAAGTGGTAGTTACATAGCATGAATAAATTGTAATTCCAAAACAGTCTTGAAAGGCAAATAGGTGTGAACTTTGAGAGCTCATCAGTATAAGATATTGAGCAAAGCAGACTTACTACCAAAGCGTTAATATCTCCAATTCTCACCACTGATGGTGGTCTCATTACACTTAATCAAAACACTGTTTAGGTCCTTAAAGGAATTTAGACATAACAGGGTGTGAAAATATTGTAAACTCCTCTAAGTAATGAGTAGTATAAATAATATCGCTCCTAAAAGCACTGTGAGGGAATTTAGAGACAGTGTATTTATGTTTATATTTATATCTATATCTATATCTATATTTTAAAGAGATAAAGTAGTTGGAGTACATGAGTATGTTTTAAATAAACCTGTACTTAGTCTATCAATAGTCATGCAAGATTAGCTTCTGTATTCTTGATTATCAGGACTTACAGTGTTTTACCAGCATGATATAAATGCAATTTACTTCAACTATCCTAATGTCAACAGCATGACTTAAAGTATTCCTCAGGGACAAAGACTGGATGTATTTTGCAGATTGTACAAGTAATTCCTGGAAGAAAAAGGAAAAAGTTGCACAAAGTTAATTATAATTATGATTACGATTATTAACTTTGGGCATATAAAATACTGTCTAAACAGCGTGTTCTCTCCTTGTCTATTTCAATCACCACAAACTTGCTTAGGACCAGCAGCTGCATAAATGAATCCTGTACTTCTGGAAATCACTAAACTTGCGTATGTAAATATATGGATTAAACAGAAATTTCAGTAGGTCAGGCACAGATTTGATCATCCATAGGCATACACACATACACACATGTATCTATATATAAATATGTATCTGTATTTAAATACACACATATATCAGTGTACATGCATGTGTATTGGTGTGCACTAATAGCACTTCAATTTAGGTGGAAATTTTATATCTAGACTTACACTTATGTATCAGAATTTGAACATAGTCCATCTATGTAGACAGTGAGAAATAAATGAGTAATTGTATTTTTTTATGTTTATATTTTCAGAAATACACATAGTCTAAAGCTTTCAAAATACACTATATAAATACGCTGAGGTACCAGAGTACTTTATTGCCAAAAGCAATATGCCAGAAAACATAAAGTTTTCTGAGAATTTTGAAACAGAAAATTTGATACAGAATGAGTATCTTTAACTTCTTTCAGGGGCCATGAGAAGGAGAATTTCTGGCTCCAGGGGCTGGTTACACCTTTGAAGAGCACAAACTCCACCTAGTGATAGGTTCAGTAGTGAAATTTTAGAAAACCAGCAATTCTGAAGCACAGCCTCAGTTGTATGGCAGGACTATAAAAATGAGAAATAAGGAGTTAAGTTGATACACTTAATCTTCGGGAAAGAAAGAAAAAAACAGAGAAAGATGTACTATAAATGTTTCTAGAATTTTTTGCTACTCATCTGTTTCTGAAAACATTCCACTAATAGAACATCTTCACATTTTGATCATAAGAATTGTGAACTTGTTAAAAAAACCTATAAATTGATACACATGCACATGTAAATTGTTTTATTTGTTTATTTTTTTTTATTAAAAATGAAGACATGTAAAAAAGACACTGGAATGGATTAATATGTTTCTGCTTCTTGGTAAGCAAAGTATGTGGACAAGATAAATGTACCAGTCCCTGAAACTGCTCAGACATACAGGAGTTTACAGTCCATTACATAAATTTCTGTAGAATTAGATTTGAGGATAATTCCCATTTTAAAGTAATATTTCTCACTAAATTAGTTCACCTTAAAAAAATGAAATTATAGGAACAATTTCTGTGACTGATCTCCCCTTAAAAAATAATTAAAGCTTATTTAAATTAATGAGGGCATTATTTACTTTATTTCTCCTTTTCCACTTTACTCTTCTCAACAGTATCCAAGTAGAACAGAAACCACATGTGCATGCAGAAAAATAAGAAAATATGTAAATATAATGGAGATAAAAAACCCCTCATGTAAGGTTCACTGCAGAACCCAGGAGTAGCCCAAAGAAAAATAAAAGAAATGAAAGGATCCTAATTAACTCTGGCAAAGGATGACCCAAGCATCCAGGTTTTTAGTGATGATTATGGTAGCACAGAGGAGGCCCCGTGAAAGAATCTGGGCATCTGCCATGCCTACAGGTACAAAGCATTCAGGTGAACCAACTCCTAGGATGAAATCAACTCTGGACACTTCTGACAAATTATGTCAAATTTAAGCAACTCTGAAACGAGGAAAAAATGAAGAACTGGAAAGCAACCAGCCCAGTTGTGCCAAATTTTACCAGTTCACTGGGTGGTCAGGGATCACTTTGGGGTCACCGACCACCAGGGAACAGCAAAGAGACCTCCAGGACGGAAGAACACATGCAAAGGGGAGGGAAAATATATTAATGATTTCAGAGAAATCATTTATCATGTGTATGTTTATTCTGGGAAAATCAATGACTCTGTATGTAAAATACAGTATATAAACAGGAGCTTTTTCTGCCCTCAGTCTGCACAATATTTTAGAGGAGATATCCCCTTGTGCATCTGGCTGAATAAAGAATTCCTGCTTTTTAATGCTACAGTGGTGTTAAGCAGTTTTTATTTGTACTGATTTTTGGCTCCTCCTGCTAAATGTCCATCTGAAGAAAAGCCAGTCTGCCTGAGAGAAACATGAATATTTACCCCATCATGATCGGTTTGTCATACCAACATATGCCACAGTAACTCTGGTTGCGTTATTTTCCTGTAAGAAGAGCTTCACTGGAGACTCATCAGGGTGTGGATGGTCAGAGAATACGAGATTAGAATCCAAGAGAAACAAGAGCGAGGGTGTCCAGTTTTCACTGGGCCTGGTTCAGTGAGGAGAGAGGCCCATCAGCTTATGCCAATTTCAGCAGGAGCAAAGGTTTTCAGCACCTCTCAGAAATAAAAGCTTTTTCCCTGTCCCACTCTGGCACGATACTTCTATACTTACACTGCCCTTAGGCACTGTTTCCACTGGGACTGCCGCCATGCATGAAATTAGGCACATACTCAAGTAACTTCTTCCATAATGGCCTGCACGTTAAATTGAAAATTTTACTGCTATTTTTTCTATGTCAAAACAGAAAGAAACATATATCTAAGTAACTGAGTACCCTCAATATTCTTAACTAGGTTGTTAAACCAAATACTATCTTACATCAAATATTAAGATTTTGCAAGAGTATCATGCTGAAAGTGGTACTCTGTAGACTGAGACAGAATAAAATTATTTAGTAAAAACCCATGAAATGCCTGTATTCAACTTTTCACATAAAAAACCCCCATATTTTGCTTTAGAACACCAACAGGTAAGGCCACAGAACGCCAGAAAGGTGCTGATAAGCATATCATTTTGAACTATTGAAATTACCAATAAATACCAAGAAAATCATCTGCCTATTTAAAATTACAGCAATCGAATCAATCAAAAAAAGCAGCCATCAACATCTCGAGTCATAACTGTTTTCAAGTAAAAATTGCACTATGTGCTTTAAGACTGTCACATTCTTATGTATTATAACAGTGTTAGAGCAATATACATGTGTTAACTTTCATCCTTCTGTCCTGGTTAGTCACAGTTTCACTGGAATTCTCCAGTGTATGATTCTGATTTTCATCCTTACTGTCTTCAGCAGATAAATCCTCCTTTTGTTTTTCTTCACTTTGCAATGGCTTTTCAGAGCTGTCTTCCTTTCTGCTACATACATTCTTCTGGCCTGTCAGTGGCTTTCGCTTGAACAGGGAAAACTGAAGAGAAAGAAAGAGGTAAATGATATGACTGAAACAGTTAGCAGTGAAATTCAAGATAAAAAACCACAAGCCCCTTTGTATGTACTAAGGTTAAATGAGGTTGGCAAATTTCTCCTTGGTAAAATAAATATTTTTTTTCAAAACAAAATGACTAAAAAATGTTAATGAGAAACATTTGCAATATTTGAAATGTGGCAAAATAGCACATGGGAATCAGAAAAGTTAAAGTGACTGCATTTTGTCAAATTACACGCTGTACAGTTTGTTCAAAATGCTGCGAGTGGTGCATTTAATTTGGGTTTCTTTCAAATAAGAGCCTGAGGCGAGGTCCAAAAATAAAGCCCCAGAGCAGTAAGTGCTTACTGATAAACGTGTGTACTGCCATTAGTGACAGTGCTTGTGCTCAGTGAGACTACACACGTGCTCAAAGTTAACTGGAGCTTAGGGTCTTTGTTCAACAGGAAACTCAGCAGCCTCTGCAGGAGCCTCTGGATCCTAAACCTGTAAGAAATTCCATATCAGGTACTCCTCAACATGCTCATACACCTATATAGAGAGATAGATATATACGATCACAATATCAGTGCATGTTGGAAATAGATGCAACATCAACCAGTTCAGCTGCTGCTTTCAGAGACAAACAGGGGACGGAAATATTTTTAGATAATTTCCCATAGGAATCAAGTCCTAAGTTTTCACCTCACCAGTACGAGGTGATAAACAATCTCTCTTTCATGGACATGCCATCCATGAAGAGGTGATAATGGGCTTTATCTCGTGCCTGTTATTATTTGGACAATTTTAAGTTATTTTATCAAAAAATAAAATCAGGTCTTAAACAGAAGGAACAGGTTTCTCAGCAGTTTAATTACCAATGCAGATCGTGTAAGTTGAGGTATTTGCTTTGGTAGCTGCCCACTGCCTTCTTGGTCACTGGAAAAGCTAGAAAAAACATCAGGCCACAAACCTTTTTTTTCCCCACAATTCCTCCAGTTTTTTGGTCATCAGTGTTCTCTGAAGAATTGTTCACAGTGTGATTGCCAGTGCTTTCCTTCTCTACAATAATATAAACATTTATATTAACTTTCTTCTGATCCATGCAATCAGAAAAATATCAGAAAAACAGAAAACAATTGTTCTTCAAATTATTTTTGAAGTAGAAGTCACCAAATAAAACTGAAAAAGGCAATCAGAATATTCAGTGTAACTTGAGGCCCAGCCTGACAAGACTATTTTTATTTTTTAATCTCCCCATATAATGTCCTGATATTACTCTCTAGATGCTCAATTTTCAAGAACAGAACACTTATGGCAGTGACAATATATAAAATATTTTTACTTGACACTCACAGTTTCCTCTTGCTGACAGAAGACAATGTCTTGCACACTTATTTGAAAGTATATTCCAATTTGGGAAAGCTGACTTTTAGGGCAGGAGTTACGGTTCAGCATGAATTTTATTCCATAGAAACAATTCTGGGAAAGGAAAAACTTTCCATCTCAGTTGATGTTCCTGTGTTTAAATTTTCCTATACTCCCTGTATGAATCGTATAAATTTAGAACTTAATATCAAAACTTCCAGATCACTGGATAATGGAAAAATATTTAAGCATCCCTTCTGTACAAGCTATTTCCATTATAATATTGAAAATAAATGGCATAGCTTCTTCATTATAAAGGCAGTGGTCTGTTTTATACCATACTTGTTCTTTTCTGTGAAGAGAACACTTCTAGATTATTCCAAAATTTCTAAAATAAAGGAAGTCCTACACATATAGGGCACCCAACTTCATGTTCCCCAGCTTTTCTAAAGGAATATACAGTTCTCATAAACTGCCATCAAAACTATAAGGAGCATCTAGATTTACATCTTCAGCATCCTGAACAGTGTTCAGTAATTATCACATTTCACCTAAAATAGTCTCTTTGTGAATGGAATGATGAAATGTCAGCTGAAAAAGATGAGGAAGATTCTGAGAAGCTTCTTGATTGAAGTGAGGCACAGGGTACCTAAAGAAGTTGCTTGAGACGTAATAAAATTACCGTGACTTTGGCATTGCACAACCAGAACTGCTCTTAGTAAGATTCAGTCCTGCTACGAGAAAGTCCTTCTCGTGGACTTCCTCCAATACATGACTGGGAAGAGCATTTATTTCTTTCAAATCATTAACAATCAATAATGGGTTTTGCCTCTCGGATTTCATCACCTTTCGAGACCTGCTTTGCCAACTACCAACAAGAACTGTGTTGTCCAGTATTTTTATACTATCGTTTAGAAAAGTTTTATCTGTCGTTAGAATGTCCATTTCTTAGGAACTGTATTCTTACCCTGCTGAACGATGGTCTCTTTCTGAGTAGTCTCCTCTGTCTATAGACCAAAAAAAGAAAACCCTCTTTCAAAATTGTTTAAAAAATGATGTTTAACTGTTAACACCTACATGTGTTTCTCCCTCTAACAAAACCACCCCAAACAACAACTGCATTTACAGGATAGCTACACATGTATCAAACTGAAGTTAGTTATAGAACCAAATCCTTTCAGAGACCAGTAACTTAATAGAAGTAAATGCTTTTACCTCTCCGGTTTCCACAGTGCTACTACTGCTTTTCTCTCCCTCAGATGTTTTACTATGCTTTTCTTTTTCATTTTTTTCCTCTTTTTCCTCTTCTTTCTCTGTTCCTTCTCCTGCTTCATCTCCTTCTGTTTCTTCTTCTCCTTCTACTTCTTCTATTTTTTCTTCTTCTTCTTCTTCTTCTTCTGTTTCTTCTTCTTCCTCGTCATCATCTATTTCTTCATCTCCAGACAAATGTTGTTCCTTGGACAAAATTGTCAAAACATAATTCTGAAAATCAAGCTGTACAATGATCATGATCCTCGTCCTACATCAGTTCATCACACATCAGAATTTGACTAAGAACAAGAGTACTCAAAAGGAAATGTTCTAAGGAGTAGCTAGAATAAGGACAAACACAGGAGACCTCAATCAAGGTTTGCTAATTTAAATATATTTTTAAAAAACTGACCTCCAGGGAACATTAGGAGTGCAGCTGACTTATGTTTTGCCAACATGTGCCTCCTTAAAGGAAAAACAATGAAAACAAACTTTTTTTTGGAAAAAATATTTCTTTTACATGTTTGAAATGCGCATAATTGACACAAGCAGTAGTAATTCCAACACTGAAAAAAATAAATCTATTTCCCAAGAAGATTAATGAAGAAATGCCAGATAAATGTTGTGATTCATGTGTTTGAATACAAACATTATAATTTGAATTTAAGTTCTTTTCAGCCTAAGATAAAACTTCAATATAGTAAAATAAAATGGCCAAGGGCATTATAAAATAAATATTTAAAGGCAAAAAAGTTATTTTTGTAAAATGTGTAGAAAAATGAACCAGTTATATCCTTCTTACTCCCTTCAATCAGACTGTCATTATTATTATGCCATTATGTATTTATAACAGCATAAAATACAATATTTAAATAAGAAACAGTCTCCTTCCTGTTGCAGAAACATACGGGCCTAAAGAAAGGACTTCCAGGGTCAAATCAAGTGAAGCCTCATCACTGCCCAGAAGGAGAACATTTCTGTTCCACTGCAGCCAATGTCACGATGGTAACTGGTGGGAAGTATCTGCACACTCTTTTGGAAGTGTGGGAGAGGAATGAGTCTTACACTGAACTTCTTCCTGCACCTGGGTTCAAATGTTGTCTCCTATCTTTTGTTAATGTTTTCCTTACTCCCTCTTACTTCTTTGGATTTTTGCCTGTTGTTTCCACAAATGTTCTCATGGTCATTAGAAGGTAACTTGCTGGTCAGAAGGAGACTGCCAGTGAATGTTTCTAGAGGTTGGAACACGGAGACCTTTGGTGGAACTCCTTTGCTAAGCGTGACTCACATATCCCAGGAATCTGAGACGTCCTTACAGGGGACTTACGGAGACCTGCATCATTCTGGACCCCAGCTCACAGCCTATAGCACCTAAAATCACACTAGATTAATTTATTTCAACAACGGAGCCATGCTCCTCATCCAAAATAAAAAAGCTGGAGGAGAGAGACACTCCTTTTACTCCAAGGAAGACACCTACTGTTGTTTAACTGAACAGCTTCCCAGACTGACCCTGCTTCCATTTACTGCATTTGCAGCTTTTCACAGTCTCTGGCTGTCACCTCATCTGTTCAACTCCTAAAATAGCACATTTTGCATCATAACTCTGATAGCACAGTTCTTTTACTGCTACTTCTGCTTGCCCATTTATAGGCATGTTTCGGAGTTTTTACCAGTGGTAGGGAATGATCTGAGAATGTCATAGTACAGATATGCTTTTACTTTAAGAGATGAATCATCTGACCATTAAAACTTATACCTGGAGAATTTAATAATCTAAGAATCTAGGCTACTAATTAAAGCACATATATGTGTATATATATGTATTACATGTATATATATATATGTATACATATAATCTCTTCATTATTCTCTTTCATCACGCTTTAGGGGGTTTATTTCCTTATTTCACTCTAAATTCCTTTTTCATAGAAAGATAATGCTGAAAGAATACCTTCAATACCTCTAAAGTTGAGGCACAGAGAAGCTGACTGGGCCAAGGTCACACATAGGAAGTCAAAAGTAGTACAGAGCATACAAGTGAAATATTTCAAACTGGTTTCATTTAGGTTTGAGGTTCCAGTTTCTTCAAGGACAAAAAAGTGGTCATAACTATGAAACAGCCTTAAACATTTTGTACCTCTAGTATAATAAATCAGTACAGCAGAACAGCAATCTAGAAAATATGACCTTGCAGATTTTACACACTATAAAGATTTCTGTAGAACTGTCTTCTTTGCTTATTTTTTTCGTGCATTTATTCTGGTTTTCCTGTAAATCTGGATCTTCATAAATAGACATTCTTAAGGATAAATTTGATGTTTCCAAGCTTTAGGGGAAAAATTACTTTACTTGCACTGGTTTTGAAAAGTAAGTATTGCCTTAGTGGGTATAACTCAGTGGGTATAATTGTCTTTTGCTAAAATTGCTGCAGCTGGCTTTTTTTTGGGCAGATTAATACAGAATAAAGATATTTCTTTTCTGAATGCTCTATAAAAATGTGGTCTTAGGTCTACAGGAGAGAGGGGAAAAGAATTCACTCTCTTCAGTGTTCTTGTCTCACCTGGCATCATGCTCTGGCTAAAAGTCTCACTGAAGACTGAGACATATCTCATAGTAGACCTTGCTCAAATGACAGCTGCAAACTAGGTTTCTCTATATTTCTGTAACAGTTTCATTTTGGACCCCTCCTGCTTAGTTTATGGAAACAGCTCTGGCAGATGGGCTGCTCATAATTAGCATTTCAGAATGGAAGGCTTATGGTATCGTTCCACATCTCCTCAGGAAGCCAAAATAATGTTTGCCACCACCATTTTGTTTCTAGGGAAGAAAATCCCAAAGCCACTGATAAGACAAATTCAGTTGCAGGTCTTTTAAAAATCTGTTGAAAACTCAGTGATGAAGAGAAAGCTGTAATTACTATGTGTACCACTCGCAGTGGAGAGTTCTGGGAAGCTCTGGTTTACAGAGATGTTCCTGTTTCCAGTTGCCCTGGAAACTGTTAAAAATCCACAGAGAAGGTTATTAAGGAGAGCTGAGAATGAGGTAGGTAGCTACATGTCTGTTCCTGGGCGGTGTTCTGCCAAGCAGCTATAAACTAGCAATTGGCTTAGCAGATTTTTTAATCATTTAAGGAACAGATTTCTCCTGATGCCTTGACGGGCTACCTAGAAACAGAGACTAGACAGGAGTAAGGGAATAAAGGTGGATATTTATTTGAAAGGCCTTCAAAGGTACACCCTGGGGAGCCAAAGGCTACATCAAAGATGGACCCCAAGCTGGACCCCAAGATGGATGACGAGTCACGAGTTCTTCACACTTTTATAGGTTTGGTTCATCTGCATACCAGCATTAAATTCAATTAAAACTTTAGCTAATGATGTAACTTCTTCAATTTCTCCACCTCTCTTGAGGCCCTGGTTTACACCTTTGGGCCTAAGACAGTCTGAGTGTCCTTGAACAGCAAGCTCAGAGAGGCTTTGTTGTGTCTATCTGGCCTAGGAGAGCAGCTAGCAAGCGACAAGAAACTTCAGAGCTACACACTAAGCGAAACAGAATTTGAAAAATATAAAAGTTAAAACCTAAGGCATCACTCCCATTACCTGCCCAGCTCATTAGCTTGATGTGCCCAAAAGCATTGCCATGGCTCTCTTACATGTCTACAGGACAAATGAATGGTATAAATACCAAGCAGGAGTTTCCCTACGAAGTAGAAGACTCTGAGTAGATGGGTATTAGGCCTAAGGAGGTTGGGCAATGGGCATTATGCTTCATATGGGACTGAACAGTGCTCCCTTTATAGAGCACTACTAAAGACAAATAAAAAACACATTCTACAGACTATCTTCCTGCTTTGATACAGGACTGAAGAGGAATAGGTAGAGGAATCATATCCAATGCTAGCTGTCATTCTGCTCTCTGAAAACCTAGTGCACATCAATGTCACTCCTGAACTGTCCATGCTGGGAAAATGCACTGGGTTAACATTTTACTAAAACAGCATTGAGAGTAACAATACCAACCAGGATCTTACATATAGATGAGAGGGGAAAAAAGCAAAACCGAAGAACTCAGTTTACCCTTTGTGGGTTGGAGGTACATGGATGGGTAGGCATGTAACATTTTGTTGGTACTGATCATAATGTCAAGGTGTCTGATGTGAAGTGACTGGAAATACTACCTGACAAAACTCTTAGCAAAGCTAAGATTGATACCTTGCAGTTTCACCAAGCAGTTACCAAGACAGCTTAACACCTTAAAATCCACACAGTGTTAGACACTTGTCATCAGGTATTTGAACTGGCTTTCATTTTGTAGCTATTAATACAGAGAAGTTATTAGCTCAGCTACTCTAAGCCTTAGAGAAATATCCCTCACTTTAACAATTATTAAAGAAAGCTGTCCAGTTTAAAGATTGACAAAATTCGAAGACATGAGTACTCAAATGAGAGATTTAGCAGCTTATCCTTCCACTTACAAGCAATAAGGCAGCCAAACTAGGCTTTCCTTATTTATTGTCATGGAGACAAACTGAGAAGCTCAGCTAAATACACTTAAAAGAATTTCCAGTAAAAAGCTGAGCCTGCCACCATAACTTGTCTAAAAGGTAAAATCTAGGCTTCAACTCTGTTATATTGGTTTCCTAATTACACAATTTTATGTTAAGAGCACTTAACATGGATTACCTGATACTTACTACACTCCCTAAATGCTGCTGTTGTGTGAGTATCCTGGTACTGATCGGCAATGCTGCACTCGTAATTTCAGGCACATGGTGCACACTGTGAAACCACTGGAAACCAGTTTTATGTCAGACAGGAGTTTCCATTGCTAAATGTCAAAAACTGAACTTTAAAGATAGTTATGCCTTCTTGTAAATATAATGGAAGAAAACTTATCTAAGTAGCAGTTGCCACATAGCAATACACTGATTACACTGGACATGCGATGACCAATTACCACAACAGTGCCCTCCAACAGGATGGATAAAATAGTGAATACATAGCCAAAAACGACATTGGTAGAGACTGACTGAACAGAGTCATGTTCCACTGTTGTTTTATTAAGTGTTTTTTCTGCCCATACTTTACCATGCAGCATATTTTATTTACTAGAAGCCAAACACAACAACCTACAAGTCTCCATAGACCCGTGCACTTTTGTCACAGGCTGGCAGTGCACATACTTTGCATTAAGAGGATTCATCGGATTACATTTATTAACCAAGGCTTTAGGTGTCATCCTGAGACTGCACACTGACATTTATTACACAGAGTAGCCAGTAATTTTTGAGGGCACTCTCTTAAAGATTATTTCAGTTGGCTTTGGTGTAATTATTCTGTGGTTTGCCAGCTTGCTGCTGTAGATGTACCTGGAGAAAGATATATCTCTGCATTCTTCTTTGAATAAAAATAATTACTTATCAATGTATAAAATGCTAATGTAAAACTACATTCTGAAGAGGTATTTTTTTGTTTATTCCCCAAGGTAAATCAACATCTGAAATAGCTCATATGTACTACAGCTGTCATATACAAAACTGCTACCTTCTCATAAAAGTTTTCTTTCTTTGGGGAACAAATAGAAAATAGAAACTTCTGTGAAACAAGGAAAAAAAAAAAATCCTATAGAACTAGGAAGAATTTTTAAGGTGATTTTTATGGTTTTGTGAAAACCATAAAACAAGTTAGAGACTGTTTACATCAAGTGTAATCTCTTATGAAGTATTTTACACAGTAGTATAAATACCCTCTAGTATTCCGTCACTCGGAAAGAGCATACCAAAATAACTCCTGGGTATTTCAGCAAAACAAGAGAAATATAATGAGCAACTCCAAATCAGAATATGTTGGTGTTACCTGAAAAACTTACTTTGTCTCTGAAAGATATTATGCTGCATAAAATGAATTCTTAATGCTAACAGACAGAGAAAAAAAATTACTTGGGAATATTGGCCTACACTTGGATGCAGATTGTGCATATTTTCCGAATCCTTATAGAAAAAAATTTAGTTTCTGGAGTTTGTCATGCAGCTCCCACATATTTGCAAGTGAATGAGGACAGTCACTCCTTTCTGCTTTTATTGTGCACATATCTTAGAGTACTGCATGTCTCTCCCAAATCCTGTACTATTCATTAAAGTCCTGCCTTAATCATGCTGGTTTTTATTCAGTGCTTTGATAAAAATACTGATAAAGGCAAAATTTCACCAAAGCACCAGAGCAGGCAGGAAGGTTCTTTAAGATTTTCTGACTCTGTACATTCCTCAAAGGGATGCTCCACAAGTCACTACTAAAACCTCCAGAGCCTGCAAGACTGGGTCTCAGGGGAGAGCTCACACTTCAAAATACTCTGATGTAAAAGTGGCAATTTTTACACAACCATCACTAATCTTTAAGCCCATTCTCATTTCATAGATTTTTAAAGGCACACCCAACTTAGTAATCCAAGTGCCACCAGCTTCCCCATGGAATTGTTCTCCATGTCATGCCAGGACTTGTGGAAGTTCTCCCTCAGCCACTGCAAGGCTTTAAAGGCTGGCTTTAAAGCACAGCTTGACTTCTTTCTGTACCCTTGATAAAGGACACACTGAGGTTTGCTTTGTTCTTTTTCTACTTACGGATGATAATGAAGTGCCTTGTAAAAGAGGTTAAATTTTGCAGCAGGTCTGCTGCTGTGTTTCTAATTATGAAAGTAGTTTTGTGCCTCGGATAGATGCTGGATAGAATGAAAGTGAAGTATTTTATACTTCCTGTAAGAAAGCCAGGCTCTGCCAGGGTGGCTCACAATCCCAAGCTCCTTTTAGGTTGATATTTATTGTTCACTTTCCAGTCGAACAGCACAGCTCTTGTACTAACACTGGTACACAGGGAATTTGAAATATTACTCTTCAATAATACTGTGATCTATATCCTTACAAAAAAGATGCAGATAAAGACTTTGTTTAATATAAAATTATTTTTAGAGCCACTTTTGTTTCTCTCTCTCACACTCTCCATATGACAGCACAAATACTTCACATTTCACACAAACCACAAATGAGACTCTGTGTGAAAGGTGTGGCAGTCATGGCAAATTATAAGGCTCTAGATCCATAGCATTGAAGCTGGGACACTCCAGCAGACTGCCCTGCAACCCACCACAGACAGAAAGAGTCATTTCTGGTTTTTCAATGCTGGAAAAATAAGAAAACCAGAATGGTAAATATATTCACATTAGATATTTCAGGGCCTTGATAAGAATTATTTTCGTAACTAAGCATGGGGTTTAGAGATAACAGTATTAATATTTGTTTAAATTATTACAGCGTGAGGTTGCCAAGCAAAAAAGCAATGGGCACTATCATAAATCCTTAAAAAAAGAGAGTGATTAAGTGTACTTGCTTCTTCTTTCGGCATTAGAAAAATAAAACCTCTGTTGCTTTCTGCAATGCAATTTTCTGATGCCAAAGCTGTGTCTCCAAAATCCTTTCAAAATGCAAAAAGTTAACCTCTCTTGTCTCCATTAAAACATAAATAAGCGTATAAGAATATTACAGCTCAGTGAGTGACTTCAGATCTCAAACGTGCTCAGAACTTTACTGAGCACAACACTATGGGTTTGCCGTTTGTGCAAGCAAAGGATTTGCTCAGTTGTTCATAGAATGCCATGGTACTAAACACTGTCACTTCCACAATTAGAAATTAATTGAAAAATTACCCTTTCACATTTACTTTGTCCTTTTTGACCTTTTTACAGATCCTTAGTGTTCTATGAGAGAAAAGATCTAGAAGGTAGTGTCATCTTGGGAAAAAGTAAGCTAAAATTTATATTAAAAGATGCCTAAAGGTAAGAAAAACTAGGAGGGGAAAAACCCTCAGAGCAATGAAAACAAAAACTAGATATCCTTTTCTGCATGATTGTGAAAGGCCCTGTTCTAAAGAATATCCATCTACTTAACCAGATAAGAAACTGGAACAAAAATAATGAGTGAAACCTAGACATTTTATGTAGTTTGGAGAAGGACATTTTGTTTTTCAGCATCAATTATGCAAAGAGAATTACTATCTGAACAAATGGTTTGCTATGTTCAGCTATAATGGAGAAACTTACCTGCTGAAATTTTGCAGGCACAAGGGAAGAGCTGTGCTGCAGAATATTCCAAAGTCAGCCGGAGTACCCTCACCTCTAACCAGAGCTGTGAGGCAGCAGCAGACCTGCACCCCCCCATCTAAAAGTGAAGAGGTGCTTGTATTGGATGCCTGCTGTAAAAGGCAGCAGGTGCATCTGGAATTCTGTGAACATGTCTGTGAGACTGGGCAGGGGGATTAAAACTTCTGAGATTAATTGCAGAGGGTGCCTAGAAATTCACAGGTGCTTATTAACACTTTATGGTTGTCCAGTGTTGCTGTCATCTGCTTTATTGCTGCTCTTGAATGAAACATGTAGGTGGCTAACTGTAAACGTGTAAACATGATTGCTGGTTAAATGTAATTAATAAATCAATAAACCACTGGTTCTTGACTTAAACCACAGAACTGAACAGTTTTTCCATGTGACAATCATGAGGGAATAAATCATGAAGAGGTAATAAATGCTCTTTTTTTGAGTACAAGAATACCAAGATGTCAAATGATGGCACTGAAAGACAGATGCAAATAAAAAGAGGAGTGACTTCCCAAACAAATGTGTAAAGAAATCTAAGAATTATTTTCCAAAGCATGCTAAACAGGTTAAAAATTGATTGAAAGAAATTCGTGTGAAGAAAATGGATGTTAAATGTAATACATATATCTGCTGAACCACAAATTGTTGAATATGCTGAATATATTCATTATACTGAATGATTACAGGGGAGAAGTAACACTATATGTTTGTGCTACTCTAATATTCTAATTTTTTTTTTCCCAGGCACTCACTAGTAGCCATTGGTAGAAAAAAGATGGATAGATCTTTGGTCTGGGCTATTGTCTGTGTTTTCTCTCTCTATTGCAGGATTTTTTTTTTCTATTAAAAACTAGTTCAGGAGTATTTCTGCCATGTTGCTTCAGTGCTGCATATAAATCTTTTTGTATGCCATAATAAATACCAAGGACATACTGAATTTCCACAAACCCACAAATAGCAAACTTTATAAACCAGAATGAGTCAAACTGAATAAAATTCCACTCGTTACACTGATGGAGTTCCAAAGTCCCTTCAAAGCCCAGAAACGTTGGCACAGAGTACAGTTTATGTAACAAGCCTGTGGAAAACCCTTGGAAGTGCTGGAGTAAAGTTCTGCTTTTCCTCTACCACAGGAATGATCCACAAAACTACATAAAATCAGTTCTCAAATCAATGAATTGTCATCCAGACAAAACAAAGAAGAGGAGATGCCCATAAATTGGCTTTCTCTACTCTCTTGGAAAGCTTTATGCTGTCAGTATATGTTAAGAGAGAAACAACAAATGGTCCCCATTTGCCTAAGAATTTACATTAAATGCTGCAACCAAACAGTAAATGAAGGGCCATTCCTATGTGGCATTGGAAATCACTTGCTTTAAAATGCTCTCACTTTTTTCTCTCCCTCTCTAGGAAATATTTTTCTCTAGAAATAACACGGTTGTTTCTTTTTTCACAGCACAATTTTCTTCCAATGATGAGTTCTAGAACCATAAAGAAGTAGATGTCATATCCAAGAAATCCAGTTTTAGGCTTATAAAAATACTTTTCAATATTACTCTAAGTTTAATCACAGTAACACCCTAATGTTTCCCAAGAAAGATAAAATAACACATCATAGCACCACTTAATTTCAAAAGGAAGTGTTTTCAGAGGAGTTCAGTGATAAAACAGCACACTGGCAAAATAAATCGATGACTCTGTTGTTAGAGAGAGCTGGTTTCTTGGGAAGGGCATTTAACTGATAAAATATTCTCTAACAGACATGAGGATACTTACCCTGTTCCAGAGACACATGCTGATGTCAAGACAACGTGTTCCAGAGAATTCCAAAGTTTGAAACAAATTTCACAGGGACAAAATACAGTCACTGGGCTAACTTTTTGCTGTAGCTGGTCATGGCATGTGACTGAAGTGATCCTACCTTCAAATGCAGTATATGGAAGGGTTGAGTGAGGCAGGAAGGATGGACCTGGACTAGAATTTACTGGCAAACTACTAATCTACTACAGGCTTTTTAGAAAATAAGTTCTGGAGACATCGTGTCAAAGATCGTTTAATGCCAGTATCTTACAAAACAATATTAAAATGTTGCATAATCTCAGCATAAGTATTGATTCCACTCACATTTTTATTGAATGACATTTACTCATTTTGATTCCTTTCTTCTTCTTTCCTCATTTTCAAGCAGGGTTTAAATAACTATTTTCTTTGAGAATGTCAATACTGAGATCTGTTTACAAAAATTTCTCAGACCACCCACTGGCAAAATATTTAAGTAACAATGCTGCATGATGAGCCCCTACCTCTTCATTTGCCAGTTCAGTCCCTAATGGTTAAAACAGTGATGCATTATCTTACAAAAATAATTTGCAAGATTTGTTTGTGTATTTTAAGAAAACTCTAGAAGAATTAACTTTGTCTTTTCCAAAAAAAATTAAGACTTTCTTGCCACTTTCTTTACTATTCCATCTGGCTTGTTGGTTTACCTCTTTTTGGAGACTATAGATAGGATTTTTCAGAAGGGAAAACCATAAATCTCCTCCAATGAGGAGAAGCTTTGGATCTCATCCGAAAAAATATATGTGTTTCACACAGCAAAAACATGTATTCCCCTCCTTGAGTACCTCAGAGTTAGAGGACTAATGTGATGTAGTCTTTTGTAGGCAGTACAGAATCTTTTGTGTAATGCACAGTATAAACAAATAAAAAATGTTTTACAGGTGTATATTTCAAATTCTTAATTCTATCTAATCACCAAGTGTGATATTCAAAAGTTATCCCTGAACTCTAATGTAATCTGGGCTAGATTCTGAGATTTGTGTGTATCTTTTTGCACAGCGTTGTGTGCTAACACCAAAATTAGAAGTCAGCCTTAAGGCCCGTGAAAAATCCCAGGCCTGCATTTCCATTTACCTTCCATCCACTGATCCACATAAATTTGGCAACTTGTCCGTTCTTTAATTTAAGTACTTGAACATTTCACCAATGTGTGAACGGAATAAAAGTAGGGAGAAAAAATTATGGAGTGATACCAAAATTTAAAAATAGGTACATTTGCTAATTTACTGAAACTCCTTTCATGTAAGGCACATTATCAAGTAAACTGTCCTGCAACTAAAATTGGTGTATTGCTGATTCAAAGGCAAAGATTACAGTGTTACAATGTATAACTCATTTTTCAGCATGACATTACACTTTAATTAAGAGGCAAACACAGTTTACCTCCTCAGCAATTATTATTTTTATATATCATATGTGATAAATATGATTGTGAAAATGATTGTGTCAACAAAATATGATTCCTTGCATAAAGGTTTCCTAACTCTAAATATTTTCTTCAGTCTTTTTCAAGAAATTGGCACTTATGCATAATAATATGCTTTGATTCCATGTAATGTTTCTTTTAAGTAAGAAAAATCAGTCTGCCATGGTTCCCAAGTTTCCTGAATAGGCTTAAAATGCATCTTCAGTAGTCTATGCTACTTCAGTGTTAAGTAATGAGGTAGTACATTGTTCCAAAATTGTTCTGAATTATGTAAACCATTTGCTACATGATGTTTGGACTTCATGTTTTGTTTAGAGCTGTTTGGTAAAGCAGTACTTTCTGTCTTTTCTGGCTTCCTGGGTTTGCTTTTCTTTTCTGGAAGTTTACTACTATAATTTATTCTTTTATCTTTTGCTTTTTCCTCTTCCTCTCCTTCCTCCTCACCCTCATCTTCTTCTCCCTCATCCTCTTCTTCCTCCTCTCCTACATCCTCTTCCTCCTCTTCTCCTTCTTCCCCCTCTCCCTCTTCACCTTCTTGCCCCTCTTCCTCTTCTTCCTCCTCGTCCTCTTCCCCTTTTTCTTCTTCCCCCTCTTCCTCTTCTTCTACTTCCCCCTCTTCCTCTTCTTCTTCTTCTTCCTCCTCGTCCTCTTCCCCTTTTTCTTCTTCCCCCTCTTCCTCTTCTACTTCTTCTTCCTCCTCATCCTCTTCCCCTTTTTCTTCTTCCTCTTCTTCTACTTCCCCCTCTTCCTCTTCTACTTCTTCCTCCTCCTCACCTTCTTCCCCTTTTTCTTCTTCCCTCTCTTCCCCTTCTTCTTCTCCTTCTTCCTGCCCTCCCTCTTCTCCCTCCTCTACCTCTTCTTCTTCCTCTCCTGCTTCCTCATCTCCCTCTTCTTCCACTCCCTCTGCTTCCACTCCTTCTTCTTCCTCTTCATCTTCCTCTTTTTCTTCCACTCCCTCTTCTCCCTCATCTTCTCCAACACTGTCTTCTTCCTCCCCTACTCCCTCATCTTCTTCCACTCCTCTCTCTTCTTTATCTTCCCCTTCCTCTTCATTTCCCCCCTCCTCTTCTTCCTTTTCATCTTCTTCCCCCTCCTGCCCTTCTGCTTCTGCCTCCATTCCTTCTTCTTTCTCATCGTCTCTTTCCTCTTCCACTCCATCTTCACCCACTTTCTCAGTTTTCATATTTGCATCTTCCTCATCCTGTTCTTCTTCAGATGCCTCTTCTTCCCTCCCTGCCAATGATTCTGCCAGCTCCTCCTCTTCACCCTCTTTGTCTTTTTCATTTTCCCTTTCTTTTTCTTCATCTTCCTTTTCATCTTCTCCTTCCTCTTCTGCCTCTACATCTTTTTCTTCCTCTCCCTCTCTATCTTCCCCTCCTTCCTCACTCTCATCTCTTCCCTCATTTTTAACCTGTTCCTCCTTTGCTTTTTCCGTGCCTTCCTCTTTCTCATACTTCTCCTCCATGTCCTCCTTTTCTCCCTCACTCACCATTTCTTCTTCCTCCATCAACATGCCTTGCTCATCTCCTTGATCTTTGCCATCTTGCTGACTGACCTCCTCAATCTCCTCTGCGCCCCCATTCTCACTGTCTCTTTCAGCCTGTGATTCCTCTCTTTCATTTTCTTCTTCGTTATCTTTTTCCTCTTCATCTTTTTCTACTGAAACTTCATCTTTATGTTTTTTAACCTCATGCTCTTCTTCTTCCTCCCCTAGTTTACCCTCACTGTCAATTGTTTCATCTAGTTTTTCTTTTTCACTTTCACCCTTTTCACTGCCTCCACTCTCCTGCTCCTGATCAGATTCCTCCTCATTCTTAATTTCTAATGCACCATCTTCACCCTTTTCACTGCCTCCACTCTCCTGCTCCTGATCAGATTCCTCCTCATTCTTAATTTCCAACACCCTGTCTTCACCTTTTTCACTGCCTTCACTCTCCTCCTCCTGGTCAGATTCCTCCTCGTTCTTAATTTCTAATGGCCTGTCTTCATCAGATTTGCCATTAGAGCTTGTTTCTTCCTCATTCAGGCTTTTTAAATCAGTCTGTTCTACACATTCTTTCTCATTGTTTGTAGCTTGCATCTCCTCAATCTCACTGTCTTCTTTTTCTAAGTCTAAATGTTTCACTTTTTCTACTGTTCTCTGGACAACTCTGTGTTCATAGTAGACCTCTTCCTTAAGTGTATATTTTTGGAGATTGTTAGTACTTTCCTCAGTTGAAGATGAAGTTACAGATATTTGTTTCAAAAACTGATGCTTTTTTTTAAGTTCTCTCTGTTCTGCACTACTTTCTTCTCCTCTGACATATATTCTTTCACATTTGCCAGATTTTTCAACACCATCCTTTATTTTGTTTTGACTTTCTGTTGTTTCTTGACTCCCTTGTTTTTTAGCAGGACTGTATTCTTGTATAATTAATGAATCAGTCTGGGGCATATCCCTGAGAGCAGAAGGAAGTACCTCTATTTTAAGGGGTTGCTTAGATTTAACAGCTTTTGGCTTTTTATTGGAAGAATTTATTTTTTCAGTCAGAATTTGATTTTCAGTGGGAAGATTATAAGTTGCATCCTCTCTGAAAAATCCAGGATTTTCCACATACTCTTTTTCCCTTTTCACTAATATGCTTTTGTCCCCAGTAATTTCTTGAGCACCACTTTTAAAATTAGTATCACTTTGTGCATGCTCAGATTTACCTTTCTTTATACTTTTTTTGGCCACAGGCCTCCCTACAAAGGCACTACTCTTTTCTAAATCTTGTCCAGGTGACTCTGAAAGTGAGGACTGCTTTTGCAAAGAGCCAGACTCCAATTTTGAGCCCTCCTTCGTGAAATCAGAATCCTTGTTTTTCAACCCACCCTTACCATCTCTTTTCAGTTTCACATTTTTATTGTTCTTCTATTCCACATGAGAAGCAGAAAATTAAAAAGAAAGGAAAAAAGCATTAAAGACAAATGGCAGCAAAAGAAAAAGGTTACAAAAGCATTTAAACAAGAAAAGAAACTATTTGTGAGAGGGGATTAAAATACAGCATCAAAGGTAGAATATTTCACATGAAATGGATTTACAAGTGGGCATATTAGAAGAATGTAACACCCTGTTAATGATCAGTGTAGTGCTACACCTTTCTCACTATCCAAGCACTCCAAGGAAATGCGGTAAGAATTGTGCAGCCAGTACCACATCCCATAAAACAGAGCAGGGGCAATGCACAAGGCTGTGCAAGCAGAAGGAAATTAGTACAGTTTTCTTACACCTTCCTCCTTTGGAAATCTTCTGATGCACTCACTGTTACACCCTTTCTAAGAAGTTTCAAAATCTATTGTCTTTCTGCTTTTAATTTTACACTTACATAAAAAATTCTGCATAATAACTTTTAAAATCTAAAATAAAATTATAAAGAAATGTAACAAAATGCTGAAAAGCTGGGATCACTTTAGGAGTGAAATAGGAGGGTATTAAAAAGTACTTTAATTTCATAATTAAAACCAGTATTATTGCTCCTTTAAATATACTTCATGGTGAATATCTCTAAATAAAATCTTTATTTACACTGTGTCCCAAAATATTTTCCTATCAACAAACCAGTAGAAATGTATGTTATCACCTGAAGTTACAATTCAAGTATACAATAGTCTCTTGCTACTTAAACTGGTGAAATATTATACACTCATTTCAAACTGCACTGGATATGTGGAGTTCTAGGTGCCTGCCCAAATTCTCTCTGCCTTCATGCAGCTTCTTAGAATTTTAGGTCATGGACATTCAGAAAATTAGCAAGAGGAGGTCTATAAAATTTGCCTGGCTTTTTAAAAACTCAAAGCAAAATAATGAAGTACTAGGACAATGCAAGAATTGCAGATTTTTTAAATATCAGTATAAGTGTACAAATACGTAATTTGTTACAGTACCTTCTGTTTTTGGAGTGGGGATAATTTTAAGGACCGGTCACCGGGATTCAACTTCATCGCATGTGTCTGCAAAAAATAAGGTCTCTATTAGAAAAAATATATATATTTACTATGGAAAGCAGCATCAAAGCCCAGTTCTACTAAACAGAGCTATTTTATGAACATTTTAATATTACTGCACAGTCCGGTTGAGACAAGCCTGTGTGATCATTCAGCTCACCTACTTCACTTCCTCTCCTTCATTTACTGCTTATAAAGAGAGTGGTGAACAGATGTCAACACCTAAACTGTCTGTAGAGACTGAATGCTACATTTGCACTTTCTTAGAGCCCACAGGCACTTTTGAGATCCACATTCCACTCACTGTGAAGTCACAAATAAAACCTTACTCCCTTATCATCACAACCTTCAACTCAACATCCAGTTTGGTACCACAGCCTTGAAAGAACGACTTCAAAGAAACGTCACACAGCAGACATTTTCCTTGGAATCTAAAGCCTTTATGTCTTCCACACAGAGCGAAAAACCAAACAGCAACATAGAATACTGCTAGGTGGGAATATATAATGAAATTTTGCTCATCCCTTCCCACATATTTCAAATGACAAGATAATATTCTCTGCTGCTGATTGTTAACTGCTCATTGTTTAACTCCCATATTTTTTTCAACACAGTGAGCATGGACAGCTCTGGTTTCAGACTCCCAATAATTTGTATCATCAATATGACATGAAAGATTTTTCCTCCTCTTGTCACATGTGTCAATAAGATGTATGTTGCCACAGTCTAGAAAAATTGAAAAAACTATGCTGTAACACATTGTCTTCATTCAGATCCAAGAAGAGCAATCATTTATTTTGTATTTTGACAAGTTTGCCTGATGGGCTTTTTTTCAAATTTTTGTTCAAAAGTTTTTTAAACGTTTTAAAATTTATTTACAACAGGTATAAAACTGAAAAGGAGAAAAAAGTCTAGCACATAAAGTGTGCAATATGTAAATAATGCTTCAGTAAATTAATGAAGGCCATGCTGTGCATTGGATCTGATAACATTTTCTTCTTCTAAATCAAAATAAAGTTTTATAACTCAAATATAATAAATAAATGGCATGCACAAACAGAATGTTCAATTACTAAATACTTCTAAATGCAAACAAATAATAATTCCTGTAAAATGTGCAATCCCTCCAGAATAACTGTGGCTGCATTAAGGCCAGGACATGTCCTTTCTGCTGAGAGAACAAAATGTTTTGGAAAGTTGTACAAGTGATAAGGTGAACATGTTTTTTAAAGAAAAGAAATATATAGAAACAAGCTGGGGGACCACCAAATAATCGAATTATCTGGATTTTGGCCTTCCCTTTAATATGATCCACCTGTACTAAAAAACGTCTTCTCAAAACAGGAAAAGATGCTCTTCTGCTTAATTTACTGCAATTCTCTGTTGGAAATCATCAAGAAAAGCAAGGTCAGAGATAAAGATCACCATGTGGCCTCCAGTATCCTTTTCCTTTTCTTTCTGATTTCCAGAGCTAAAGCGTGGGGAGGCACTGCACTACTTGGACTGCTTCAATCTCATATCACAATATTAATTGGAAAAGTAAAAGATATTTTAGCATTGGATAATGATGATCTAAAATGCATGCTCATTTAACAGTGTGTCAGTACTTAGTGTCACATATGATGTTCTGGGCTAGTCAGGAATTCTGTATTAGAATCTGAAACACAATTTAGCTTCTTTGTCTCCCCCTGCATAAAAATTACTGAATTACAGATTCATTATTGGAATATATTACCATATTTAGGATGTCAGTTGTATCTCCAAGGTTTCTGTCAATATTTTCATTATCTGAATCTTGTTCTGAAGAGACTTCACCAGGTTTATCTTTTTGATGATTATTTTCTACAAGGTAAAATAGGGGGAAATAAACAAATGTCATAGGAACAAGCACTGTATAGCAAACACAACACTCCACTCTTATAAAATAGAGATTATTTCTATTTTACTGATGTAGAACTGAAGTCCTCAGATTCTTCATCCCCTCAGCCTAAAACACAGCAGGAACACTTCCATCTCCTTTCATCAGTATTAACAACAGAGGTAGCTCAGCAATCTGGTCTCAGTGCACTGTAGATCTCTGACCATTTCTGCAGGCTTTCACAGCCTAAATATTACATGAGACAAAGATTCTTCTGGATAATCTCTTTAACGAAAGTGTAACAATTAGACCAAATTAGCTGCAGTCATGTTATCTCCATTGCACATTATCTATGTAATGGATGGAGAGACAGTGAGTTTAATGCAGCATCGTAAAAATGTCCCTACATCATTAATCCCATCAGGTCTATGACCATTTCACACAGCACAAAACCTGAGGTTTTAGGCCTAAGAATACTCTAAAGGAAATTCTAATTTCACTTCATTGCTTTCCTGGAACCAGAAATGCTAATGGACCTGCTGGCAGATTTAAGAATAGTCGTCTTCATTCTATGAATTAATTATTTTCAAATTAGATTTGTCTGTCCGGTAAATCCGAGCTAACTCTTACAGAGAAGCACTACATTCTGCAATCGTCAGCATTGTTCTTCCCAGGAAATCACACATGCCCCGGGAACCCAGGTAAGTCCAGAACTGCTCTAGAGAAGCTGTGCCAAAGTCCAGTGATGTATTACGGTTATCCAGACTTTTCCATTAGCTAGAATATTATAAATCCTTATTATCTTAGATAACAGAGTGAAGAGCACTTCTGCATTTCCAAGTGAAGAAGAAAGGTCCTCTAAGAATGAATAGACCCCTTTTCTTACCTTTTCTTATCCAAGTTCCTTGTAGGCCTACCTATGTCTTTAAGATTTTTCCTAATTTTTTTTCTGTAATTCCCTTTTTTTTTTTGTGAAAATGAAGTGAGCAGTTAATGTTGTTACAGTATTTTTGTGAATCTTGTTTCTAAAGGCTTAAGGAACCACAAGTACAATTTATAAGTTGTTTTTCTTTCACTCAAGCCTCCTCTAAATCTTTAAACTTGTTTTGCAAACATGAACAGTGCGAGGCAATTTTTGTCTGCATTTCTCAGCTTTCATGTCTGTATGCTGCCAGACTCTCCTGAGGTGAGACTGAACCTGAACCTTCTTTCATGTTCAAACTGAACGTCTGTTTATGAATGATGAGAGTCAAACCATTCTTATCTGAAAACAGCAGCAAGATGTGGGGACACTTCACCTTTTTCATGGTCTCCCTCCCTCAGAGATTCAGATTTAGCATGACTTGTTGCAAAAAACCAGAATGGGCTGGTGTTGCTTGTCACAGGCAATGAAGATTTTAAGAAGCTTTCCCCCATTGGAGGCAGAGTTTGCGCCATTCGAACAAACTGCTCTGGTGACCTTTCCTTTAGAAGATTAAAAAACAATAGATTGAGAAAAAGGGTAGAAGAACGAAACATAAGCAATCACTCATACTTAGCAGTGGTATTTGCTTTTAGCTGATGATACAGTGTTGCAACTTAACAAGCAGAAACAAATATCTTTAATATTTTAATTATTTCTAGTCCTAAAAAGTGGGCAGGCACATAGTGGGATTTTTAAGATCATTTCTATGCAATGATTTCAAGCAAGCCTAAAATATAAACAAAGGAGAAAAAGAACTTTTTTAAAAAATTTATTTAAAATGAAAAACTAGTTTCTCAAATAGCATCAATGTATTTAATCCACAAAATCAATACATTTTTACAGAATAAATTCAGGTTTTGGTAGAGTTAGTTCTCAGACAGGTAAGTGAAATGATCCAACTCACGGTGCTGTTTGAGGAAATCACATGGAATGTGTAGTGGAGATAAAAGAGCAAAAAGCAATATTTGAAGTAACTACATCTAATATTCTCCTTTGAGATTTTATAAACTATGAAATTGTTTAATATATTCAAGGACTCAGAGGGAACAGCAAAAGAGTAAGTAAAATCTGACAAATACCTATTGTTTTTCTTCTGCATCAATTTTTGGGACCAGGGTAAATACATTTTTTTCATATTATACATTAAAATTAAACACTTAGTTTAAGAAGATATATTTAACTTGGTATATGCTGTGATTTTCACTTTTAAAGTGATTTTTTTTCCTGAAAGAAGTATGGCAACTCTAACCAGCTCTGAACTCACCCTTTCTCGACGTCGTATTCGTGCTGCTGATAATTGCAAAGTGTTTGCTAGTACAAAGTCCGCGCTTGCTTTAGGGATAGTAGCAGTCAAACGAGGCTCATATAAATCTTCCAAGATTGCTTCAGATCCTTTAGGTCTCGGAGCAGCAAAAACCAGCATGTGACAACCACCACAAGCAACCTACAGCTCAAAGAAAAGTCTGATTACTCCATTTGCAAGTATCAAGGATCCACTTTTCTTACAATCATTTCTACAGACTTAGATTATAAGAAAAAATGTAGAAAGAGTAAGACATATCAAATGGCTTCAAATTTAGTTCCTAATTACACCAGCAAGATAAAAGTACTTAATTATGTTTAATAATGACTAGTGATCTATGTTCACTTCTTCTTAGTTAAATGCAATATATTTGTATTGAACAAAAGACTGGTCTATCAAATTTTTGATACAGAAGACAGCAAAGATATTTCCACTGACTTTCAAGAGATTTTAGCTAATTATTTTGATACAAGTCAAATGAGAGAAATATTGATAGTTTCAGGGACTCAAACCTAAATGTTTTATCACAAAATCCGCAAAATGTAAAGCAAATCTCACACTCTCCAATAGACAAAATATTACTACATAAAGATCAGAGGTTTCACGTTTTAAAAGGTTTAAAACCCTCACTGCTTCCAATAAGATTTTATTCACTTCTAATTCCAGTAAACAAACAGAAGTGATTAACAGACTTGTGTCCCAAATTTTGTTCTATCCTGAGTCACATTAGCATTTTTGATGGTTACAATTCTGTGACATTTATTTCTTCTACACCTCAAGAAGCAGATGAAAAAACTTCCCTACACAATTCTCAAAAGAAAAGACTATTCCTGCTTTCTTGTCCAGTTTAGATTAAAACAACCCAGCACTTCAAATTTTCTTAAGGTTTAGAAATATCCCACTGTACAAAAATTGTCAAAATTGAAAAGATAACTCTGTTGTTTGCAGAAAAGATATAAATTTCCCCATACTTCCAACCACCTAAGAGCAATAAATAATTCAGTTTTTAAGCTACCACATCTCTAAAGATCAAAACACCATAGCACAAAAGAGTACTGAATAAAACCCTAAAAAGCAATCTGTGTGTATAGCCCAAGTCAAAGATACTCTAAACTAAATGAACACTGTGCTAAGCATATATAATTTCCTCTTTCCTTCAGTTTATGTTGTCCACTAATTAAATGTTATAGAAAGAAATAATTTTATAATGAGATTTCAGCTCTCATTAATAAAGTGTTTTAAAACACTTTAATTAAAAGATAAATATCTTGGAGTCTGAGAAGAATGAACAAAAGTTTTACCAAAAGGACTGTGAACCTCAAGAAATTATAACACAGAGTAGGATCAAATAGATTCGTAAAACTCTCTTCTCCAAAGCCTAACTTGCCATGTCGTCCATCTCCAAAAGTAAACATGAGGCCGTTCTCTGCATGTGGGAATAAAAAGGATGTTAAAACAAAGATTCAATACAAAACCAGGACAGAACCATTACAAAGTAACAGGCCATGAAAGTAAGGAATATTTCCCTTCCAAAAGCAAAACCTGAACAATTATTTTTAGATCTTCAACAGATGAATATGATTTAAAAATATGCATATTTTCAGACAAAGTACTGTCTGAGATGTTGGTCTAGACAACTCATAAAAAAACCACCCCAACAAAATAATAATATTTAAGCTGTACAGAAAAACAAAGGCTTTTAAACAAGAGTATTTGTTAGCAAGGCATGATTCTGAGGTCATAAATCCCCAGGAGACAGAGAGTTATGCATGGCACGGCTGGGAATCAGAAATTCCTATCGAATCCAGATTTCTTACCGGCTCATTTCACCTTTAGAACCAGTAATGGATATGTCTGCTACTGCTCACTGTACAAGGAAAGCTTTTACAGTATAACAGAGCTGCTAGAAGTGCTTCCAGAATTTTGTACTCTCCTACCTGCTATCACAGCAGTGTGATTTTCCCCACATGCAATGTTACATATTTTATGCCTCTTCAAGTGTTTCACAGACTTTGGTACTGAACTTTCAAACACAAAAGTTCCATGTCCCAGCTGCCCATATTGTCCAAGTCCAAAGGTATAAACCTCTGTCTCTGAAATCATACAGGCAAAGTTAACAACAAATATGCTGATATGTGTATTTATATATTAATTTATTTATATAACAACCTATATTCTATTAGCCAAATGGAAGGCCACTGACATAAACATAATAAAAAATATTTAATCAATTAAAAAATGTACCAACTAATCAATTACATTTATCAATTAATAATATACAATAAAATTTAAAAAAACAGGAATTGAAGAACTAAAGCATACACAGAAAAAAAAATTTTAAATGGTTCAATGTGCCATATATTTTCTGACATAAATGCAAAATAATCCATTGATCATATGTATACAAAGCAAAGTTTAAAAAATGTATGGGAATTTACATACTGCAATCAATTCAAGACCACAATGTTTATACATATATATGCATTTTCACAATAGCCTCATCTTAATTTCTCATTACCTCCATGTACATTGTATGACCCTAAATTTAATAGACAAGACCTCTTTAAACCACTACTAATTTGTATGTAAGAAGAGACTGGAACAGTAACAGAATAGGTTTCAGTATTCTGTTCAGCTACCAAATCAGCCCTGCAATAAATACAGAGAACACTGTAATTGTGTTATCTTGTGACAGAATAATCATCTTTCCACATGTATATTTTGTCTGTTTAATGGACTGTCTGTGCCAGGAAAAAGAATAAGAGCTTCTTCAAAGCAATAAAGATTCTTGGTGTGTCCATCCCTGGCACGCCATCACAACAGGGGAAGATTGTGAAGCTTGGAAATCTTGATGAGGTCATGCTTGAACAGAGAAGTTTTTTAGGAAAAAAGAAGTTTTCCTAGAATTTCATCCCTTGCCCCTTTTTCTTTTGCATGTAAGCAACAAAAGAAAAGTGAGAGAAATTGTAGTCTGAGTACTTGAGAAAATATTATGAAAAAACGGGAAAGATTGTGAAGAGCAAAAAGTATTCCATGTTAAGTAAAAAGAACTTTCCAATTTCAAAGGAACTGCGATGAAGTAGTAATACTACATATGGAAATGTTCTTTCTAGGAAAGGCTTTGTCCTTTCTGTTCCTTTTAAATTGTTCCATACCAAGATGTCATGAATTCACACCATTAAAAAAAAAAAAAAAGCCCAATGGTCTCACTTTTTTTTTAATTGTAGATGAAAAATACTGAGTAAACCTGGTTTTTTTACTAAATGTAATAGTAAAGCTCCCTCTTCTGGAAATTTTAGTGCAAGAAAGAAACACCTTTTCTGGAACCTTACAAAGTAAAAGAAGAATTTTCCTGTAACATTTAGACTTCCTGATAAGAATCAAAAAACTACACCTTAAAAATGAGGAAAAAGGCCAATCCCAAGCCAGGTTAGAGTGCCTTTATAGAAGAATAATATAGAAGAATAATATAGAAGAATAATTTCTTCTTCTGCTCTAATAGACCAGGGGCACCTAAATGTTGCTCCTCCTAAATTTGCTTCTTAGACAAATATCGGGGTAGAGGAAGAAAAAGTCCTTGCATCTTTCTTAAATGATTCACCATTCTGGTGTGGAAGGTAAGTCAAACCTCACTAATAACCTCCTTTAGTAGAAATGAGGAATTTCCTCCAATCTGTCTTTATAAGTGCGTGGAAAGAGAAGTGTATGGAAAAACAACCTCACACACTTATTGATAAAATGACAGGGGTGAATTTCATCATTCTGAACACAGCAGCAGCCCATGAGAGGGACCTTGAAGGATGAAGAGAAATGGTTTCAGAGCTTGTACAGAAGAGAGTGGCTTTGCTGTTCCAAGTGACCTCCAACACTTGAGTGCTGGAAGAGCTGCTTCTTTACATCCTACATTTCCCTTTGTGGAGGAACAGGGATATTTCCCTGTAACTGTGTTACCTTCCTCCTTTGCAGGCATCTTTTTTAATCTCCATGACCACTTGCACTATCAATAAAATAGTCCTAGGCAAAAATCTACGTAGCTTTCATATTATTTTTTAAAACATGCCACTTTCTGAAAGAACTGTGTGAGCTCAAAGAATGTTTTTCAGAATCCCATATTCCCTGCTATGTATCTAAGGCTACAGATGAAGTTACAAAATCCATTTTCCTAAAAATGAAACGGACAAGTATGGTTGTATCACAGCAACGCAGAATCATAGAATGGTTTGGGTTGGAAGAGACCTTAAAGATCATCGAGTTTCAACCCCATGCCATGGGCAGGGATACCTTCTACTACACCAGGTTGCTCAGAGCCCCATTCAGCCTGGCCTTGAACACTTCCAGGAATGGGGCAACCACAGCTTCTCCAAGTAATCTCTGCCAGGGCCTCACTACCCTCACAGCAAAGAATATTTTCCTAATATCCAGTCTAAACCTACTCTCTTTCAGTTTGAAGCCATTCCCCATTGTCCTGTCACGCCATGCCCTAGTAAATAGTCTCTCCATCTTTCTTGTAGGGTCCCTTCAGGTACAGGAGACTGCAATTAGATCAGCTGAGAACCTTCTGTTTTACAGGCTGAACAGCCACAATTCTCTCAGTCTTTCCTCACAGGGGAGGTGCTGCGTGCCTCTAATCATTTTGGTGGCCTGTCCACATAAATTAATTTCCCCTGAATATAATTATTATTATTATTATTACTACTACTACTACTATAACTATTATGCCAATGAACTATTCACTCTCACAATAGCTTTATTTTTAAACAGCTTATGCTAAAAAATATTACTGTAAAAAATCAACTGTCAACACAATGTTCAGTATTACCAGAGTTAGTAACTGGATTTGGGGATTTCAGTATAAATAGCATACAGACTTAAGAATGATTTGAAAAATCTAATAATCCTATATGATCTGAATCGTGAGTTCTGTCAGGAAAAGGTAGAGCTTTTACATCCTTTTTGTCCTCTTTCAAAAGTATGCCTTGGCTTTCTTTTCTTTTTAAAAGACTTTGAGACAGAAGATGAAAAATCCAACATTTTACATACTAATGCACTAATGTTCTTATGTCAAATGTTCTATTCTCAAAAGCCTGCTTCACTTTTTCCTTTGAAGAGTTATCTTTGCTTTCCCTCCTTTCAGAGAATGAAAGGAAGTAATATATCCTTCTATAGAAAAAAAAATATTCCCAGAGGATCTGTCATCATCTGAAAAAAACTGCAAGATATTAAGTCCACTCCAAATCATCTGTTTCTTCTTCACCAATTTCTAGATTCACATTTATTATTTTTCTACCTTTTAATACACCTTATTGAAAAAAGCACACAAATTGTGATTGCTGCTCTCCCATATTTCATTTGAAAGTGATGGCAACAGCTTTCATTTGCAGCAGGAAGTATCTGCAAGCATTGGGCATAGTTGGTGCATTTTTTTCAGTCTCTGAGAGAACAAATCTGAGATGAGGATAGGATCTTCTTGGACTGGTTGACTGACTGCCATGAAATGAATAGCTTTGTGCCGTCAAGATTTTGCATGACAGAATTTTTAAATGCTATTCTGTTTATTGCCTAGAACAATTGCAAATATTAAAGGCAGAAGTAACAATAAGGCTTGCAAAGAAGATGGTTTGCAATACCATACTCAACATTTCTAAAACCAATGTTTAAAAAACTGGGTTTTTTCTAAATCATTGCTCTCAACAATTTAATTCTTGTTCTCTGAGAGGAATTTCAGAGCAAAAAAAGCCAAAGAATTATTTTAATATATACTTTCTACCTTTTACTCTGATACTTGTTGTAGAGATTCCAAACAGTACCTTGATTTAATAACCCAGATAAAAGTGGTTCTTACCATACAAAATTGCCAATAGAATAGATAAGTCATAAAAAAGGAATCAAATGAAGTGCTTTGGAATAGACTAATTACACATGAGAGTCGGGAAGAAACTTGCCTTGTACTCTCTAAAATAACTGAATTATGCTTTCTTCTAATTTGATAAACCCTAAGTAGAAATGATGTCAAGAAATGAGCCAAGATGTGCAACACTTTCTTCATATGACATTTTCTCCTGTGATATTACTATGGTAAATGAGATAGATGAAGCAGGGGAATATTCAAAAGTCACACACTCAATTCTTGTTTCCTGAGACTGAAATGTCACATCCTTAAAAACTGGAAAGATCGTGAAAGGATGAAAACCACATCAGTATATATTGTGTTGCTAAGGGCAAGAAGCACCCATTTTCATGGAGGATGACAGATGAAATTCAGAATTTCTTCAGAATTATATTACTGTCTTTATTTATGAAAATGAGCTTAAAAGAGGTTAAATGTTTCTGCTCCTCTTTAAAGATATATCATCAGAATTCTCAATTTCTGGTCATACCACTTGACCTCAATGGCGCTTTCCGTGCCTTAAATTATGTCTCCCCTGATGCGGGAGACCCCAGAGTCTTTGCCAGTAGGCCGAGAGACGAACAAGACCTTCAGCATTCACTGCTTTCAGATAGTTGTTTATTTAAGCCTTATCAGAGAGATAGAGCTACTAATGTGACCCAGACATAGCACAAAGCAGAGAATGCAAGAAAAACCGAATTATCAAGATTGCACAGTCTTTTTAAAGGTAAATTACCCAATGAAAACATAAAACGAAAGATATTTTCTTTCTTCCACCAATATTCAATAGATCACTTTGTTACATAAACAGGAACTGCGGAATTCTTTATCCAATCATCCTAAACCACTTTTGCCGCAGAATATGGATTACTAGAAGAAGATGAAGGAGGAGGGCTGGAAAACAATAACTATCCTCCATCTTGGAGTTTTTACTTTTTATCTATTTAACAAACCCAAACCCTCTAAATTCTTCACCTCGTGACAATCTTATGTAATATTCTATCACACCAGTGTGGATTCTAATTCTTCCCAGAGAGTAGGCAATTTTCCCCATGGATGAAGGCCAAAACCAGTGTTGTCCAGGGGGGTAGAACCCTTCAAAACAGGCAGAGAAATATTCTCTGCACTCTGGATTCCCACACTTAAGATGCAATTCAGGATGGATTTCAAGTAAAGTTTCTGGTGCAAAGCCAATAATGTATGTATGTCACGCTCACTTAAAATTATTAGTATCCATATCTATCTCTTTTCACAATTTTTTTCCATAAATTTTTCTTTGAGTCAGAAAAATTTCTCTATGTCAATACTTCTGACTAAGTATCTTCCATTTGAGACACTACTTCCACTATCATCTACTCTTTCACTCGAAGTGTTTTAGGCAGAAGTTCACAGCTGTAACCTATTTAATAACAGCTGAATCACGTTAAAAAAAAATCTATTTGACTTTTCACTCTTATCACAACTATTAAACTTCAGGAAATGTATTTTGTTGGAGGATATAGTTTTCCTCTTTTTGTGACTCAACTTGATCATCTGGCACTCAACACTTTGATCATCAACTGCTAGCTCAGCCAGCAGTGAATTTCTTATTTACCTTCTACTACAGAATTTATTTCCATAAGCAAGTACATCTTACATACATACATATCTATTATGGTATTTTCTTCACTGCATTTTTTCTCTGACGTTTGTATTTCCCTCTTTGTTCTAGCTCTTGTACAGATCTCGCTATAATGATGATGGCATCCAGGTCTGTAGCTTTCTTCTAAATCTCTATAACAGTCATTGGTTATAATGATTTTTTATCATGTGAAATGCCATTAAGTCAAAATATCTATTGATTGAATTCAGATTTATGGTTTAAAAAAAACCAGTAATGATAATCAAATTCTTTCTACAAAACTTCACTTTATAACTCATAAAATAATGCTATGATTTATATATTTGTTGGCCCCAAATTTATGGCAGTTTTTTCACAATTAATGATAATCTGATTTTGCATAAAGAAATTTATTTTGTGACATAGAATACTGCCAGGGCAAGACTGTAGGTGGAAGAAGGGAGACAAAGGCATTGAAATGTAGTCAAATGTTTGCATTTCCTGGATTGGCTACTGCTATTTCCTCTTCATAGTTTTCCCAAAGGAATTTTAACCTCCCCAGAATCTTGCAGCTTGACTCATTACACATAATCCTTCCCAGCATTTCACTTCTACCTTTACTCTTTCCAGTGGCTTGCAGCACAACACCACATCATATTAGTCACCATCTCCCTCAGTTACATTTAGAATGTAACTCCCTCAGTTTATACTTTAGGAAGTTTGGCTGCATAACCTTGAAGGCACATCACAAGATTGACAAGAGGCAACTATAGAGAACCTTCAGAATACAGGTTTAAGGACTGATACCTATACATTCAACTTGGTTTTATAGCTTTTGCATTTTGGCAGGAAAATAATTACAGGCTATACAGCTTTACACACATTACATTCATTACAAGCTAAAGCTGATATTTTTTTAACTATCTTCAGGCAAAGCCAAACTTACCTTTCTGGCTTCTATACCACTCTAGGTCAGGATAGAACTTGTGGAAAGAAATGGCTGGCAGTGCTTTGCACGTATGCCTTGGAAAAGCTAAGTCACCACTGGCAGACAACTATTTAAGAGTTCAGTAATACACACCATTTTCCAAGTACTATGCATGTGGCCCTGTGAACTAACATGTGACAGTTGTATTTGTTGATTTTCATAACCTGTATAATATGTCAAATCTATATGGCTGTACTAGTTTAATATTTCTGCTAAAGATTCTGCTCAAAGGCACAAGAAAATTCTGTATCACAATAAGAGATATTTAATCCATTTAGGCATCCAGTAGATAGTGAAGCTACTTGAAAAGTGAATTCCTACATACTTTCCTAAATATTCAAGAGCATTTAAATTTACTACAGAATGGAAGCTTTCCTCTAGAGTTTCTCCTCTCACTGCAATAACAATTTCAAGCTCCTTTGAGGAAAGAAACATCAATCATCTGTGTTGTACCAGGCAGTGCTGGCTTATTACAATTCCAGTAAGAAAGGCAACCAGCCTATGTAAACTTCTCTTCAAATGCTATTTATTTGAGCTAAGACTATAAAGAAAAAGAAGATGGTATCAATAACTTTCTGTCCCTTCAGAGGCTGGGAATCCTGAGCTGTGTGGAATTGAAGAGGACTCCAACATGCTGTGCAGATCCCATCCATGGAAGGCTACCCCCGTTTGAGCTCTTACAGGATTTTCTTACAACCAAAACAACTCTATATATCATTTATACTTATAAATTCAGCATTTTATACTGAATAAAAATAACATTCACATGGGAACTTGCTGCTGAAGTTTCAGATAAAGGCAAGGACAGGCAAGTGGGGTAACAAGTGGTATCAACCAGGAGCTACCTGGAAGCCCCTCTGTTAAAATCACCTGGCCAGGTTCATCCTGTAGCCAAGGGATATGGGTGGTGCAGCACAGGCCTACCTTAGCTGGGTGGTACATGGATTTCTACCTCCTTGATGTACAATGGTCTTCCAGTTAGGATCACTACAGCATCCAACATTTCAGTGGGATGTAAACTCTTGAGCTTCAGTTATAGGGCTGTAAGAAAAGCTGGTTAAATTGCATACCTGTCAGCACCACTGTGTGCTCTCCACCACAAGCAACCTTATTAACCTTTTCCATAATTCCCAGTACAGGCTGTGGGACTCTATTGTTCTTCAGCTGTTCAGGCAATAATCCCAGTTTTCCATTCGCAGGTTCTCCAAAAGTATAGAGCTCACCATCTCCTGTGAAAATACAGAACAGCACATGGTTTCCAGCACGGACTCAGGAGCAAGGATGGGTTGTCAAGACTGCTGCAGACACAAATTATAAGGACAGAAAAGTGTATGAACATTACAGGATAGCTTAACATATTTGTATAATGCCCAAACAGCTGTGCAAAGCAATCTGCTTTGATGAGACACAAAGGTGCTAGATTTTAGTCCCCTCCAAGTTCAGAATCACAATATTTAGCCTGCCAGGAATGTAGCCAAGGGAAACAAAACCTTATAGATCCTGCTTCTGAGAGGTGGTAATTCTCTCTATAATCAGTATTTAAGTCAACTGAAGTGGCTTGTAAGGATCTGAATTGAAACAGAGAATAATTTTGTGTGGAAATTTGATGGAAAATCAACCTGCTCAAAGAGTGTCATCCCAGAGCACGAAGCACAGGATTGTGTCCAGATGGTTCTGGAACATCCCCAGTGAGGGAGACTCCACAACCTCCCTGGACAATCTATCCCAGTGCTTGGTCACTGCACAGGAAAGAAATTCTTCCTCATGATCAGGTGGAACTTCCTGATGCCAGGTGGCGTCAGTTTCTGCCCATTCCTCCTGTTGCATCTCTGGGCACCACTGAGCAGAGCCTGGTCCATCCTATGACCCCTCCCTGCAGACAGGGACAGACAGGGATGAGGTCCCCTCTCAGCTGTCTCTTCTCGAGGCTTTCTTACATTCTCCTACACTTCTTTCCTAAGAGTTTTTGGAGTCATTTCAATCTGTCTGTGCTTCTTAAAAACCAGCAAATTACCTCAGCTGCAAAAAAGTGTATTTCATTTAATTTCAAACCTATGGACCGTGTTTAGGCTTCTCTGTTCAGTTTGATTTCCTGTTTTAATTCTGATTTTATTCTTATAGCTATACACAGAAATACTCTGAACAGTCTGATACTGTGCAGTTATTTACATCAGCATCAATTTTCTGTTCTAAAACAGTAGCCCAATTAAAAAGATAAAAATCAACTGCAATGTGAGGTTTTCTGTAACCAAAATATTCTGCTGACAAAAAGAGATTTCATTAGGCATGCTATGTGAACAGAAAGAAAAAAGCCAAACAAAAACAAAACAAAAAGAACCCTGTATTTTTTGGAAGGTACATATTTTTTCAAGACTCTTAGATCAGCCATATATTTCTAGAAACAAGTTGAAAAACCCCCAAAAGCACTTGGGATATAACTACTTATGCAGTTCTCTTTGAAGAGACCAGCAGTTCTTTTTAAACACTATTGCGCTGAAAAAACTAATCCAATCACTATCTAATTAAGAGGATTAGAGATTCAAATGGCCAAGCTTCCCAAACTAATCAAGTTTGTTACATTTTTTCAGCTTAATAATCCAGCTAACAAAGATAAAACCATTTACCAAAGCAATTTTTGAATACATTACACATCCCTTTTAGGCAAATAGTGGTCTAAAAACTATGAAAAATAGCAATCAAGCATAAAAAGAACCCAGTCAAACCCAGATAAATTTTGAGTGCAGTATGTGTGCAGTACATTTGCATACTGAGGACATGATGTACTGTGTGTGGTACACCTGCATTTTAAGGACACTCTGTTCACAACAGAACCTGGTTATGTCATTTTCTCTTCTCATATGAGTCACACTCTCACGTGTTGAACTTTCCTTAATGTGGCACATTTTCTGTATCACTAAACTTTAAATCACAGAAGCATGTAAAGGAAATGGACAAGTGAATGGAAAATGTCCCTCAAAGGAAAATGTTCATTTGAGAGTAGATAAGAAACCTGGCTGGTGGCAAATGAGGGACGAAAATGAGTGGACAAAAGAACTGGATAACTCTATGATTCCTTGAATAAATGAAGAAGAAAAAGAAAATAAATATTTATTCAAGACCAAATTGGTTAAAACTGTCTCAAACACTGAAATTCAGAGCATGGAAGTGTTTGTAGGATGAATGATTCTTAAACCAGTCCTTAAAAATAATGACAAAATACATTAAAAAAAGGAATTCAAGGAACCTGCAAAGCTCTGTGTGAAAAGACATCTTCTCATTAAGAATCAATCTTGACCTTGATCACCGTTATAATTCAGGCAGGGGAAACACTAGAAGAGGTCTAATATATTCCGTTCCTTTCTGGCTCCACAAATCGAGTTCTGCTGTAGAACCAGAGCAGTGGTGAGGTACATCAGCTTTTCCTGCTCTCCATCTCCTCCAGTGGACAAATGAGCTTCACATGCTTGCCAAGTTTAATGCTTCCTGAAAAATTGTCCCCTCCTGAGTGTGTGGTCAAAGGCAAATCAAGTAAAGATCTGTATAAGGGCTCAAAATTGTTGCTACACTCTCCCAGCAGTTTGTTTCTCTGTTGCTTTCCTTGAGACATAGCCCTAATACTGGGACCCAATGCCCCAAGCTTGCAAAAAGGAAGGAAATACACTGTGAAAAAGTCCTAAAGAGAGCTGGAAGCTACAGACTAAAAATTTCTTTTCCGTGGAACTCTTTGAAGAATGCAAAGAAGGGGGAAAGGGAGCAAACAAACATCTTTCAAATACAAACTGAGTAATGACACTAGTTCCTAATTTGCATATGGAATTGAGTTAGCTGTTGCCTGTGCATGTGCCTAGTCCAAATTTCAGAAGTGTTTTTATTTATTGAGAATTTGCAAGATTTATTCTGTTTTTCTATTCTACAACTACTTTGGCATCAGTGGGGTCCACATGTACATGGTAGAATACAGGTAATTGACATATGCAGCAGTTAAATTACTGTCTGCAAAGAAGGCCTTCTAGAAAGCCGAAGGAAGAAAGGTGACATCATCTTTTTGGAGCTGTAAGAGGCATTGATCTTGGCTTTATAGCCATTAAACACCTTGAAGATAAAAGTCTACTAAAAAAAATCTTTTAAAACCCAGCAATGTCAAAGAGATAAGAACTTCAGTCAAAAAAAGAAAAAAAGAAGCTGGAATCCATACTTCACCACTTTTTTATTCAATCCCTTATTAATGAACATCCTGCCCTGGAGAGGGCACTCTGTGTCCACACTATGTTTTCTAGTGTCCTCATGAGCCACCTTTTAGTTTCAACCCAGATATGCCTGTGATCCCAACAGGTTTTTCAGCCAGTGAACAACTTATATCAAAAATAGACATATTAAGAAAAGGAACCATATGGTGTCATGCTCATCAGTTCAGCTTGACAGCATTTACCAAGTCTTAGATCCTGCAACCATGTTACATTATTAAAGATAGTGTATTGTTTGATGTCTAAAAATCAAAATGTTGTAATTCTATAGTATTCTAATAACTGATAAGTTACACATCCTGTGACTATGGTATACTCAGCATAAATGCATAAAGTTAATTTTTAAACACTATGTGGATACACACTGACAGTAGTGCAACAGAAAATCAGTTCTGCAAAGGTACTTGGATGTCCAATACTAAATTTTTGTGGTAGCTGAAGTATCATTCAAATAAAACTGCCAGCAAGTGGCCAAAGGAAAGTATTAAAAAAAATTATGCTTTCACCACAAAGAAGGCCATGTGTGTGTCAGTAAATTCAGTAACATAGACTGAACCCAATTTGTGCAGGACTTGCAGATATTAAGGCTGAAAATTAAGATTTTCCATTTCATACTCAAGCCTGTTTAAGTAGTAACAGGTTCAACAACTCCTCATTTTCACAGGTGATAACCAGTACATCTTCCTATTAATATTTTGAGAAGCTCAATTTTTCTTAACCAGGTGCAACCCTAAGCCTTTTCTTCTTATCCCCTTCCATTAAAAGTTTCCACTTCCTTAGGGCACTTGGCACAAACTGTTCTCTCTTTACTCTCAGATGCTTGTCCTCAACCCTTCTACCAATGAGAGCTTTTGTGACATCCAGCTGCAGTCGTGGACCTTCAGCTCTTGGCTCTAAGGCAAAGGTACACACATTCCTACTACATCCTTGAAGTAAGCATCTTTTTTTTCCCCCCATTTATTCTGAGTTCAGGAAGCTGTATTTTTCCTAACAATGGCTGAGCTCATGATCAGTCCCAGACACTTAATTCATTTACTGTAATAAAGCATCTGTAATAAAAGTTGCACACTACCAGCATGACACCTAATTAATATTTGTCCACTGTAGCAAGCTCTCATTCTGTTAACAGCACGTTCTCAGAGTGCAATACAGATACTGTATGTGGAAAAGTAACATTTATCAAGTAATCTGGGAAAGGTATCTGATAGAATAGCTCCTGGGTACCATTTAAAAGCTTTACAATCAAAACTATCGATCCTTTGAAATCTTTAATTACTCTGAGGGGACCAAATGGTGAAGTTTAATAATGTAAATCTATATGGCTGAGAGGAATTCATAGCTCCTCATACATAATGCCATCAATACTGGATGATGATTCATCCATACTGGCATTATTAAAAAATGAGTGGAATCTTCACTTTGGAAACCAGTGGAGAGTTGGGAAGAGAGAGGTGGAAAGCAATAGAGAGGTGGTTTGGTTTGGAGATCAGGACAACAGCTCACTGTAGCATTTCTTCTCCTCATACCATGTACTGCCTGTATAACTGACTTCAAAACTTAAATTTTAAGATAGAACAACAAACTTGGACAACAATCTTGCACTTCTAGCAAATTAGATTATTTTTCCTCATTACATAGCAATATTTAATATTTATATTTCTAGAGAAGATGAAGATTATTATTTGATCATCATAAAAAAAGAATAATCTCAAGAAAAGTTGGATTTTTGAAACCATAATATTAATCTACAATATACATCATAACCTTTATGAAACCAAAATGTGATATTTCATTGTTTCTAATATACTTTTGCACAATAATGTGCAAGTGTAGAAAATTAACTGCAGGTTTTTTCTTCCAATGTAATACCAAATTACATAGAAGGCTTTCTGTCACATGGCAGTTTTTAACAACGATGGCGTATCAAGTTTCAAACAATTATCTGAAAACCACTGTCTTGTCTCCACTAACCTCTATTCCCATTCTCTTACCTGTTATCAAGGCAGAGTGATAATATCCACAGGATACAGAGGAAACAGGTTTTCCAATATCCACTTTACAGGGGACACTGACAGAGGCTTCATTGGCCAGGCCTATCTGACCTTCTGAATTATCACCCCACACAAATAGCTGCCCATCCTCTAAAATGAAGACACAGATAGTTAATAGATTTAAACCAAAAACTAATAAAAAGTTAATCTATTTATTGAAGAGTATTTCAGAAACTCTGTGTATGATACCACTGAATGTCATGACCTCAGGGAGATAAAATGATAATTTAACACAACACAAAAAAGGAGTGAGAAGTAAGAGGGTATTCCTTAAGCTTTTCAAAAGTGACACAGAACACTTACGCATCAACTGATGTTAGACCACAAAGAGCAACAGAAAAAGCACTATGTAAGAAACATTCCTTCAGAAAGAGGAAGACTGAGTATGTGAGACAATTCAGTTGCCAGAGGTCAGTATGAAAATATGACAGTGAATTTAAGGCATCTCATTTCTAGGTGCAAATCACCCCTTTCTCATTCTTCCAAACTTATTCTCTATTCTGACTTCGGCAGACATCCCACTTATTCCTGCCTTATCTTTCAGCTCTCCTCACAGGTGGTTATATTGCCCAGCTTCATTTTGCTTTCCTTAAACTACAACAGTAGATGTTCCAGCTTTATTAAGACCAGCTTCTATTGAAACAAAGACCAATGGCAACAGTAAAAAAAACCCAACAAAACAAAGAAACAAAAAAAAAGGCAGTGAACAACATGAAAAATCTCTAGATTGTTCTAGAAGAGATAAGGTCTTCTCCATGCACATTTCTTATTGGTAGGAAGTAAGTTGTGAATAAAAAAATACCACCTACAATGCTACTGAGATGGTGCTAGCAGAAAAAATAATTCAAAATAGTCCTAAAAATCTCAGGAGAGTGTCAGTAAGTGGCACAAAAAACCCAAAAACCAAACAAGCAGGCTAGCATCTCTCTCAAGTTCTGAAATTACAGCCTCAATAACTTACCCTAAACAGGTACAGAAAAACTGCTTTACAGCAACACTTGAGAAATTGCATTATAGGGTAGTAAGGGACCACCTATCCAGTGACTGGAAGTATTGTAACTATGTGGATTTCAGCATGTTGTGATGGTATAATTTTGCCACCTGAGAAATAGGTGAGAGGCTCAGCCTCTCCCAGAATTAGTAAGAAATGACACAGCTGTGCAGCCTGTACCTGTAGACCGCAATAGTTGCAGTAAGAAGTGGAATTAGAGATGCTTAGTTTTCATAGGATTCATGCTTTGTAGCTGCTTTCCCTGGAGATAAAATGAAGATTTTTTTTCCCTTTTCAGGATATTCATACTGTTTCTCCTTTGTAAGGATTTCTACTAAACTTTCACAAAAACTCCAAGAAGTTAATGAGACACACACCCCTTACCAGACTGTTAAAATAGGCAAATGGCTGTCAAAAAATGACTGCGGCTACCAAGGAAAGAAGACAGTGAGGATAGAAAATGCACCCACATATGCAGACAGAATGCTGGAATAAATGTCTTTCTAGAACACCAGGCTGGACACACATAAATTGGTTTTATTAACAGTTGCTCATACCAGTTAATGCTGCTGAGGTGTATGATCCAGCTGATAGTTGCTTGATCTTGTGCTGGTTGGTAAAAAAACTAATTAAATGAAACGTGGTCCTTTCCTCTGTGTCACCTAATCCCAACTGGCCTTCACTGTTACCTCCAGCAGCATAGACATTTCCTTTTTCTGCATACAGAAAAGCACAGGTAAAACACAAAATGAAGAAATCAGAGCAAGTACTTTAATTGTCAATGGAGAAAACATCACAAAACCACTAGGGTCTATTGCCCTGAAATACCCTCCAGCTGAAATTAGCAGTTTCTGTTGTAGCTAGGAAGGTTTTCCTGCACAGAGTTGGATCAGAACTTCCTAAAGGCCTTACATGTATTTAGACTGCATTCCCCACTATTCTGGAGACTGATCTGAAAAATAAATATGATTGGAAGTTCTGCAAGAGCTCTGAGAAAATTACTATCAGTGGCCCTGGCAGTGAGAAGCAGCTCCTTCCACAAATAATGTATATTACAAGATAAAGTGGGAGGAAAAGGGTGAATGATGTCACACACAAGAAAAACCGAAGCTGTAGTACATAAATTAAAGAAATTAATAACTCGATAGTTTTGAGTACTGTGAATGAAATAAATTTTACCTAGTTTTTTTATTAGAAATATTTTACTTATTTTAATATTTAAATAACTTCCAATTTAATTAAAAAGGTATTTTTTTTAAGAATCTTGAAGTTAACGCTGATGACAGATATCTTCACCTTTAGAGAACTTTAAGATTTATATTTTTAATTTTAGTATGTTTTACATCTAAAGTGCTCATCTATGATGAAACAGATACGGCCTATTGTTACCACAAAACCAGACAGAAATGTGATAAATAAACTGACATATAATTTATAAATGGTCCTTGCTATATAAATGGCTACAAATTATCTAGCCAGCATGTACACCAAAGGTGACTAATATTTACTCTGTGCAGTCTTGCATACTCAATTATTATCAAAATGTTCTGTTTTATTCTAATAATCTTACAGTGCTCAGGGTATCCACATATATAAACCTCCTAAAAATCAAACAATCCTCTTTATAACATTACTGAAAGCTAAAGGATTGCAACCACAAAGATGGCTATTCCATTACATAAATTATAGAAGCACGACAAGGACCTTCATAAATTCTCTGTATGCTGTGTCTCTACAAATTTATTTTTAAGTTTAAATTTACAGTTTATTTATTTATCGCTTAAAAAGCAACTTGTCATTGAAATAGCAGACTGTGTTGTATAACCAAAAATGCAACAAAATTTGAAGACTGAAAACATTCAGTTCTACTGTATTTATTCAAATATATAACTTCACACTAATAAAGTTTATTTATCTAAGGTAAATTTGAGTACAGATGCATATAAAAATAACAATATATCTTTACAGGGCTTAAAGGAAATATTCATAGTTGTTAATCACACCTCAAATGCCCGCAAGAAATTTTTCCATATGACTACTACTAGGAAACTACTATCTAACATTAGTTTATAAACGCACTGGCGCAGAATAAATCAAACAATTCTAAAAAATTCCAAATTCTAAGAACTGGATGTCAAACACCTAAGTTTTAGCAGTCCTATTTTCATTTATTTTTCCTTTCTCAACACTTCTAAGGTTTCTAATGTAATTTTGCATGAAAGCAAAGGAAGAAATATATCTTGAATATGTATGAAATTGAGGTTACATACCTGTGTAAACTAAAGTGTGGTTTCTTCCACAAACAGCAAGTTTTGGTTTTTCCGGTTTTAAAGCTAAGAATTAAAACCAAAGAGGAGGGAAAGTTACAAACAAGCTGATAGCTGATTCAACAACAAAATGCTCTATGCTCTAGAGGGAGCTCTGGTTTCTTTTCACAGTTTTACCAACAGAATTATTACAAGATTCGTTGCCAATTTGTATCTAGCTCATGACTTATCAAATCAGTATTCCCTCAAGATAAGAAAATAGGTCAGATCTTAAAAACTTAAAACACTCCAGTTAACTTGATGATGGTTACTTCATCCCAATGCCACAGTCCCTGGAACTTACCATTTATGGGATATGCCTCAAAGAATATATTAAGTTGCAGGATAAAATTAATGATTTAAGCTGTTTTCAGTTTTCATTAACAGTACTATTGTTACTTCACTCTTAGACTTCTCCCACTATTGTAAATCTCTGAAACCATACTGTTCCTTTGTCTTACCATCCCTACCTCCCTTCGTTGTGCTCACATCCCTTTTCTGCTCTGTTCTGATCTCTTCCTGATCACTGAACTCAATTGCAAAGGGCACCCCTACCTGGACTAGTGCCCACACTTTTTTGCATATATCATCTTGTCTCAATTTCAGCTGAGTTTACACCAATGAGAGTGCCATTGCATGCACTTCTCTGCAGTCTGGTCACTTTGAAAGACTGGGAATATGTGTGAGAGGACTCAGGAGCTATTTTGGTGGGAAAGAGAATACAGAGGTTCCTCTTCTCCTATGATAAGTGTATTCCATTTCAGAAAAAGAGAGGAAAAATGGCTCCCTGACTTTTCCATCCTTGCTCCAGTTAGTGTTCATTGTCAACAAATTATCTTCTCTCAGTCATGTCCATGTACCCTATACAATGGTCAAAACCAGGATTATTTTTACATAATAAATTTTTAATTGCTTTTCCACTGCACTACTCCATAACAAAGTCAACAACAGTCATTCCTTTCACAAACCCTTTTTCAGTCCTTCCAGATCAACTTTCATCAGCTCTTTAACATTCAGATTAAAGTCCCTTCTACCAAGTCACCAAATAAATCTATCTACTCAAGCATGAACTGCCTCTGGTCAATCACACAGACACAAACTTAAATTGTCAAAATTCGTGTTTCTGCCTCTCCTATCCAACACCTACCACCACCATTAGGCTGGAACCATAACAGTTTCAATGGTGGCTTCTTCCTACAGTCTTTATATCCCAAACTCTGTCTCCAACTTCAGAGATGAGCTTAATCATCAGCTCTTCAGAAGCCTGTGCTCTCTAACCTTCCTCCCACTTAGGTTAATCAATTGTATTTTATGAGATATGCTATATTTACAATGTTGCAGGTGATTTTTCATAACCAATTTCATTAGTCTACTCAAGTCCCAGAAAATATTTTCTCAGAAAACATGCAGACACAACCATTTGGCTCCAAGCAGAAACTGAAATGTGTCCTTGCAACTCCATTCCCAAAGCCAAGTGATGACCAAATGCTAGTGAAAAAAGCTCCAGGAATTCCTCCTGCTGTCTACTGCCAAGAGAAAAAAGATACCCCCCTTGTGACTTTTTTCAATGGATGCCAGGTCTGGTTTGCATTGCTGTCATCTTCTCTTTGTCTTTTATTCTCCACTGCAATTTGACAGTAAACCCAAAACTTGAAACCCAATCCACCTAAGCCAAGGTAAGAATCAATCTCTCACATGGCTGACAGATGACGTGTACCTGAGAGTAGCTGCATTCTCCCTCTGAAGCAAAATAGAGACAGGAGCAAATAAAGGACAGTAGAACAAACTAAATCGGGAAGAACAGAGTTTGAACAAGCAGGATAACTTGTTTTTAACAATAAGCTAACAGATCGATCTGCTGGCAGAAAGAGTGAAGATAAACATTTAATAGTGAAAAGAAATGTGTTAATGGGATAGATCTAACTTGACATAAGTAAGGGGATAGGGAAAAGTATTGACTTAGCTTTGTTTGACAAGATAAAAACAAGTAGGAAAGATGAAGAAGATCACAGTGCAATAAAAACATTTTCCAAGACGTAGGAATTTATTTTACTGCCTCATAAAAATGTATTAACATTTATGCCCCCTTGGGCATTTCTTATACTTACTAAAAATGTAGCAGTACTTGTGAAAAGTTTCTGATAGATTTTTTTCATTTACAAAGTTGCTAAGATAATAGTGACACAGAGGTTACACCATGCTGTTGGAACTCTGCTTTCTAACACATAGACAATGCAGAGACCAACAACCTGATTATTGTCTGCAGTAAAAAATGAAGATGTGGTTTGTCATAAAAGGCAAATACTACATAAAATCAGAGCCCTCAAAAATGACAGGATTCTATGTATTTGAAGTAATCTTCAGATGCAAAAGGACTCAGAATCTGAAACAATGGAAAATCAGTCAGGGATCCATTTTAGCTACCTTCATGATCTTGTGCAGTAATGTGTACAGGTGATGAATAAAGAACCAGTTATTTTGGAATCACATCCTATGAAGTGCCTTTTTGCAAGGGTCTCCTTTCAAAAAGACAAAAAAAAAAGAAAAAAAAAGAAGAAAAAAAGAAAAATCACACAAACCTTTAACACATGTTGGTTTGCTGACAGTGTTCTTTGATCCTAGTCCTAACTGGCCCCAGTCGTTACTGCCGAACATGTACAGTTTACCTTTCCCTGAAAAAAAAAACACAGACAGGATCCATACAAGTGTTTGAATACCTCATTCAAGACTAGATGGTCATTCACTCACGATGAACTTATTGCTTTCTTTTTAATGTAAGGTTTAAGTTTAGGCAATTCAATACGTAAGTGTAAACAATAATTAATATCCCTGCAATTTTTCAGTTCAAAAATAGTAGTTGCATTGTTTAAGTAAGAAATCTCCAGCCAGAAGAAACGTCCTCATCTTTAATTACAGCACAGATGAAGTGCTCTTCAGAAAACAAGATGTTGTACTCTTGGGCAGACCCTGCAGTTCAGAAACCACAGTATTTATAGGGCCCCTTATAAAATAACAGCACATCTGACTGAACACCCACATCTTTTACCCCAAAGACAGGAATGAATAATGCAGCTATTTGATAAATACAAGTACAAATTTGTAATATTTGGCTTATTTGATTGTTTAGGGTAGGATATTTCTTTTACTGCTAAATGTCTTCTCTTAAAATGATTTACAAATATTCATTTCTATCAAATGTAGTTTCTGATAAATTTTCACAACTGTGTTAATTTGTTATTCTGCATATAAAGACGGAATGCATAAATCCACCATGCAGTCAGAGAGTTTTGTAAACTTAAATTCGTATGATGTGTCATTGGACTTGCATGTTTGACTGTTACAAGCAATGAATCACTATAATTCTGAAAAAACAGTGCTTTTTCTGAGGATGGTATACGAACTGCTGAAAATTTTGTCATCTGGGATGAAAACTAGACAGCCAAAACTGACTACTGACAATACCTTAAAACGAACTCATTTAATGTCATTTTTTTTAAACTATCACATCTTGCAAAGCTGTAAGGCTCCCACTGGCATATATGATCCTTGTTCCAACAGAAATCCTTGCAAAACTATAGAAACTGATTTGTCAAAAAAAAACCCACAAAAAAACCCCCAAACCAACAAATGAAAAAAACCCCATCCCCTCCCAAACCCCACCCTTTTACAACTGTTAAAAGGACTTTGTTTACTTTTGATGAAGGTCTACAGAGCTTTGTGCATTAGACTGCATCATAATGTTGTCACCCTAAACAGAAATTTGGTCATAGTATTTGTCACCCTCATCATCTACAATTACCACGACCAAAATCTGTAACAGTAATTCCATATAATAATGCCGAAATAATATGGCTATTTGTAACTTCGGTGCTGTAGGCTCCCAGTGAAGGTTCTGAACGTGATTTACAGGGACTTTGAAACATGATATTGCAATGTTTTAAATATAACAAAAAAAATCCTATTCTAATAAAAATATCCATTTATTTTCTTGAATATAACCACATAGTTTAAAACAAAAAAAAACCCAAACAAAATGAACCAATGCTTAACAATAACTGGTATCTAAAATCCCAATCAAATAGTTAGATTTTACAATTTTTGGCACATGGGGCTATGTGTCAATATTATGTCTTTCCAAGAAAGCTGGAAGGCAAGAAAGACTGAGGTCAAGTCCACACTCACAGTGTTCTACTAACAGCATTTATATCTCCATCCTAATTTTGATAATGCAATCATGTCCAACACATGCAGACCTGTCCCCGATGGCAAACACAGCTTAACATAAAGGATTTTTATCAGCAAATGACATCTATCCTATATTTGTACGGCTTCCTTGTACTCTTGCTTTACACTTTCTAACTACTTTCCTAAGACAGCAGTACTTCCGTGGGAGTATGATGCCAAGATGCCCTAATTCAATTTAAGCACATTCTCTTTTATCCATGGAAAATTCAAACAAGGTCATGCTTTTCATCCTATAATCTGCTGGGTTTTATATCAGTCTTTAAATTCTCAGGCATTGCTTTGTAAGTCAAGGAGCTTAATAGATGAGAGGAATTTTTTCACATTCTTTTACAACTGAGTGACAGCCTTTTATAATTTCAGGTTTCCTAGGAGTTTAACAAAAAATAAAAAATCTGGGAAGCAGTTAATTCAGACAGAGAATGAGAATTAACAGGCACTACAGAGGAACCTAAACAAATGCCAGTAATGGAGCAACATTTCTCAGTCCGTGCAGCAAATCAAGATTTGGAAGAGACATGATTCAATCTAAGCTGGCAAAGAAATCCAATATAATTTTGCATGCGAAAGGCACTGTTTTTATAACTGCATACTGAGATATCCCAGCCATCACACAAATGCACTGAATCCAACAGCAGACAAATAGGCAAGGATCAAATTTCAAAATTTCATAAACTCGAATTGCTGTTCGGTTTTTTTGCTTCCACTTTGGTGCTGTCACCCAGATTGTGGCCATCTGCCAGGTGGAATAGCTGGCACAAGACAGGTCCAGCAGAGTAAGATTATGAGTCTGGGCGGAAGGGAAACAACAGGATATAATGAAAAGGTTTAGTCAAACTGTTTTGGTGATGAAAACATACTTCCAACAGCAGTCTCCACCTCTTATCCTGATGCAAAACTGGAGTTTCTCCCAGGTAGGTGTTCACTGGCAGGTACACCAGCAGATGTTTCACCAACAGAAATTCAGGGCTAGCAGGGAAGCCACAAGACACTTCCATGTTTAGCAACACAGGTTTTGTGGGACACTTCAGTAAGAGAGTGTCTCCTACCTCGTTTCTCATGAATAGTTGCTATCACAACTGTGATTCCTGGGAACCCCATCAGTCATGTGCACCTCTGGTTCATGAAGTGCTTTTAAAGGCATTCATTGGGCAGCTGGGAAATACCAGCTGAAATCCCATATGCTTTGTCATAACAGACAGCCAAGTACTCTAATCACCTATGTTTAAAGGTATGTTTTACATATCCCCCCCCCCTTGCTTTCTAAATTATATTAGTGTGGGAGAGAAATAAGATGGGGAGAAGATGTCCAAACCTTGAGCATTTACTACAAGATCCTACTGAGAAACTGTATCTGAATAAAACATAAAAGGCAGTATTTTGTACAGAGTATCATATGCCAGGCATCATGATTATTTTTATTATTTTTTTTATTTGAGTTATTTAGTGAATAAACTATGTTAACAGTTGATTTAAAGCTCATATACAAGTCAAATAGATCCCAGGAAAATAGAAGTAACATCAGTTTTTTTAGGCAAGTCATGATAGCCTCAAGAGCTTTATTTAGCATCAAGAACAGTCATGCTTAGGACATTTGGCATCACACAAACAAAACCAGCATAGTATGTTGCTGCTCATATACATCAACACATATGTGGACTAATCTTTCTCATCCTCCCTTTGCAGTCGATGCAAAAGATACTATGCCATGTTTTGATGACCTGCTGGTAAGCAGAAAGAAGAAAACTGGTGACAAAACACCTGGAGAGACTCCAAAGTCTCTTTGTTGAATGTTCAACAAACGTCTCACAAAACCTGAAATTATGAGTATACTATCTTCTTGTGGTTCCACATGCACCTCCTTTCACTCCCACTTTTACAATTGATACTTTTTTCTTTCCTTCTGCCTTCCTGTGTTGGGGGCTTCAATTCTCTCCAGAGCACTGAGTTCAGAAAAGGTGTCTTCATTCATCGGCATTTTCCCCCTCGTGAACAGGATCGGTCTCTTTGATTAAATGTGGTTAAGCTGCCTAGGATACTCTAATCAAGGCAAATAAATAATAAGACAGCTGTTAACTTTAAGAGCTTTGTAGGAAAGAAAATTAAATAGACAGGCATTGGGAGGCAATTCTTAGATGTAGGCATATTTTTACTTCTTCACACCAGCTCCCATGAGGATGAATTAATTGCTTTCCAAAGTCTGCAGTTATAGAAGATTCAGGGAATGGACTGTCAGTATTCTTGGGCCAACAAATACAGAAATGAGGCAAGAACCATAATTAAACACGTTACAAGTGATACTGGAATATATACTGCTCATGACTACATTGAAGACCTAAAGAAGACCACTGCTTAAAAAAATTCCTGCTTGGACATTTTAATCAAGGTTATGCCAATGGTAGTCAGCAAAAGAATAAAGAATCACGAATTTCAATCCCAAACTTCCTTCCTGGAGAAGGAAACATTTCTTCAACTAGCTTAGCAAGCCAAATCAAAGTCAGCAAGTAACTATCACTGGTCCCTTCTATTCCAACATGCAGAGACAGCATGTAAATAAAATTTTGGACTCTTAACTCCTGACCTAGAAAGGTGAAGGATGGAGTGTTTTATATTTATTTTACACTTGTCTTTATAAAAGTCATATGGGAATACTGATCCTGGATTAGATGAAAGAAGTATTTGAAAGGTTCCGAATATTTTGTTTGAATGCTAAATATTAGTTCTTGTACATTTTCTTCATTAGTATTCGGTCAAGATTCAGTGCTAGATGTAGCTGTCTCTCCTGCCCAAATCCAGCATTAAGGAATGATTTGTATCAGTTATCATTGTTGAGCCATGTTAAGTGTAAAACTGATATATTTCTATATTTTAATCTACCTCATATTCCCACTGTTCCCTACAAACATAGGTCCCACTCTCTCTTTCAGGGTGTGGAAAAAAAGGGG
>VZTE01000370.1:498497-509892 GCA_013397775.1 Eulacestoma nigropectus | reverse complement strand
TGGGCCCTCCCGGCCAGAGAGCCAGAGAGTGCAGGTCAGGGAATGGAGCTGGGAAGGGGCTGGAGCCTCAGGAGCAGCTGAGGGAGCTGGGAAAGGGGCTCAGCCTGGAGAAAAGGAGGCTCAGGGGGGCCCTTCTGGCTCTGCACAACTCCCTGACAGGAGGGGGCAGCCGGGGGGGGTCGGGCTCTGCTCCCAGGGAACAGGGACAGGACAAGGGGAAACGGCCTCAGGCTGGGCCAGGGGAGGCTCAGGTTGGACAGCAGCAGGAATTTCTCCATGGAAAGGGTGCTCAGGCCTTGGCAGGGGCTGCCCAGGGAGGTTTGGAGTCCCCATCCCTGGAGGTGTCCAAGGAAGGCCTGGACGTGGCACTCAGTGCTCTGGGCTGGGGACAAGGTGGGCATTGGGCACAGCCTGGACTCCATGGGCAGGGAGGGCTTTTCCAGCCTAAATAATTCTGTGGGAGGGCATGAAGGACACCGAAGAATGTAATTATAGCAAATTGGCACCACGGTGCACTGGGGTTCTCCTGGAGGAAAGAAAGTCTAAGCTTCATGTGGGCCTTTTTTTGGCAAATCTCCATCCACAGCCTTAGAAACAACCTTTAATGTCCTGGCTGGTGATTTTCCATGGAAAGTATGTCGCACATGCCAAGGGTAAAATGCCTCCCCTGGGGAACAGCAAGGTGTCACCAAGGGTGCCTTGTGGCTGCTGATTGAGAGGAAGGAACACAGCTGGGCTCTGGGCTGGTTCCATGGCTTTCGAAGCACAGGAGGAAGAGGGGGAATGCCTAATGCTGCAGAACAGCAAAGGCAGCAGACTGGAATCCAAGGGGAGACCTCCCTGGTGACACTCAGCAGTGTAGAAAAAAGCTCCCCACGTGACTCAGGCAAACACAACTGAGTGAGAAAAACAAGCTCTTCAAATAAAGCTCCATCAAGCAGCTGCATGTGCTCAGGGGACACATACCCGGATCTGGGAGCTCAGCTGTGACCTCACAGACGCCTTCGGGGTGTTCGAGCACAGACCCACCATTACAAACCCTCAGCATCAAAGCAAACCCTTTAATTGCTCATTCCCAATGTTCACTGCCCGCAAACTGGTGTGATATTTTAACTAAAGATTAAATAGTGAGGCTGCTACAAGCATATCTTTCCTCTCCCGGGGAACTTTATTACTACAGCAGGTAATGCTTAGCCAAGACTCAGCACTGCTGTCCTCTCATCCATATCCATTGTACAGAACCATGTTAGAACACCTCCACATCCCTGGGAGTGTCCAAGGCCAGGCTGGACAGGGCTTGGAGCAACCTGGGGTAGTGGAAGGTGTCCCTGCCCATGGATTGGTATGAACTTTAAGGTCCCTCCCAACCCAAACCAGTCTGGGATCCTATGCTTCTATGTTTGCATTGTCGTCCTCACTTGGTAGTTATGAAATGTTTCAGTGCTTTCTTGGGGGTTATGTAGCATTTAAAGCTTAAAAAGAGAATAACCTGTGCATTAAGAGATTTTTTTACTCTTCTAATACTCCCTTTATATTCAGCAGTTATAAAGGTTTGATTTGATGAGCCCCCCAGGACTCTCCATCCTGTGCTGTGCCCAGATCACACAGCTCAGTGAACTGGGTGCAAAGTGCCTCCACACCTTTCTCAGCACGGCCTCAAAAGTCCTGAGCAAAGACTCCAGGGAGGCAGCAGGGTTTTAAAGGCTGAAAAAGGAAAAGAGAAGCAAGGAAATTCAAGAAGGGAGTAGGGAGAAATACACAACATATGAAGAGCAGAGCAGAGGCTGGGGAGGAAGGCACCACACAGTGGGTGGTTTCCAAAGAACAACCTGACACTACCCTCACATGTGGCCACTCAGTGCTGGATCACTCATCTCCATCATGGCAGTCATTTAGTAACATTTTAGGACTTGCCATCATCACCAACAGCTATTTAAATTTGGGATCTACAGCAGCACTCCCATAGAATTGTACTTCTCCTGTCCCTTATTTAGTACTAAATTAGTCATCTTTTTGCTGTGACAATTCACTGGTGAAGGCAAATCTTAAAAATGAGCTTGCAAGTGTTTTGAGCTTCAAAAATCTGTCTCTGTAAAAGCCCGATGATGGTTCTGCATTTCATCATGTCATGGCTGCATATCACCGGAAAAATTAAAGTCACAGCTCCAGGAAGATAACAGGGTAATGTCTGGAAGGGCTCCTGGCTGTCAGGAGGAACCCTCACAACTGAAAGGCAAGAGAAAATCTTTCCCTAATCTTTCCTTTCTGAAATTGCATCGTTATGCTGAAGTACTCAGAGCTATCACAGGAGCACAGCCACCCACACACCCCGATGCACATGACAGGAGGCTCTGGCAAGGCAGAGAAAGCAGAGCTTCATTTCAAGGAGAAATCCCAGACAACCAGATCTAAACAGCCTTAAGGCATCCTTACACCAAAGAAAAAGGCAGAAGAGTCTGGGAAATGCCCCTGTGAGCATGGAAATGGCTCTGCCAGCCCCAAAGTCATTGCTGCTGCCACAGCCCCTCACCTGGCCTAAGGGAAGGGATCCAATGGGAAATCCTGCCCCACCTCACGTCCAGCAGTGCCAGGCTCCAAAGAGGAGCAGCTTTGATGGAGCTGCAGCCCCGGGCGAGGGCTCTCTCAGACAGCCCCAGGGGAAAGGCTAAAAATTGAACCCCTCAAAGGCATTTTTGCTCTGATTGCCTGACAGTGGCCAAAAGGCAGTTCAGACTAACACCTCCTTCTGCAGCTTCTAAGTGTAATTCACTTGTATTTTCCCCCTTCTCCCCATTTTCAGTAGGTCAGTAGATACTTGTGCCTGCAAAATATCCATCGGAGCTGCCAGCTAGCTAAAAAAAAAATAATTGTGCTACTGGCAAAAAATAAAATAAGAATTAAAAAAACCTCACATTCCTGAAACACACCAACTCCATTCAAAGAGGGGTTTTATTTATCCATTTGGGTTTAAACACAGCTACTAAAGAAGGTGACATCTCAGAGATTTCCGCCTGGGACAGAGCTCCTGGCAGCATCAGAGGAGTCCTAAAATCCAACACGCAGTGTTTAGAGAAACAGGGAATTAATCTTGTTCTATCAACTTTGAAAGTGCCTCTGTAGCACCCAGAGAGCCTTTCAGGCAGGGCTTTGCAGGCTGTCCTGGCTTTGCTTTGACTGCTGTTGTAGCCAGGATCTACAGCTTCCGTAGGAGAAGATTATCTGTTATCCCACCATTTGGGAGCACCTCCTGCTGTGACAAAGTCTTTTCTCTGCTTAATCTCTTAAATTTCACATAACTAACAAAGGTGCACCACATTCAGCATCACATTTCTTTCTCCTGATGGCCCTCAGGCCCTCGGGGGCTAAACGATCCCTGAATGGTATTTAACATCACCAGAGCTGATTCTTAATTCACTGATAAACTGAAATCTGATGGCATTTTGGGGTTCACAACCACAGTTGCTTTGGTCACACTGCTCATTCATGCTTCTTCTACTGTATTTTATGGGAAGAAACAGAGTTGGAAGGGATTACATCACAGCCCTGGAAATAGAAAAAAAGAATCATTCTGCACTGCTGTGTTGTCTACAAGGAATACTCCTGGCATCAACAGAACCATTTAATCCCTTGCTCTCATTCGGTCCATTCTCTCCTGGCTCAGACAAATCTCCACCGCTTTATGCCAGGAGAGTGAATATCCTGCCAGTGAAAGGCCGGGAGTCTGTTTGAACAGGGATCACACAAAGCAGAGCTCTTTAGGATGTGAGGGTTTATGTGGGGCTCCATGACACCTCCTCAGGCTGGGGACACCTCCAAAGCCCAGGGGCACAAAGCAGAACTCAGGGCATTGCCCATCCAGAGCTGCTGGCAACTTTGGGGCATTGATCTTCACACAGGCAGCAAATCCAAGGGGAGCAGGGAGGTCCTGGGCCCACCAGTGGGATGTGGATTTGGGGGAGATGTTTCTGCAGCCAAATGCTGCCATCAAGGGTTTTAATGTAATTTAAAGACAAGGAGAATTGAAGACTTAAAGGTCGTAAAATTTCGTAATTAATCAGAGCGATACTAAATAAGTCACTAAAAGTAAAAGCAACCCAAACTCCTCTCCCATCAGTTCACTTGCTCATAGATTCCCATCTGCATGCCAAGAGGGAAGGATATTTTCTATCCATGTTCCCTGACTAAAGAATGTGCTGCAATGCAGAAACGCAAAGTAGAGAATTGGAGAGAAAGAGCTAAACCAGTGTCGTATAATGTCATGTACGATTATCTTCATGTGAGCACGTCCAGCAGCCCCAGGCGTGGCTGAGGGAGCTGGGAAAGGGGCTCAGCCTGGAGAAAAGGAGGCTCAGGGGGGCCCTTCTGGCTCTGCACAACTCCCTGACAGGAGGGGGCAGCCGGGGGGGGGTCGGGCTCTGCTCCCAGGGAACAGGGACAGGACAAGGGGAAACGGCCTCAGGCTGGGCCAGGGGAGGCTCAGGTTGGACAGCAGCAGGAATTTCTCCATGGAAAGGGTGCTCAGGCCTTGGCAGGGGCTGCCCAGGGAGGTTTGGAGTCGCCATCCCTGGAAGTGTTCAAAAGGCAGGTGGATGTGGCACTTAGGGCCACGGTTTAGGGGTGAACAGGGTGATGCTGGGTTTATGTTTGGGTTTTATGACCTTAGAGGTCTTTTCCAACCTTAAGGGCTCTGTGATTCCACATATCAGTTGGCCAAAAAATACAGGGTTCACTTGTTTAAACAAACACAAAGGCAGCCTCCCAGCAGTGCCATCTATCCATAAAACGCACAAATCCAGCCATCCTAAAGGAACAAACACAGCAATTCTTACACGCACAGCAGGCACAACTCCCACCTACAGAAATTCCTGGGAAGAAGGCAGGAAAAGATCAAGTGCCTGCATAAAAATCCTGTCCTGCTGCACAAAATCCTCTCCGGACACATTCACCTCTCAATCCTTTTGCTGTCCTTTCCAGGGATTCAAGAGACCAAAGAACCATCCCTTGCCAACCTAGATGAACTGAAAGCTGCTCATGGTGTTGCTGACGGCTGAACAAGCATCTTGCCACATCTGCAGAGAGCCTGAAAATCAGAGAGACAGCAGAGTGTCACCCAGAGGACACCACAGAAAGGAGGAACCACTGCTGGAACGTGCATGGAGGTCCTGGCAGCAGAAAGATGGATGTGCTGGAGGATATGGAGCTTCTGCATCCCTACCAAGCAGAGGATCCACTTTTTTCCACTCAGGTCTCCATCCCTGCCTCTCTCAGAAGTCCCCCATGGCCCAGGGTGTGCTGTCCTCACCTCTGAGCAGGCCAGGAGGACAGAATCCAGCCTCAAACACTGAATCAGGAAGGGATCCACAGAAACACAAAGCACTTGGGTCTGCTCACACACAATTCCAGGCTGGTGAGGAAGAGAAAAATCGGGGAAATTATCTGTTCATAATTGTAATATCCATTACAAGACAAGGATTCTAATTACTGTGTTTTTCTGTTTCTTTGCTTGTGCTCCACAGAGCAAATTGTACAAAGGAAATGGATTTGTTTCCGGGCAGTTCTGTGCTCCTTTTCCATTTGCCACATTTGCCTGGCAAGCAGGGAAGCAACATCAAGCACTTGGCATCAGAGGTCTGGTAGGCACCTATCCCCATGCCAGAGGGACAGCTGGAGGCACCCAGCCAGATCACAACTCTACTGCACAATTTCAGGGATACTTTTCTTGAGGATTCAGAATCCCAGAATGATCCCTAATACCTGTGTGAATCTCAGGAATGTCACAATTTTGCTGGGTATCCAATCTGAGTGTTGAATTCTCAGCTCTTCCCCTAGGAGAATGCTAAAAATTAATACTTCTTCCCTGTCAATCAGGGGGAAGAACAACTTTTCCCATTAATTCTGGTGGGCACCATGTCATGAGTCAGTTTTGAAGTTCTTGCCAACAACATCCTCAAAATACAAATGTGTTTGTAGAGGTCCCTGCACTTCATCCCCAGGAAGAGAAACCTGCCTCAGTCTATGGCATATGACAAAAAAGGTCCACAAGAAGCCCTTAGAGAGATTTTCCGAGTCTTTCTGCTCGTTCATTATAGAATTATAGGATCATTTAGGCTGGAAAAGCCCTCCCAGCCCATGGAGTCCCAGCTGTGCCTGATGCTCACTTTGTCCCCAGCCCAGACCACTGAGTGCCACGTCCAGGCCTTCCTTGGACACCTCCAGGGATGGCAACTCCATTAAAGGATTCGTGATTCCCTTCATTGTTAATATGCCTGAAGTTTTCTAAACAAAATTCCATTTATTTTATACTTAAGTAATATAAGCAGGAAGACATCAAGGATAGGAAATGGCAAGTCTGAGTGGATCAAGGGATGAACAAAAGCAATTTTAGTAAGAAATCTAGATGAGAAAATCGGAAATTTTTCTTCAATTTCAAGAATAAAGCCTGCAGAAGGTGGAGGACTTGTGCTATGAGGAGAGACTGGGAAATTTTAGATTCTTCAGCTTGGAGAGGAGAAGCTTCAGGGTGACCTAGTTGTGACCTTCCAGTACCTGAGGGGGCAACAAGAAGCATGGAGAGAGACTCTTTACCAGGGCCTGGAATGCCAGGACACAAGGAATGGCTTCCCACTGGCAGAGGGCAGGGATAGATGGGATATTGGGAAGGAATTGTTCCCTGGGAGGGTGAAGAGGCCCTGGCACAGGGTGCCCAGAGAAGCTGTGGCTGCCCCTGGATCCCTGGCAGTGTCCAAGGCTAGATTGGACAGGGCTTGGAGCAGCCTGGGACAGTGGAAGGTGTCCCTGCCCATGGCAGGAGTGGCACAGGATGGGCTTTAAGGTCCCTTCCAACCCAAACCAGTCTGGGATTCCATGACAAACCAAGGCAGAGTCAGCTCTGACTCCTTCAGAGTCATTCTTCTCCTTCAGAGAAGGAATTCCAAGGTTGCAGTTTCCCCTTCTTGGCTCTGGCTGTATCTGGAGTCAGAACATTCTCAGAATAAAGGCTTTTTTTTTTTTTGTAATGTAGCAATTAGATGTTCAGCAAAGCATATTTCCATCCTAATTCAATTCCTTTCATGCATCCCCCTTGGACTGATCCCAATTTTGTGTAGCAGGATTTCTCTGCCATCCATGAGGAGTGTAATTTCTTCTCATGCCACACTGGGGGAAACTGTTTTATGATCCAGCTGTTGGTATCCTATTACCTTCCAATGAATCCTTTATTGCTAGCAAACATCATGCTCTCACTACTTCAAAGTTAAATACTATCCCTATAATTTATCTACTATTTATAGCCAGTATTTTATATCCAGCATATAATATACAGCATTTTTTTGTATTTATCCTCTGCAAACCGGATCCTCTGATCCCATCCCCTCCCTAAATTAAATGATGGAGTTCCATGACCCTTGTGCAGACCTTTTCCCTCATACTGAACAAAACAAACCATGAAATCAAATGCAGAGAAAAATATTTCATCAGCTGAATCACAGAGTCTTCTCAGCAAAAAAGGAACTACATATTGGAACAGAACTATGAACTTCCCATTGATAAAGCCTGGGAACAGGCTTTGCAGGACAAAAAGCAGGAGAACATTAAAATTCACCCCTTTTTCATCTCCACATCCTCCACCTGCCTCAGCCATATGCAAAAAAAAAGCAGAAAACCCCAATATCCAGAAGCTCTGGTTCAACCCCGCAGGAAATTGTTAAAAAACCCAGAATTTGAATGGCCAGTCTTAACCTTATTTTTTGTAACCTTTTGACAGCATTGCCCAATGAACAACCCCACTGCTTTCAGCAGGCTGAGGGGTGATGATTTAAGGACTTTTGACTGTAGTGTAAAAAACATGGCTTTGACTGAAGCCACAATAATTAGAAAAGCCACAAAAAAAGGACAATTTTTCTCTCAAGTGTCTCTTTTACCAAATCACAGGTGACTCTAAGCCTTTGCTGCTGGCAAGGAATAATTAATTTTAAAGCTACTGAGGTTTTGTAATAGCATTAATTTCTGTGGACACTTCAGTGTCAAAAGCATTTTAATTAAAAAAATCAAAATTACTTCAAAGTCTGGATGATTTTGGTGTTTCCATTCCCGAGACCACAGCTCAATATATTTGTTCCCTTCATTAAGGGGCATCTTTTCTTGATGGTTGAAATGCTCTCCAGGATTCCAGTTCCACCCTTAGCCCCTGCAGCCTCCTAGGTGAATTATGTTATTTGCTATGTTATATCGTAGAATTATGGTATAATATTATTATATTACATGCCAAAATATATTATTCTTGACTCTGTTTGAAGCCAAATATTCAGCTCCGTATTTACTAAGCCAAAGTGGTCTCGACATAAAAGAACTTAAAATTCCTCCCACATCTCAAATAGAGCAAAATAACATTGCATGATTTTTTTTTCCCCTTTTAAGTCATCATGCAGTGAAATTGGAACCCAAGCAGACAGCGGGGATCTCACACCATTTGTTCTGCTCCGAATGAATGCATTATGGACTGGGAGTCATTCCGGCTGCCTCTCCTCACTAATTCTGAGGGAAAAATACTCATTTTATTTGTCAGGGACACAGATTTCGCATTGCCCATGTGCCAGGGAAAGCAATTTTATGAAAAGCCTGTGACTGATGGAGAAGGAAGGCACACACCAGCTTTCAAATGCCCAAAAACCACCTGAGCTGTGCGTGGTTCCACAGATTCCACTGTAAATTCCAGTGTTCTCCCAAGACAACGATTTGATCCCCATTCCATCTATCTGCAGGCTGCCAGAACAGGCAATTTGAAATTGTGGTAATTAAAAGTTTTAATTAAACCGTGGAAAACACAAGCACACTAAATGTGCTGATACTCCAAGCCAGAAGCAGAGATGGATTTATCTATGGAATGCTGCAAGGTGTGATGGCATATTATGATTATTAAAGCTTACAAATCAGTTACAACCATCTAAAACCATCGCCGACAATAATTACAAGCCTAAAACAAGCAACTCACTTCATTCTCATATCATGAGAGCTCCTCTATTAATCTGTTCCTTATCAAGAAGTTCTTAATTGGAGGAGGCTGCACTAAGAAAATCACACTCAAAAAATCCAAACCCACTTTTTTTTTTTTTTAACACAAACCTCAAATGAGCAAAAAAGCCTTGAATAAAACTTAGGTATTTTCTCCTCTGCATAACAATAACGTTCTGTAGAGCACATGAAATGATCAAGAAACTTCAGAATCTCAACAACAAGGAGAAAAACTAAACAAGTGATAAAAGCACTGATGTCATCAGAATGCCAAGTGCTGGGGGCACAACTCCCACCTGCCTATACAGAATGGTGTGGGAATCTCTAAAGAGAAATGGGGAGGCTCCAAAAAATGTGACTGTCACAAGTGTCTTTCCTAGACCAAAAAGAATGTTATTCAACTGTTCCCTCTCAGCTTCTGCATTCCTTTGATTATGGACACATCCAAGTATCCCAGTCCAACATGCTCCCATAAATTTTCCTTGTGTCTCCTCCATATCTGATCCTGTTCCACCTCTTTGAAGAACAACAAAAGTAAAGCAAATTCCTGCTCTCCCAGAAGCCCTGGCTTTGTCTGGGACTGAGTTATTTTTCCTCCCAGTAGCTTGTTCAGTGTTGTGGGGTGGGATTTAGGATGAGAATTCCATTGCTAAGGCACTGATGCTGTGGTTGGTGCTGGGTCATGCTTACCCCAAGTCAAGGACTCTCAGTTTTCCATGCTCTGCCATCCAAACACAGCAGGAAGGAACCGGGACAACAACTCACCCTTACAAACTCTCTACATGAATCCATCTGAGACCCTTCCAACTTGTGGCATTCCAGCTCCTCCCTGCACCCCACAGCAAGGGCTTCTCTATTTATCTTGGTTCTCCAAATTCTCCAGGTTCCCTCCTCAAGACAGGCCTGCATTTCCTCAGTCTTTTCCTAAAACTACTTTAGAACCTACCAAAGACTGTGCAGAATTCAGGGTTTGCTTTTTAAACTCAGCACTCCCATCCCTTACCTCCCCGCCTTGGCAGGGTTTGAATTATTTGATTACACAGCACTGAACATTTTCCATATTTCATCCAATGATGAGCCAAATTGAAATGCAGGGTCCACACAGCATCTGAATATTGTATTGTTCATCAAGTAGAGATGGAGAGCAAACCTCCCCTCACCAGAATCTTCACAGTGACAGAAAAACAAGCCTGTGTCAAATTAAAACTGAAATTACATCCCTGCATAAACAGCAGGAGCAGTGAAATGGGAAAAATTGCCATGCAAATTATCTCAGCTGGCAACATGTGTTCTTTACAAAGGTCTAACAGAGAAATACTGTGAATTCTGGGCAAAAAAAACCCTCAAACACCAAGAACCCCAAACTATACTACAAGAGAGTGAGCCTGATGACACCTACCAGCCTTCTACTATCCCAAAGCCAGCCTGATTTTTAAAGCCTCAAGAGCTCAAAACACTGGATTTGCTTCAGACTGAATTCATGAGAACATTTTCCAAGCAACATGTGGGAGGCAAGGAACACCAACTGATTATTAAATACCAGGATTTGGAGAATACAACCTTTGGGTGCATAGCCTGTGGCATTCCAAGTCATTTCTCCATGGATTTAACACAGTTTGTGTGGGAAGAAGCTTCACCCATCCTTGAGGGTTAACGCTGAACTGTTAATAAGAGTAATAATGTGATTTGCACTAAACAATTTCTGTATGAAGAAAAAAAGCATGTTTTAAATTAAAAAAAAATAATTTCTCCTGAAATTACAGTGACCCATAGTTGGCAAATACATGATGGAACTCAGAAACCTGCCAGGTGCTCCCATGCAATACTTTGCACCTCCTCTTTCACAGTCCATGAGAATAACACACAACAGAGGTATCCGGGACTAAAAAAAGGGTGTGAGAGAGGCTGGAAGTGTAAGGATTCAGCTTAGAACCAATTTCAGTGTTTATTGTGGTAATGATCCATGTTTTATGTGAGGAAAGTCTGGGTAAATGAGTCTATCCCAGATGACCGTGAACCGACACCTGCTGTGAGGTGTGGAGAAAGGCAGAGAGAGCCCCAGGAGGTACCAGGAAAAGACATGAAGAGAAATTCCATCATTGCTCTGGCCTCATCTACCCAGAGGCACTGTACCTGAACCAACAGAGGGACAGGTGGGCAAAGAGCATCTGTGCTGTGAGAGCACCACGGATGTGACAAGGGATCTGGCTCCTGGCTGTACATATGACTGGAGTAAACACCACCGCAGGGGAGGGGCTATTCCTCCTTTTTCCTTTCCCTTCCTTTCCCTTCCTTTGCCTTCCTTTCCCTTCCTTTCCATCCCTCCTCTTCCCTTCCCTTCCCTGAACTTCCTCTCCTCTCCTCTCCTCTCCTCTCCTCTCCTCTC
>VZTE01000370.1:449964-498427 GCA_013397775.1 Eulacestoma nigropectus | reverse complement strand
CCTCTCCTCTCCTCTCCTCTCCTCTCCGACCCTTTCCTCTCCTCTCCGACCCTCTCCGACTCTCTCCGACCCGACCCTCTCCTCTCCTCAACATCCCGGAACTTGCCTGAACTTCCCTTCCCTGAGCTTCCCTGAACTCCCCTTCCCTGAACTTCCCTTTCCCCAAAGGCTATAAAGCAGGAATGAACCCATGGAGGTGGGAATGAGACAGGGAACCACTTAGGGCTAAATTACAGCTCCTAGGGGAAAGATTCCAGAAACTGGGAGCTAAAGGAGAAAACAAGTTCAAGATGCCCCACAGTCATTTTCTGGATGCCAGACCCCAGCAGTGTCCCTGGCACCCTGTGGCACCACTGACAGCATCCTTTGAAGATGTTTTTCTCTCCCTCTGGAGCAGGGGAGCAGCTTTCCCTGCTGAACAACAGGATGTGCTCAGCTGCAGCACCCGAAGGTCACACGTTAATTGTACCTCATCTCAACACCAACACTCCCAAATGAACCTTTGTGCCCAGGGCTGACTTCAGTTTACTTCTCATCAGTGGCCTACGGGTGGAAATAAGTCATATCAGCCCCTACCTTCCCCCAAGATCCCTAGGTTTCCTTTGGGACATATTTTCCACACCCAGCTTCTCCTGTGAATGTGAAAGCTTCTACTAATCTCAACCAAAATAATGTGGAAGAGCTGGGGTAAAAACAAGAAGATAAAAGGGGAAGGCAGCAGGATCTGTAAGCATAGTGGCTATAATCAGTATCTAAAGGTAGGAGCTACTTCTTGGAGCATCAAAAGAGAGCGATGTTTACGGACATTTGTTTCCCCAAAGGGAGGTCATAAAGCACCATTTGAATGATTTCATATCTGCTCCAAAGATTGGTACAGGAGAACTTCAAAAGATAAGGATACATCATTCTGCAACTCAAACTGCTCTCCAAAGTCCCATCAATGTTGTTCATTCTTCCCTGCAGAAATGAACCCATAACTCACTCACAGGCGTTGCAAGAAACGCCATAAAATTGTCGGTATCTCGCAGGGCAAACGTCTGTGTGGGAAAGATAGTGTGGAATTATGGTGCATGTGAACCCTCAGCAACCTTCCTGCTGATACTTCATCACCTGCCACACAACCGTGGCTGCCCCAACTATAAAAATCATATATGGAATGGTTTGGGTTGCGAGGGACCTCAAAGCTCATTTCATTCCACCCCTGCCATGGGCAGGGACAGCTTCCACTGTCCCAGGCTGCTCCAAGCCCCATCCAGCCTGGCCTGGGACACTTCCATGGATCCAGGGGTGGCCACAGCTCCTCTGAGCACCCTGTGCCAGGACCTGCCCACCCTCCCAGGGAACAATTCCTTCCTGATATCCAACCTAAATTTTCCCATTGAGCTGCTGGACTTGAGGTGGATGGAGTTCAGGTGGGATCTCTGTGAAGGAAAAACCTCCTCGGACAGCAGACATTTTACAGCCAGCAAAAACACTGAATATATTTAACTATTACAACTTAAAAGGTGTGAAGGAAGGGGTTTCCAGCCAGATAATGTTTTCCACAGCCTATCCTTCAACAATTTCACATTCGGAGGTGTCTTTACAACCTCATGTTTGTTCTCTGCTCACACTCCCAGGGTGTCACAAGCAGCTTTACAAAAGCTTTCAGATCACCAAGGAACCACAGGGCTCCACTTTCTATTTTCATTTATATATTTTTAAGCAAGATGTTGAAAATCCCTGTAATTAGAACTAAAAGCATGCACTTGTGGGACCTCTCAATTGAAAACCACCGGTGAGTTCCCACAGGATGTTTCCACTAGGTCCAGAAGTTTCTGAGACTATTTTATTAATCAATAAATGCACCCCAGTTTTAAAATGTGTTTATATATCCATGCTGCAAAACAAGATTCCATGACTGTGAAAATTGCATCTCTTCTCACAGCACTTCATTTCCAGCAAATTAAACGTGGCACTACCGATAACCTCCATAATGAGGCAACTTGATGTGAAATAATTCCAGGTTTTCACAGCCTTCAGGAACAATTATGTTAAATGTATGGTGATTTAAGTGACTGAGTTTGTTCAAGCATATCTGCAGAGCCTTTTCCCCACCTTCCAGGCCTCGAAGGCTCCTGCAAGTGATCTTGGTCACACAGGAAAGCTGGCTTGTGGTTGTGGTGAAAGCCTCAGCACGTGGCCTGCAGAGACTGCTGAGTGCAGGGAGCCTTTATGGATTCTTCTTTGAGGAACTCTGGAAGAAAACCCCACAGGGAGCAGATGGGAGGGGAGCTGCAAGTCAAGGCAATGCTGTCACATGATTTTTTTGTGTTTCTGGCTGTAAGAAAGAGCCACTGGACCCCAGTGTTATATCGGAAGTGCTTCCTCTGCCATCTCTTGCCCTGCAGCAGCACATGCATTTACCTTAGGGTTGGAAAAAGGAGAGTAGAAAGTTCATTCCCGTCCTTGCTGTGGCATTGTACCTTTTCTTGTGACCTCAGCAGAGGACTGAAGGAAGTTCTGCCCTGAACAGATTGTGCAGAGAGGCTCTGGGGTCTCCTCCCTGGGGCTGTTCCAGAGCTGTGTGCACACAATGCTGTGCCCTGTGCTCTGGGATGGCCCAGCTGGAGCAGGGAGGTGCCATCAGGTGCCCACTGTGGTCTCTTCCAGCCTGGCCCATTCTCGGATTCTGACCATGGAGGACATATCATCTATGTAAATATATCAGTGGATACTCTGGAAGCAGGATTAATTCTATAAAATATCCATCTTTAATGACAGAACGTATTTTTCACTAAGTAATTCTCACGAAGTTAATATACTCTCTCCAAAATGAAGCCATATTTCAAGATTTTATTATTACAACATACAAAACTGGGGGTTGAGACATGGGTGAATACCAATGATCTGGTGAGAGACGAGTCACAGCCAACACAGTCCAGTAGAACCTTTCAAGCCCTCACATTTTATTTTATTGTGATAATATGGCATAGAACTTTTTATGGAATAGTCTAATAAAAGTGATACAGCACTGTGTGAAAGCATTTAAATAAAAGGACTACTGGATCCTGTCTTTCAAGGTCTGCTCAGCTGGGAGTTGTTCTCTGAAAGGTTTGCTGGAGACCCTGAAGTCACTGAGCCTCATCATTTTTCCTCTATTCCCTGGAAAACCCTCAAGGTCTCTTCCACTCTCTGTTGGCTGCTCCTTGTTTAATAATCAGGGAATCACTAAAGAATTGAGGTTTGATGAGACCTGGAGCTCATCCTCACCTCTGAGACCATGGGAAAACACCAAAAGACAATGTTGCACCCTTTGCCCATCTGGTTCTGCTCCTGATGTGCACAGACATCACTTCACCAGCACAGAAGGTACAAAGAGTGACCTTTCTGTATTTCTGCATGTATTTCAACACCAGTGCCTGCAAAGTGAGGCAGTGTCTTTAAGCTAGACATTTCAGGTGATGATCTCCCTTCTGCATGATCAGAATTTAGTGGTGCCAAAAGGCTTTTGGAATTTGACTGTCTGACTGCTGAATTCTGACATTTCCCACATAGCCATTAGATTTCAAATATCCTGACTGCTAAAAATGTGCCTAAAATTATACTCTTCAGCAAAACTCACAGCAAACAGTCTCACCATGTGTGATTACCATGGTCAGTGTGTCATTCCTAGCTGGGTATGTGCTCACTGTGAGACCAAAAGCAAAATCTGCCCTGGCCTTCAGTAAAATAATTCCTGGATAGCTGGAATAAGAACCAAGAAACCATATTAACTTTTTATAGTACACAGAAACCTCCATGGAACACAGAGAGACTGATTCTCTACCATTGCTGAGTTCTCATCTTCAGCAGTTTTGTTTGGCAGTCTCAGATTTCAAGATTTTCTACAAGTGCCATGTGAAACATGAGCTTTGTTTCAGTTCCAGAGGCTCCTGTCTTTCCAAAATATTCCTTTTACCAGGAGCTAAACCTGGGGGCAGGAAGATGCAAAGGCACTCCTGAGGCCCACACTGCACACAACCGCACCCAACTCTCTTCCCAATCTAATTCACTTTGGAAGACCAGAGCACCAAGAAGAGTCTCATTACTCTTTAATTACAGAATCCCAGGATCCCTGAGGCTGGAAAACCCCTTCCATCTCATGGAGTCCAAGCTGTGCCCAATGCCCACCTTGTCCCCAGCCCAGAGCACTGAGTGCCACGTTCAGGCCTTCCTTGGACACCTCCAGGGATGGCGACTCCAAACCTCCCTGGGCAGCCCCTGCCAAGGCCTGAGCACCCTTTCCATGGAGAAAGAGGGATATTCCCATGCCTTGACCTGCACTGCTCCTTGTGCTGTCAGCCCCGGTCCACGCAGCGCCTGGAACCATCAACAGCTGGAAACCCAGCAGATACACAAACCTGGAGCTGAAAAGGGAAGGCAGTGACTCCAAAACTCTCAGGCTTAGTGATGAAAGCCAAAAGCCACCTGGACTTTAACGCTCAGCCCAGAGCACATCCAAGTGCTCCAGCATGGAGGAACAGCTTCCTGCTGTCCCAGCTGAGAAAAGCAGGAAGGGAAAGAGCAGGGTCACACTGAGCTTCTCTTGCAGCAACAGTGGTTCCTGCCACCACCATCCATCTTCCCCTTGTGTCAGCCAAGCACTTGGAGAAGTGTTCCCCTGCTCCATTAAGCCGGCTGGAATGGGCCTGGAATTGACCTGCTAATGCAAAGGAATCATATGACTCTAAAATGGGCAATTTGTTGCAGGGCTTCTCACATTGATGTGAGCAGAATTATCCCCCAGCTAATCAGCTATGGCCACCTGTGGAATGGGCTCCATCAGGAGGGAGCACAGGGGAGAAAGCAGTGCCATTAGATCCCTGCAGCTGTCAGGACATTTGGAGACGCAGCAGCCTGAGGTCCTTATGATGGTTAAACAATGCATGGTGACAGCCAGCACAGAATTGTGCATGAAGGTGTGAAAGTGAACTCTTGAACTCTCCACGGAAGCCTTTCACTTGTTATCTCTATCACTAAATTTTCATAATGCTAGATTAAACAAAATCGCCACGTCCTGAATCCTCCTGTTAATAGAGAGAGGTGAGGTGGAAACACAAGTCAGAGAGCTGATCCTGTGTGCTCTGCACATAGCCTGGCCAGGCTGGGGAGCCCAGGCTTTGGAGCCTGCAAAGAAGGGAGCAATCATCCTGGCTGGAGGAAGGCTGCTGGCAGTGCAGGGAGAGCCTGGGAACGGGGGCAATCTGTGCAGACAAATGTCACCAGGTGCCCAGGGACCTTGGCTGGAGATGCTCAACCCCAGGAACAGAGGGACTGCGTGAACAAGTAGGATTTCCTGTGCAGCCTTCCCAACCAGCAGGGATCTGCCCTGAGGGCAGGAAAGGCAGGAGATAATAAAGATGCTGGGCTGAGGGTGGCTCACAGAGGCGAGTGTGTGAGAGAATCCAGTCAGGTAAAAGCTCTGACGTTGTTAGGTTCCTAAATAAACCCCAGAACCCAGATACCTTACGGGCTGCCCAAGTCCAGATTCCCCCCTTCCCTATGCACACCTGACACAGCACCACAAGCCTGACCACTCTCCCAGGTGCTGGAGAAGGGAAAAGCCACCATGTGAGAGTGAAGAGGGGCCCCAGGCTCAGGCTGACCCCTGCTCCAGGACTGGCTGCAGCAGCACAGCCCCCAGGGACACACAAAGGAGAAGGCACCAGCACGGAATCCCAGAATCCCAGGATGGTTTGGGTTGGAAGGGACCTCAAAGCCTATCCAGTGCCGCCCCTGCCGTGGGTAGGGACACCTTCTACTATCCCAGGCTGCTTCAATCCCCATCCAGCCTGGCCTTGGACACTGCCAGGGATCCAGGAGCAGCCACAGCTTCACTGAAGTGTTCACAGATATATTCACACGTTTTTGCTCAACTCACTATAAAAGACGGCGCCATTTGGGAAATGGATCAAAAATGGAAGTCATGGCTGTATTCAGTTTCATATAAAGCTTTAAAACTGATTATTATTAGTATCTGGAGAATGAGACAAATTGGGATAAACTTCATAAAAAAACAGAAGGCATTAAAAATATTTTTGCACACAAAAGACCAATTATGATTTGTCATTGGTTCAGCACTGCAGAAACCCAAATGGAATTCCATAGAGGAAAATAATTCCCTATGTCAGGGAGGAGCTGTGCCTGTCTTCGGCACCTCTGCTGCTGCAGTGAGACAAAGATTAGGTGAGGCTCAGTGTGAGCATCTCTTGTTTTCACAACATAAAGAACACATGTCAAATTCTCATTCATCAAGTATAAACACAGCTTTAACTTCACCTCCTGAAATGTGTCAGAGGTTGCAACAAGACCTTCACCATAAATTTAGTTATTTTTAAAAAAACCCTTAGGGGACTGATAGAAAAGGAAGGGATGGACAGGAAAATATCCGTATCTCTGAGTTCTGGATTTCTGGCCAAGTTTGAAGCATTCAGATGGATGAAAGGAAGTTTCCAAAGCTCCAGGAACTTTCCAGAAGCAGCCTCACACACTTCCATTCCATGTAGGAATATGCCATGCCTACTAAATACCGCGCCTGCACACATTGCAAGTATGTCAATTCTTTGATCCCTTCAGGGAGACAAACAGTTCTTATTTCTATGAAAAGCCCCATACAAACTTGTGGCACAAGGTTATTTTTAATAATAATAATAACGAAGTAACATGGGGCAATATTGCCAGCATTGCACCACCGCCTCATTCTTAAATGTGGGAAGAGGTGAGATGAAAAACAAGGAAAAATAAACAACCTAAAGCAATCCAAGTGGGACTCGGTGCTAAATCTGGGTGTTCACTTCAGCTGAGGAAAACAGATTGAATCCAGTGCTGTCACAGCCTTAAAATACCCACACCAGAATGCACCAAATTCCTCAAATATTTTCAGATCCGTAACTTTTATGCAGCCTTTTCAGAGCTTCCTTATAAATTTCTCCCCAAACACATCAAATACATCAGCTTCAGATAAAACCTGCTCCTCGAATAACTTCTGCTATAAGGAAGGAACAAAGGTCAATCACAACTAAATTGGATTCTTCTAACAAAAATGAGAAAAACTCTCAGCCATGTAATGTGGAATTCAGGGATGGGTTGGTCTCAGAATTAATTACGACTGCCAAGTCCTCCTCAAAGAAAGCAGAGCATAGCAAATGACACTAATATATAGATATTTATTAGGTGCAGCCTAGCCAGGGACTATTCCTGCTTTCTGCTATAATCATTCAACAAATCTGCTATGAAAATCCCTGAAAATCCAGTGCTGAGTTTTGTTACTTCCATGAAAGTCAATGTATTAAAAGATTGTGTCTGCAACACCCCTCGGGCACTGATATCTGCTCCCTGGGACAGGGACAGGACCCAGGCAACAGCTGGAGCTGGGCCAGGGCAGGCTCAGGCTGGAGATCAGGGAAAGGTTCTTCCCCCAGAGGGTGCTGGGCACTGCCCAGGCTCCCCAGGGAATGGGCACGGCCCCGAGGCTGCCAGAGCTCCAGGAGCGTTTGGACAGCGCTGCCAGGGATGCCCAGGGAGGGATTGTTGGGGTGTCTGTGCAGGGCCAGGGGCTGGGCTGGATGATCACTGTGGATCCCTTCCATGATTCTATGAAACTATAACTCTTCAGCATAAAGCAGGGAAAAGTTATTATTTCAAAAGTCTGTGAAAAGGAATAAAAGGCTTAATAAACATCCAGTGTGGCTCAAAGGAACGTGACTGAGTAATGATTGTTCTTGCACAGAAAATACCCTCTGAGGAAAAGCCCAGCTTACCCTTAACAAGGAGTTCACAGTGTTATTTATCCATGTTATCAGTTTGGAAAAATGCTCCCTTATCAAAGCACACCCTGATTTACAGACAACTCCCTCTGGTTGTTCGGGATAGGGGAAAGCCAGGAATTATACAGGCAGGACACCCATCCATCTAACAATCCCATGATCTTTAACTCAATCTCAATTAAGATAAAACATTCTATTCCGTGGTGTGACAGCTTAATTTCTCAGAAGGAAGATACTGAGTGGGACAATCCCTCAGATTGGCAGGATCTGTCACTTGTGCCAGCATTCTCTGGAATTGCCCATTATGGACAAGGATTTTATTTAGAGGGTTCTACTTTCCTGCTAGAGAAAAGCTTTCCTTTTCAAACACTATAAAGCAGCACTTCTCTCCTGTGCTACTACAACAGCAGAAATTATAAACAGGCCCAACGGGGATTTTAGGTCTTAAAATCCTCCTTTACACTGTATGCCACAGAGCAAAAAACAATTCCCATTTATTTGAAATCAAATATGTAATTATCCATCAAATGAGACACAGTGTCCAGACAGCACACGGCAGGAGGTTGCTTTGGGAAAAGATGTTTTACCTCGCATAAAGCAGACCATGCCATCAACTCGGGACGAGTGTCCAACAAAGACAGAAAAGAAGACAAGAAAAATAAGAAGAGAAAATAGGATTGCCTTTTTTTCTTCTACAGATTTCTCTTCCTTTCTGCACAGCAGCTCATTGGAACTAAGGCAGTGTCACAGAATTATAGAACAGCCTGGGCTGGGAGGGACCTTAAAGCCCATCCAGTGCCACCCCTGCCATGGGCAGGGACACCTTCCACTGTCCCAGGCTGCTCCAAGCCCCAGCCAACCTGGCCTTGTGTTGCAGTTTGTTGTTATTGCGTTGGTATGGCGCACTGCAACCTTCCGGAGAGCGCAGCGAGGCCGCGGCAGGGAGAGCGGCCAGCGCTTCCCGCAGCCTTTAGGCGGCCCCGCGCCCTCGCTCCGGCGAGCTGTCAGCTCTGCAACACAGCGGTGCTAAAGGAGGCAGAGAAGAGGCTTCCACATGAGGGACATGAGAGCTTTAATCCCACGTGGTGACACATCGGTTCCCCATGCAGAGATCAAAACCACGTGGCCGCAGCTTACTTTTCTATGGGGACGAGGGGGGGCGGAGAGAATGGGCTCCGGGCTCGGGGGCAGTANATAGTAATAGTTTAAATTTATTTGAATTTTTAAACTGTTCTTATCTCAGCTTGCAAGCTTTACTTTTGGTTTTCCTCCCCATTCCTCAGGGGGAAGTGGGGGTTCAGCAAGTGGCTCCGTGGAGCTTTGTTGCCAGCTAGGGTTAAACCACAACAACCCCCAAGGGTTCTCCCCAGGGCTGCTCTGTCTGCTCATCCCCAGCCTGGATTGATCCTGGGGGTTGCCCCAACCGAGGTGCAGCCCCAGCACTTGGTGTTGTTAAACCTCCTGAGATTCCCACTGCTTCAGCTTGTCCAGGTCCCTCTGGGTGGCCTCATCCCTCAGGGGTGTTGCTGCAGTCTGAACTCGGTGTCCCCTGCAAAGCTGCTGAGGGTGCCCTCCGTCCCTTCATCTGTTAATGAAGTTATTAAACACCACTGGTCCCAGTACAGACCCCTGAAGGACCCCACTGGCCACCGATGTCCATCAGGACTCTGAGCCATTGACCACAACCCTCTGGATGTGACTGTCCAACCACTTCCTTATCCATCCAACCTTCCCTCCATCGAATCCAGCTGTCTCCAGGCCAGAGAGAAGGATGTTGTGGGGACTCATGTCAGAGGCTTTACAGAATTCCAGACAAATGACATCCGTGGCCCTCCCCTTGTCCACTGATGGAGTCTCCCCATCAGAGAAGGCCACGGGGTTGGTCAGGAGGATTTTCCCTTGGTGAGGCCATGCTGGCTCTGTGAGCCTCAGCAGAGCTTCCAGGAGGGGCTGCCCCAGGATCTTCCCAGCACAGAGGGGAGGCTGACAGGGCAATGGTTCCCAGGCTCCTCCTTTCCACCCTTTCTAGAGATGGGGACAATGTTCCCTGCTAGAAAATTCTATCTAATAAAGACAAGAAGCAACATTCAAACAGGAACTCTGTGACCTTCCTTGGGTGAGCAGTGATACCTCCTTAGCTGGACGGGTCTGGTTCCCAGTACACAAACAGCAGTTTTAGAGAATGTGACAGCACATCTCTCTTTTCCAACAGAAACATCCTGTGGAATCTACTGTGGTTGTCCCTCAGATTGCCCCAGGAGACAGAGCTGCAGAGGTAACAGGCAGAAGAAACCAAACCAAGGACAGGAAATAACCTGGCCCTGGGTTCTCAAAATATTCCTCTATTTTTTCAAATATATCACACACAAATCATGTCAGGAGAACTTCACCTCCAGGTCGGTGAGCAGCCTTTGTGGATACAGGGATCCACAGACTCCACACCAGCCTGGAAATCCTGGGATCAGATTATCCTTTCATTCTCATTGATATCACAGTCTATTACAGGCTTGACATCTTGTGACCTGGGTGTTATCCTCGTTTGCTATCAACCTTCTGCATTCCAGAGGATGCAAGTCTCTGCCCTTGCCAAGATTTCCAGCACAGTGTTCAGTTCAGCAGTGCAGGCAGGAGATTTTAAGGAAAAAAAAAACAAAATCTGCTAGCCAGGGGAAAGTGGGCAACCACCCCAAGAAGCCTTGAATTTTATCCCAGTTTTGATAAGACTCGTTAAATGAAGCTGTGAAAACGGAATTCATGAGCCTCCAAGGTCTGGGCTCTCAGGAAAGGCAAGAGGATTTTTGCTTGGGGCTGACAGATCTTCCAAGAACCAGCCACAGCTCGTGCCCTACTACACAGCTCATGTGTGTATTTCTCACTTCTCCTACCAGGAAAACAGCCAAGAAAGCCATTAGGCAAAATAACCCCCTGATCCACCAATGCATCACTAACACTCCAAAACAGCTGAGCGAGAACAGGAATTATGGCAATGGCTTGAACACTCTGAGAGGGAGAGACAGAGAACTCTGTGGGTGGATTTAGAACTTTGAATTCCTCTCCCAAGGGAAGGATGCAGTCAGAAAACATCAGGGGAAAACCAGAAACAACATTAGGGCCTCTATGCCATGTTTTTCTTTGAAATAACAAATAGTTTTTGTATTTTCAGCTTCCACCAGAGAGAGGAAAAATGAAATCACTCTGGTGAGGCCTCTTCAAAGCAAAGGCTGCTGCCAGACGCTGACCAATCCAGCATTCCAGGAATTTAAAAGCCCTGAGTCTAACTAATTGCAAGAGCCAGCCTTGAGCTGGTAGAAGCAAGAAGAGTGTGTTCACATCTGCGGCTGGAGAGAGAATCTTGAAAAATGTACCCATATTTATAGCAGAGCTTTAATCCTCCCCTACAAACAAACTGAATAGGTGTAAGAAGTGAGCACGGAGGGATGGAGGCATAGATACAGCAACATCCCCCACTGGAAATGGAATATCCTGGGAAGAAAAACAGTGGCATCATGGATGTCTGACACACTTTCCCCAGCCAGGTGACAGATGTCATTGTTCTGGGAATGACAGAGGAATATCCAGCTTAGGCTGCTGCAACTTTATTAAGTCACAGAGAAATTCAACTGAGCAATTCCTCTAATTCCTCCAGCTCGTGCATGTCAGGGGCTGCCCAGGGAGTAGCTGGAGCCCCCGTCCCTTGAGATGTCCAAGGAACAAGGCACTCCTTGCTCTGCTCCCTGCATTCTCCAGACAAAACCAAGGTTCTTTGAAAGAGAAAAGCTGCCCTTGGAAGTAGCACTGGGCTGTTTATGCTCTCTTCTTTAACAGGAACATGCATCACATAAAAATTAATGGTAGTGCCTATAATATTTTCCTTTTTTTTCACACAGCCCTGCCATAAAACTAAGAATGCAGAAAGAAACCTAGAGCAGGCCTGATTAATTATACATACTAAATTAATTATACATACTGACTCATATTACTACAGAAGAATAAAAAATGTATCTGTGTTCTAATTGCAATGTTAAAACACTTACACCAAGCTAACCACTAAATAACTGTGAAACCAGGACAACAGCATTTACTTCTGGCAAATTCTCCAGCATATCTAATGAGGTGAGGACTTAACACAATTAAACTCCTCATATTTTAGCAAAGTCTCTTACCTCAGCATATCCCCATTTGGAAACTGTTGAGTTTGGAATTTGCTGAAATTAACCCCAGATTTATGAGCAAGGCCTCTGGCTACCTGCACTCACCAAGAGGGAAAAGTAAAACAAGTTTCACCTCATTAGGAGCGAGATAATGCTTCAAACTTCATTTCATGATGAGCAAAATAAACTTCTCTCCTTAAAAACTGGCATGGGGAACGCTCATTTGGAAGTGTGGACAACGTATCAAGGGGAGTAAATGATGTGTAGAAAAGGCTGCTTTGTCTCTGACCTTCTGTAATTCCAGTCCTGCTTTTAATTTCTTACTTGAGTTTTGCACTTCAAGACTTGATTCCTTGAGTGCTGCAAATTTAAATTGTAATTCTCTAACTCAGAAGTTTGGGGGATTTTTTTCCCATAATTCATGTAATTGGAAAGATTGGAATTCCAATCACAGCATGCAAAAAGTCCCAAGTACCCTTTTTCAGATGAACCAGATTTCACAACAGAGGGAAACTCCACCTCAGGAATCCCAGAGATTTAGTGTCCAACACAGCAAGAGAAATTACCAGTCACAACCCCTACAATAAAAATATGTTGGAGAACCTAATAAAACACGACCCTCCATCTAAACCAGCCTGCCCCTCTGCTTTTTGGCCAATGCCACCTTAATGTAAGCCAGACTCCCACTGGGAAAAGCTCTGAAGGATCTCATTTCCATTGGGAAAAGCATGGGAGGCTCAAGCCCTGATGGGAACCATAGGGCAACTCAGTGATGTGCTTGGACACCTCATGCAGAGCAAGTCCCACAATTTCCCAACTAAGAGCGAATGATTTATTCAGCATAAACCTCTCCAGTCCCTAAAAGTAATGATGCCCTGTTCAAGTATGAAATTATTTTAAAAGTGCTCTTAAAATAATTACACCTTTTTAAGGCTTTACCACGTTTCTAAAACTTCACGGTTCATGTTTGCAAGGCTTTTATCTGTTTTGAAAGACTAGAATTTCATTTTTGTAGACCTTTAAAAGTGCTGTATGTTACTTCTTCTGTAATTGTAGTGTTTCAGCATAGCTTTGAAAGGCTGTTAACAAGAATGAAAACAATTTTTAATGCATGTCAGAGGAGAAGAAAAGGCAGGGTGTTAGAGAAACTGTGAAAACAGGGAGACAACTTACTGATAGTGGGTCTATTATTTTGTTAAAAAGTATTTAAATAAAACAAAGAATTCTGAGATTGCTTGAAGTAATGTTAACTGTTGGGAAACTTAATCTTGACTGGACTAACAAGTCTGGATAGGAGGCTTCAGTCTTTGCTTGGGGAACAGCAGAAAATCATCACAGCCCCCACCCCGCACTACAGAAAACGGGGTGAGCTGGAAGGGAAATGTGGAATCTCAACACAGAATGGTTTGGGATGGAAGGAATCATATCAGGTGATGGTCCTGCCCTGGGCTCACCCCAAGCCCTGCAGCTCCAGGCTGGGGCAGAGGGGCTGGAAAGGGCCCGTCGGGAAAGGCCCTGGGGGTGCTGTGCCAGCGGCTGGACAGGGGCCCAGGGGTGCCCAGGGGGGCACGAGGCCAATGGGCCCTGGGCTGTGCCAGCCATGGGGTGGCCACAGGCCCAGGGCAGAGCCCATCCCCTGGGCTGGCCCTGCTGAGGGACCTCGAGGGCTGTGTCCAGTTCTGGGCCCTCCTGGCCAGAGGGCCCTGGAGGGGCTGGAGCGTGTCCAGGGCAGGGAACGGAGCTGGGGAAGGGGCTCAGCCTGGAGAAAAGGAGGCTCAGGGGGACCCTTCTGGCTCTGCACAACTCCCTGACAGGAGGGGGCAGTCAGGGAGGGATCGGGCTCTGCTCCCAGGGAACAGGGACGGGGCAAGGGGCAGGGGCTGCCCAGGGAGGTGGTGGAGTCGCCATCCCTGGAAGCATTCAAAAAATACGTGGATATGGCACTTGAAGACATGGTTTGGTGGAGAACATGGTGCTGGTGCTGGTTGATGGTTGGACTTGGTGACCTTGCTCTTTTTCAGCCATAATGATCCTGTGATCTTGTCAGGGGCCTGGGCCAGGCCTAAGCACCACAGCAGTCCCATGTCTCAGACAGTCCAGCAGCACAGTAAGGTCCTCCTCTATGGACAAGATCCCAGCCTGCTCATGATCCAGAGACAGGATCCCTCTGACTGCTCTCTTGGGCCGCCTGCACTGAAAGCCGTGATGCAGGAAGGTGTTGGAAGCAGGTTTGAATGTGCTGCTGGTGACCCCCAGGCCAATACAGGTACGCCTGCAGTCAGAGCTGCACCTGCAGCCTCCTGCCTGAGCCCCTTGCAGCTGCAGGTTGGTCTGGGAGCAGAGCAAACCTTGGCCTGTGCAAGCTGTGACCCCACACCCTGCGGGGGTGAGGGTGTGATCCAGATCAGAAACCATTCCTCAAGATGACAGCATTGTAAATCCAGTTTAATAAACCTGACACATGGGAACTGTGTTGGATCACACGCAGGACTTCTTGCTGGTCTTCCAAACAAGGGGATTTTCCCAGTGCAACAAGGGACAAGAGCCTTTAGATTTCAGTCATCCACTTTTGTATTTACTAGACCAGCTCCAGCTAATCCTGGATGCAAGTCTGACACAACCAAACAAAACACTGCTGTCTGTGCTGGAACACTCACTGGGTGAAACAAAATACCCTCTGTCAGAATAGGAGCCTCCAAGGAAATCATGGAAGGCAAGAAAATTCCCAAGGACTTGACTGAGACTACCAAATATGTAGGGCAACATTTACATGACAAAAACCCACTGCATCTCACGGGTGGGTTCTGCCCGAATCTGGGTAGTTCTGCCCGAATCTGGGCGGTTCTGCTGCTGCTCCCCCTGCTCCAGGTCCCCATGGGGGATGCATTTGTTTGGCTGCTGCTCTTGGCAAGACTGACTCGACTCTGAGGTTCTGCTGAACAAAGCTCTGATTTATTTCTGCAGAGACATCAATATTGAAAATACCACCTCCTCAAAATTAATAGAGTCTCTGAGAAGCAGGAAGTTATTCTCCCACTGCATCTCTGCCATCACTCAAAGCACGGCCTTTATCGTGGAGCACATGAAGGATTAATGCTGACTCCGTGGTACCAAATTAGAAACAATGTCTTGGAAATTAACTCAACTTTCATGAAAGCTTCTGCCAGACCTAAAAGCTGAAGACACTTGAGAGTAAATATATCATGAACAATTTGGCAGTATCAGCTTCTTCATACTGACATTTAATATTGACTCTGAAAGATCAAAACCCTCCTAAAAATCTCCATTGTCAGGGCGTCTGCTCCTGTCACAGCAGCGAGGTTCAACCTGGAATTTCTTGAATTTCCTTCTCATCAGCAGCCTTAGACAGAGTTCTCTCTCTCTGAGAACTCTTTTGAGTTTCTCATCTCTGTGTTTGTAGACTCCTGACCCCAACCTGTTACTGCCAATGGAAAATAAACAGCAAAAAACATTGGATAACCTCCACTACTTCATGTCCCAGAAGGTTATCCCTACTCCCTTGAACAGTGAGTTCAAGGCACTCTAGTGAGGAATTGATTATTCTCTACCTTGTCTATTTAAAATCTGCTTTTCCTCCAGAACTTAAGCACTTTATTATAAGGAATTATAAAGGATAGCTAATTAAAATCATCTGAGGGCCTACTCCGTGATTAAAACCAGCTGAAGGCATAGCTGCTCCCTTTCAGATTCAGAGCACCTTTGAATCAGATAGATTTTAAGCAGAGGGATCTGCGTTTTCCCAAATTTCTGCATTTCCCCCTTTCCAGTACCTAAAGGGGGCTTAGAAAAAGGCTGGAGAGGGACTTTTCTCAAGGGAATGTAGTGACAGCACAAGGGGCAATGGCTTTAAGGGGAAGGAGGGCAGGGGTAGATGGGATATTGGGAAGGAATTGTTCCCTGGGAGGGTGGGCAGGCCCTGGCACAGGGTGCCCAGAGAAGCTGTGGCTGCCCCTGGATCCCTGGCAGCGTCTAAGGCCAGGTTGGATGGGGCTTGGAGCAGCCTGGGACAGTGGAAGCCGTCCCTGCCCATGGCAGGGGTGGCATTGGGTGGGCTTTAAGGTCCCTCCAACCCAAACCACTCTGTGATTCTTGGAATGTACCGCACAGACACACTGAAGATTCCTGCTTTTCTGCCCTGAAGAGATCTCAACGACCTTGTTAACTGCAGGAACTTCTTGGAGAGCTCAACTATCCTCTGCAAAGCATCACTTCCAGTCTAAAGAAACAAATGAGCATTTTAAAATCCTTCTTCCACTGGCAGTTCCAGTCTCCGCAACAACCACATAAATAGAGCAGCATAAAAATGTCTAAGATGACCAATTGGCAATATTCTTAATTGACTATAATAGCAAAGATTTACAGTTCATTTATCTGCATGTAATTTCAAGTGACTCTTAATATTTTTTACCATTTTTTAAAAGCAGAAAACTGGATGCAAATTGAGTTCATAGATACATCAGGTAATACAGACCTGGCACAATAAAATGAAAGAGTTTGAAGAGAATATGGGTTTAGTTCTTAAATTTGTGAAGCATAACATAATGAATGCATCTCATTTCACTTTTAAAGCAACCTGAACAACACACCATCTTTTTTGCAAGCAATTACTCCCCACCCACTGCGACTGTGAGGACAAGAAGTTTACAAGGACAAACTCTGTGTGGGTTAGGAAACATCCAAGTATGAAAGAATTACATGGACCAGCTTCGTCCTTCAGCCATTTCACCTCAGCACAGGGAGAACAAAAATCCCATTGGCATTAACAGCACTGAAGATCAGAGCCTCAGGACACAACCGAAATGTGAGATACACTATTAGGATATTTAATTATCACTGTAGGAAAATGAGGTCTTGATTCCATCACTTAATCTTAGATCTCTCGGCCTATACAGAGACAAGGTCACTTGTGAAAATGCTCTTCCAGGAGTCACAATCAAATCAATTGATAAGAAAATGTATTTCTGGTTTGGTTTTTTTTTTTGTATTACCATTCAACCCTTTCCCCGTGCTTCACAGAAAGCTACAAAGGAAATGGCCAATTATAGGTCTGCACAATCATGTCCTTCTCTTCTGTTTCACCTTCTATATCTCTGTGAAATTAATCTCATGTTAATGGCAAAAGCTGGTTTTTTCTCCCTAACAAAGGAATTAAATGATCTCCAAATCACTGGTGCTTTTCTCCAAGAATACAAATAAATGAAACAACAGCACCCTGGCAACTTTTGAAGAGCATGGCTGGAATTTGAATTATTCAAGCAAATCTGGTAAACCACTGCCAATAATCCATCTTCAAGTACTTCAGGAAACTCAAAGGCCAGTTAGCATTTACACCTTTTTTTGCAAGCAAACCTCTGCGGTGAAAAATGAGACTTGCCATGATCTGGAACTTAGAAAATAAAAAAATTGCTAAATTAGGTTATTTGCCCCGAGAGTCAGCCCAGGAACTGGATGTACCCATTGCCTGAGCTCACACCCCCGCATGGCTGACAGGGCCCAGGACTTGTTGGGACTGAAGAAGAGCATCCCACAGCCTCCTCCTGGGAGCCCTTGAACTTTTGATTGGCTCTCTTTGGTTCTGAGCTTGCTGCTTTGTTAAAGCCAGGGGAAAACAGCCATAGATTGCTTGATTTGATAGGGGAGATGATCCTATTTCTCTTCTCTTGTCCCAAAGCCATCTCATTTGCTGTCCCCGGAGCGGAAATTTGCCAGATCCCTCCCTGTGTTTTTCTTTTTTCTCCTACCAGCTGAGGTGTCTGGATCATAAATTGCCTTTTCCTCCCTGCTTCCTACAGATCTTGACTCACTCAGCCTTGTCTTTTCTGTCTCAGCCTTTGAGAGTTTGGATCAAACTTTTGTACACTAAAACTTCCTCAAAATCATGTGTTAAGGTAACAGATTTTGGGGTTTTTTTTCCTGTTTTATAATCCAACACTGCAATGCATCCATGGGTTGTGCACATACAGCAGTGCACACTTCCTCTGGGAATTTCCAATTTCTCTGACCCCTGGACAACGGGATGCTTCTGTGCCACTGAATTTTGTGAAAAATGTCCTGTTTATATGTGCTTGATTATAAATATTTCCTTTTTAACCAGTCTATTGACAAGATGTGTTGGTGTTTCTATCACGTATTTGTATTCAGACCCCAGCACAATCTATCATTTATATGGCACACATATTTTTTAGTGATTTGAGATAAATTTTATAATTAGAGGTTTGGGGTAACAGTTCCTGGCTATTCTTGAAAAGTTTCTTTGGGAAAGAACAGCTGTAAATTGCAATTTTGCTATGACAGCTCTGCATGTACAGGCCAAATAAAATGATAACAAATGGGAAAGCATCAACTGTAACTCACAAAATGTAATGAGGTATTAAAAATGCAAGTATTGGAGCAGTTTATAACTTGACCTGCTACAGAATTCAGCATCAGGAGCATCACAATGGTCAAACCTCATGGAAACGTCTCTTAAAATCTAAATTCACATATTTCTTATAAAGTATATGGAATAAATTAGAGCACAACTGACACTGAGTCCAGGTTGCATTTCTGCATTTCTAAACCAACTTTTGCCATCTTTCACATTTTTTCCCTTCCAAAACTTCCCAACTACTCAGCTAAAATCGTATTTGGATCTGAAAATTCTCTGCTTATGGCATTTCCTCCACCCACATAAGATCAAAGTTTGGTTCAAGCATTTTTAGTTCCAATGAGGGCAGGATCTGAACACATTTTATGCCTGCACACCATTCTGCCTTCCCTAGCTTTTGCCAGATTTTGTCCCTATTTTGCTCTACCTCCCTAGGATTGATTCATCACTCACTGATTCATCCCAAGGCTCAGGAGGTTCTTTTGAACCGCTTACAGATTTTTCGCGCTTTTAAAATGAATCTATTTACTGGGGAAGAAATAAATGTGTCTTCTACAAGGCCATTTAAACTCCCAATTTTGGTCACCGTAAGTAACAGGGGAAAAAGGCACTGGTGTAACAGATCAATTGTAGCATGTGCTTTGTACCCACAGAGGAGTTTGATCTGTTTTCTTCCCCTTTCAGTGTGAATATAATCTTTGTGCAGGAGAAAAATGGAGAGATTTTCTGGCAAGAGTTCCAAACTGCCCTTTCCTCACCTCTGCTTAATTCAGTTTGTCCTATCAAACATCCCATCAGGTGAGCAGATTATTAAGCAGCTACCCAGCAGTGCTCAGGGCATGCCCTCCATGCCCTTCTCACTCCACTGAGGAGTTCATTCAGCTTTGCCTTCAGCAGGATCCAAGGCTTGCAGGGAAGGGCATATTTGAACCCTCTGTTGAAATCAATCCCACTGAACTTGGGGACAGACCCCATAAAAAACCACCAGAGGAGGTCAAAGCAAGGTATTGCCAAACAACAAACAAAAAATCAAACAGAAACAAGCCCAGCAGAGAGAAAGCCCAACCTGAATTGCCTTGTCCTTTAGGATAGATTTATTTCGTCTGTTTCCATTAGTGGCAGTATCATGGAATCACAGAATCGTTAAAGTTGGAAAAGGCCTCCAAGATCATCAAGTCCTGCTGCCAAACAGAACCACCACCATGTTCACCACCAGACCATGTCCTCAAGTGCCACATCCACGTGATTTTTGAATGCTTCCAGGGCTAGGCGACTCCACCACCTCCCTGGGCAGCCCCTGCCAAGGCCTGAGCACCCTTTCCATGGAGAAATTCCTGCTGCTGTCCAGCCTGAGCCTCCCCTGGCCCAGCCTGAGGCCGTTTCCCCTTGTCCTGTCCCTGTTCCCTGGGAGCAGAGCCCGACCCCCCCCGGCTGCCCCCTCCTGTCAGGGAGTTGTGCAGAGCCAGAAGGGCCCCCCTGAGCCTCCTTTTCTCCAGGCTGAGCCCCTTTCCCAGCTCCCTCAGCCGCTCCTGGGGCTCCAGCCCCTTTCCAGCTCCATTCCCTGCCCTGGACACGCTCCAGCCCCTCCAGGGCTCTGTGGCCAGGAGGGCCCAGAACTGGACACAGCCCTCGAGGTCCCTCAGCAGGGCCAGCCCAGGGGATGGGCTCTGCCCTGGGCCTGTGGCCACCCCATGGCTGGCACAGTCCAGGGCCCATTGGCCTCGTGCCCCCCTGGGCACCCCTGGGCCCCTGTCCAGCCATGTCCACAGGTGGAAGACCACTGGGATCTGCTGCCACAAGGCCCTAAGTGCTGCTGCTTCCATGTGCTGCACATTCCCAAGGCAGCCCCCGAGGGGGAGACAGGGGTTTGACCCACTGGGCTCTGAGTGCCCAGAGCTGCAGACAGGCTCAACATCCCTGGACATTGCTGTGTAATCCTGGGCACCCCAGTGTGGAGCCAGGCACATCTCCTTTGTGAGGAGATTCCCAGTGTCTCACTGACACAAGGTGTGGACACCTGGGTACTGCCAGCTTTAAACCCTCATTCCTCATTTTGCCATTAAAATGTGTCCCAGGGAAAAGAGACCTTACAACAAATGTACTTCATTCATCAACTACTGCAATTAGGCAGCACTCAGCAAACCTCAGGGCATTCCTTTGATGCACCACTATTTCTTCTCTAGGAATATCTGATGTACAAACCACGTTTTCCCTGCTAAGTGCTACTTCAGGCAGCACTAAAACAGTTAAACACTGGCTCTCTCTCCAGTGCTCTCACTTACTGTGACTCAGGGTTTATCTCTTTAGCCAGACAGGTCATTAATTTTCCCAGGTGTTTATTATCCACATGAAATGTCCTATTCCACTGGTATCAAGTGTTTTATATCTGTGGCTTTGCCTGTGTGAAATCAGTGAGATGACCAAAGACCTTGATATTATCCTGACATTATTACTCAATGTGACATCTCTATGCCTTGGTCCCCTGAGCATAGTAAAAGCAGTTTTATAGTCAATTTTGTTGCCAAGTAAATCAAGCCATAATCCCCTTGCCCCTCCAAAATCCATGATTTTTTTTTCCTGAGGTAGTCTAGGCACCAAAAGACATACTATATGACTGTCTACTAAACTTCAGCCTTCCAAAGAAGATGATGAATTGCTGCCGTTTATTAGACAACTCAACTTACTATAGGTGCCAAATCACATAAAGCCTTGAGATCTTGTTCTCAGACTCCAATTTGGGAGAGCATGCTCCTTTCCCAAAGACCCTGCTTTTAATGTTAAAAGCCAAGTATTAACGGTTTTATCCATTAACTAATGCCTACATTTTCAGAGGAGGGATGGGTGGCCATATGTTGTAGGAAATTGGTAGTAAATCTTTCTCTTTTCCTGGCACACTCTGGGAGCTTTTTTAGATCTCTGTCCCCTCAGAAGAGCAAGGATAACAGCGCAGCAGTGTATCCTTCAGCTACACAGTATGAATTCCTTTTTATTTTTAATTTTTTCCCCTTTTTAATACATACTCCTAAATGCTTCTTCTCCTGCAGTGGGGTCTCAGTCTCTGAGAGATGGAGCTCTCAGCTACAGCTTCATTACACATTCTTCCTTCACATTCCTGGGACTCACCTTTGTTGGCATCTTGCTTTTGTCTCCTTTCAATGGCACCAGTGCCAAGGACAATTATGCCTTTCATGCCATCCAGCATATTCCTGTTTTGTTTTCTTCTCCGTTTTCTGTTTGCATCTGCTAAAAACACCCTTTTCAACCCGAGGCTCTGTCTGCGTCCATCTCTTGAGCTTCCTGACAGCTTCACTCCTCAGCAGCTTTACTGTGCACAGTCTTCATCTTTCCTGCCCTGGGGGTTGTGCCAGGGCTGATCTGTCACCCTCTCCCTGTATCCAAGACATGACTTGCACTGATTTCCATGAAAAAAATCCCTTTTCCTCCTGGATGGCCAGGAAGCAAACAGACAAAAATATGTGCAAAACACGTGCTCCTGAGGAAAAGGGCTGGTGGGAAAGAGATCGGCAGTGAGTAAGAGGGAAGTAAAAGGTAAGTGATAAAAGTAAGTGAAGGTAAGCAAAAGGACCAGAAATAAGGACCAATGGTAAATTAAAAGGGCAAAGGAGGAGGTTTATGCTGGAAGTGCTCTGCTTTGATAGGAATCTGCCTTGAGGGCACACAAAGTGTTGGACTCTTGGTCACTCCACAGCCCAGGGCAGTGCCTTCACTCTCCATGCACTGCTTTGGTGAGACACATACCCAGGAGCCAAAGACACTATGGCAAGCAGCCAACTGCAGACAAGTGGGCATCCAAAAGAGGAGGAGGATTCCAAATGCACCTGGGAATAAATGAATGGAACTGGATGGAGAATGCAACATGCAGCTGGGGCTGCAGTCAATGCACCCTGCCTCAAGGAATGGGGCTCAACAAAAGGAAGCAGACAGACTTGGATGGGGTTTTTCCCTCAGCTACAGCCCCATTTCTCCTGGAAACCATCCCTGTAATGGCAATGGCTCAAACAGTCATTGCAGCTCTCAAACAGCTTTCATATTTCCACAAAAATCCTCTGAACCCAAACAACAGTAACTTAGCTGATGCAGGAGCAGCGTCATGCTTGTCCTCAACTGCAACTTTTGGAAACAAGGGAACCAAATGAAAGCAATATGCAAATGGAGCCTTATCTTTGCCCCCGCAAAACTGCAATGCACACACTCATCTGCCCTGGTATTACCTAGGAATGTCCTCCAGTGCAGCTCTGAGCTGCTGCCACACAATTAAACCCACATCTGTTAAATTGTATAAACTCTTTGTCCTTGATAACATCACCCTTTTAATACTCTGCTTTTATTTAACCCTCTTTAAGCCCACAGACAAATCCATCTGCCACTTCATTCCCATCAGTCGGGAGAAGATCCAGGTCCTGTTTGCCCCGTGAGTAACTCAGGAGAGACTTTTCAGTGGAGACTCTCTCTGGCCTTGTTGTTTGACCCCACTGATGGGAGTCAGGGAGAGCAGCAGTTGTTTTACCCTTCTCTTTGAGCCCTCCAGGGCTACAGCTCCATAAGGAAACCACAGCTAACCTCAGGGTAATTCAACCCAACCAACACAGTGAAAACAGCTGGAGGGCCCAGAAATAAAAAGTTCACCCTGCCCAACCAACAATATGAAAATCACAAATTTAATCTTTCTCTGAGAACGCTGGGCCAGAGCAAGAAAAGGCCTAACTGAAACAGAACTGCAACATGAACAAACATGAACTGTGATAAACTGAGAATCAGAAGGCAACTGGACTTGCCCACAAATCTGATACTAATTAATTGACAGATCTGACTTCTCCACATCATCTAAAAATTAGCCAGCTCTGAAGACAGAGGGGAAAACACTGAGTCTGACTGATTGTTTTTAATGCTTGCATCTTGTAGCAGAGAGATTAAAAGGGATTAAGTGATGGGAGAAATTACTAATGTCAAATTATTAATGACATCATGATTAATGTCACAGCTACTTAAATGCATAATAGAAGAGATTTCTTCAGAGAACTTGCTTTCTGTGAAGAGCAGCTTTATGAAACCAATCTAAATATTTTTGTCTCTGATTTATTACAGAGCTTTGCATGAATACTCCTCACAAGGGTCTTCCAAAAGGATTCTGGAGCTTCTGCACCAACTGCTGTGAAACACAGGCTTTCGTGTAGCTGGGGTTCATCCAGATGATCCAGCTCAAATGTCCTTTCTGTAATAAATCTCTTATCACTTGGGCTTCTCTCTTCCATGGCAGTGGATTGTGATACTGAAAACTGCCCGTTCACTCACCTTTTCTTAGAAAATAAAGTATCAAACGCATCTCAGCCTTGTTTTCTATATGATGTGAAAGCATTCACTCTGGAAAAGGCAGAACATCTTTGGCATTGGCGTTTTCCAACAAGGAAACAGCCAGAGAGGGCTCATGAACTGAGGACATAGATGCAGCGCAGAGAAACATTTCTATTTAACCAGCTCTAAAATGCCAAGCACATGGTGGAGAGAAAGGTCCTGAGCAAAAGCTAGCCAGCAGTCAAGTTTATTTTCCTTTTGCTGTTTTTCCAGTATATGGCTTTTTTTAAATAACAACCTTTATAATCTTCAGACATGTGAAATTAAACAAACTGCTTGCAATTCAGCAGCTCAGGCACAACCCACTGCTGGCACTTGTGTTGTCATTACGCAACAAAATTCAGTCACAGCAAACCTCTACTCTTTACTAACCTTGATAGCTGTTATTATCCAACTAAAACCAGTGTCCCCAGGGGAGGCAGCTCATTTGTCTGCCCTGCAAATCCAGCTCCCAGCTGCCTGTTCAGGATTTAATCGCAGACAACCGTCAAGAAGGAGACAAGGTAACTGCCATGACTGACAAAAACAAGCTGAGGAGGTTTTTATAGCTGCTGCCTTCCAGTGACAGTTCTGCCCCCAAAAGTGTGTGATTAACAGAGACATGAGCATGGGAGAGAAGGATGCACAGGGAGTGGAACAATCAGTTCTCTGACATCAGTGAAAAACTTGGCACACATGAAGGACATGGATCTGCTGGATGCTCCAAGGGCTGGAGCCCCTCTGCTCTGGAGCCAGGCTGGGAGAGCTGGGGGTGCTCACCTGGAAAAGAGAAGGCTCCAGGGAGAGCTCAGAGCCCCTTCCAGGGCCTAAAGGGGCTCCAGGAGAGCTGGAGAGGGACTTGAGACAAGGGATGGAGGGACAGGACACAGGGAATGGCTTCCCTGTGCCAGAGGGCAGGGATAGATGGGATATTGGGAAGGAATTCTTCCCTGGGAGGGTGGGCAGGCCCTGGCACAGGGTGCCCAGAGAAGCTGTGGCTGCCCCTGGATCCCTGGCAGTGTCCAAGACCAGGTTGGATGGGGCTTGGAGCAGCCTGGGATAGTGGAAGCTGTCCCTGCTCAGTTCTGGGAGTTGGATTTCACAGCCTTTTAAGGTCCCTTTCAACCCAAACCATTCCATGATTCTTAAACCAGAACTCAAAGAGTTTCTGAAGTACCTGCAGAAGGGTACCCTAATCCATATATTATTATTATTATATTTCTTCTATAATGAAGAAATAAAAGACAGAATATAACCCAAACGGAATCTTTTCTGCCTTGAATCCCAGATGTGAGTAAAGGTGAGGATGAGATAATGAGGCAACTTACACATCCCTGCTCCTGTGAGAATCCCCCAGGCAGTCAAAACAAGGGATCCTTGCAGGGAGTGAGATGGAGATCACACCAAAGAGCAAAGGAAAGGTACAGCATGGAAACCCAGAGCAATAGGCATGAATGGGAACGACTGTGTGAGGGAAAACGTCCCTTTAAATCCTCTCAGAGCTGTTAACACATAAAAGACAAGAGAAAATCCTCCAATTTAACTGCAGTTAAATAGGAGAAGCTGGAATAAAATCTCCATTATGACTTCAGTGTCAAGTAGCGAAGATAAATGGAGAGAAAACAGTGCCTTGCTGTGGATCCCTAATTGGAGTCTCTAGTTTTCCCAAATAACTGGCAAGTTTGACTTCTCCCAGTAGGAGAACATGTGTCAATAACGTAGTATTTTAGCCTACTAAACCCTCCAACAATCAAAAATAGCTTTGCAAAGGCTTTACCAGTGCAGCAAAGGACAAGCACAAGTAGTCAGGAGCTGTAGATTGAGCCACATAACAAAGGTTTCTGAGCTGGCTCCTAGCAGGGCAAAAAAATGGGACATCAAGTGGGAATGGTACTGACATGACCCAAATCCTGGAGGAGAACGGCCACATCCATGGGAATGCCTTCAGCAAAAGCAAAACAAGAGGTCACATGCTGAGTCCTGAAATGTTCTAACCTACAAGCAATTCCACATTTTCCACTGAAATGGCTACAAAAAGCACCTCAGGAAGAGCAGGAGACTGTGCCCAGGGAAGGGACAGGAGGCAGCTCCAGGGCCTCTGTGCTGGGGCACAATAAAAGCTGTTCAATCTTCTCTCCCTTAAGCTCCATCTCCCGCCTCTGGAGGTGAAGAATGACCTGTGGGTTGGGAGAGACTGGCACAGGGCCCATAGGGAGGGGAAAATCCTAATATTGTTCTTTGATTGCAGCCTAAAAACATGGTTCAGTACGAACACGAAATATTTCCTGTTCTCTGTGGTATTTATAAGGGGAAAAAAGACTCTCCAATTCCTTTTAAAGCAGAATACATATGGATTTCCTGAAGTCTAGGAGCTGCTTGGAGCTGCTGCTCTTCCCCAGCAGCCCAATCTCAGGTTTATATTTGACTATCACTTGTGCCATCAAGTCAGAGATGTATTCAGTGCATTTCATAAAACAAATACAAGTGAAAATGAACACCTTTATCTTTACAGAGACTATGATCTTCTCCCTGTGGGATTATTGAATTGCCCTACTTATCATTCTCCCTCTTCTAGGACCTGTCATAACATTCCCAGAAATGTTTCCATTAACTTCCAAGGAAATTGATTTGCCTTCTTGGTTTTGGAGATTCTGTGTTCTCTGACTCAAATTATTTCTGAAATGAATAAAAGCCTTTTTTGTATACAGGGAAAAGGGTATTCTAAATGTAATACTTTTTTTTTCTTATTTTATTTTTTATTATATCATAAGATTTTTCACCTTTTAAATCTACCTTCAGCTCAGCTTAACAAGAGCATCATCTTTGCTCCTACCATGCCTTAGTGTTGAATTCATTTCTGCAATATCCAGATCTGATTATCAGCAAAGACAAGGGACATTGCCTCTGTTTTTTCCTGCTCTTTTCAGGGGGTTAGTCTGTTAAACCCCTGGACATGACAGAGCATAAAAGACTTCCAAGTGCCTGTAAACAAGAACAGCAGTGCATCATCCCAAAGTGGACAGGCAGGGAATAAAGGATTGGAATGGACCTCCCAGGGCTCCCTGTGATTTCCCCAGCCACCACTCACCAATCACTGCTGAAACACTTCCTCGATTTGTCAAGCTATTTATTAAAGCACAGGAACATTTTCTGTTCCTGTGCTTTCCCCAGGCCCTCTATTAGCTCCAAGTAACCTCTTTCACCTCTGGAAGTTCAGTTCCTGCCTCTGCTCCAGCAACTTTCCTGCTGCCTGAACAATATTTGACTTAATCATTACCTTTTGCAGCTGCCCATTCACTGCCACCCCTGCCATGGGCAGGGACACCTTCCACCATCCCAGGCTGCTCCAAGCCCCAGTGTCCAACCTGGCCTTGGGCACTGCCAGGGATCCAGGGGCAGCCACAGCTTCTCTGGGCACCCTGTGCCAGGGCCTGCCCACCCTCCCAGGGAACAATTCCTTCCCAATACCTCACCTGAATTTCCCCTCTTTCAGTTTGTATCCATTCCCCCTTGTCCTGGCACTCCAGTTCCTGAGGAAGAGCCCTCTCCAAGTGGTTTTATCAATAATTCCTCATGTGAGAACATTCTTTCTGAAATATAGCAGATGCATGGATGGACACAAGTGTCTACAAACTGTGTTGTGTTCAGGACATTTCCACTCACATTTCCCTCCATCCACTCCTGAATCCTGCACTGCTCCCATTGCTCTCTCTGCATGCACAGGGCTGACATCTCTTTCTCTTTCATTTGCTTTGGAGATCAATATTTCCCAACACCCAAAAATACCACTGATAAATTTCCTCTTCAATTCCCTGTAGGCTTCCCTTGCACTGACCCAGCTTTTGGGATGACTATCCTAGCAGATGCCTGGAAACCTCCCTTCCTCTCCTTAGACTGCAAGTTAGAAACAGATTTTCATTTGTGACCTAAAGAAACTCTTGTCCCTTCCACATCCAGCTTGATTTGATCCCTTTGGCACAAATCTGAATTCACTCCTGTCCTTGGTTGCTATGAATGCAACCCACAGAAAAGGAAGACACTTCTATTTTTAGATGAAAGCAAAACAAAACAAAACAAAAAAATACCCCGGGAGCACTTTGTTCTTGACTTCCCATCTTTCTGCTTTGCTTTCTCTGCTCTAACAGAAGCTGAGGAATTCCAGACATGAACTACTGGAGGCTGGGATTTGGGAGCAGTAGCTTTAGAGAATTTTGTTCAAAAGAATTTGCTCTTTCCAGTGTATCCTTTTAATTCAAGCAAAGTGATTAAGTATAGACACACTGCGTCAAGGAAATTTGCTCCATTTAATGCTCTCAATGCAGAAAAAGAGGAAAAAGGAAGCAAATCGATAATGATTCAAGTATAAATGCAGGAAATATAAGGCTTAAGGGCAAATACTTGATATCGGAAATTTTAGAGACCCCCATGGCAAGCAGAACCAAATTTCCCAGAGAAAATGAGAAAAGAGGGGAGAACTGAACCTGGGTAAAATTTGCTCACCCGAAAGAAAGGCACCAACTCCCAGCCACAGCACAGAGTGCCCAGGGTTTGAATGTGCTGATTGCAAGGGATGCAAAATCCTATGAGGTAAGAGACTTCATGAACTCAAATTAGCAGAAATCTAAAAGAAATTCCATGAAAAAACAGTATAGGTGATGTAATCCACAGGTGTAGCTGAGCAAACACTGGCAAGTACATTCGATACCTGGGATGTGGAGACTGATGGCTTCACAGAAAGCCACTTGTCACAGACATTGCTCACCCAAAAATCTCTGAAGGCCTTTTCACTGCCCACACCTCCCTGAAAGGAGCTCACAGCAAGGTGAGGGTTGGGCTCTGCTCCCAGGCAACCAGGACAAGAGGAAAAGGCCCCACATTCTGCCAAGGGCAGCTCAGGTTGGATATTAGGAAAAATTTCTTCACTGAAAGAGTGGTTAAGGATTGGAAGGGGCTGGTGGAGTCACCATCCCTGGAGGTGTTCAGAACCCAAGCAGACACTGCATTCTGTGGCAGGATTTGGCTGAAGGTTGGACTTGATGACGTGGGAGGTCTTTTCCAACCCTATGGATTCTCTGAGGGAGCAAAGAGCAGTGTTGGTTTGGGTGTCTCACTATAAAACGTGGGAAACAACGAGGAGCCCCAGCATTCCAAAAACCCCCATGAATCAAATTCCTCTGAGAAAATGAGAGAAAAGAAGAGAATTAAACCTGGGTAAAGTTTGCTGACCAAAAAGAAGGGCACCGGCTCCCAGCCACAGCACAGAATGCCCAGGGTTTGAATGCGCTGATTCCAAGGGATTCAAAATCCTACAAGGAAAGAGACTTGAACTCAAATTAGCGGAAATCCAAATGAAATTCCATGGAAAAAATAACACAGGTGACACATGGCACTTAAGCCTTGGGATGAGATACCACAATTCCTGTTTCATCAGCCACAGTGGTGCCTTGAAGGACCTCCACTAGATCAACTTACTCAAAAACTCATCCAAACTTTGGCATCTTTATTGCATAAAAAATGAAATCCAAGTGGAGTGTTTATGGACTTACCCAATCATTGATGAAATATCAAAAGACAGAAATAAAATTTCTCAGTCAATTCCTGACCTGCACTCACACAAAAATTAGTGTTAACCTCAGTCTCCCAAACTTGCAATTTCATCATTCAAATTAAAACTGAATTACTGCAATTGTTAACCATAAACAAGTGTAACGTGATTAGTTATAGGTAAGATGTTTGCTGATTAGGATCTGTAATGATAAATCTCCTTCATTAATTTGAAGTCTACTTTTGTTCGTTTTTGAAGATGATCATTCAAAATGTTTTTATCTCTTCTTTATGAGGAAAACAAAAGAAGGAAAGCACACTGTGCCAAATGCAGGTTCTTCACTGAAGCTATTTCCTGATAGAAACCTTCTGGAGTTTCTCTCCTTAGTTTCAGGCATCTAAACTGAAATAAAACACACTTTTAAAACTTAATGACTGTGCTATTGTAACACTCGTTGTCATTCTCCCACTCTACCAACATGCGTGGGAGAAACTTTGAGACACTGAGACTGTTTAACAAGAAAAATTAAGGCTTATGTTCTTCGTCAATTAATGACAGTATTATTTCTTTTCCATCCTACTTTTCCCACAGTTCCCCAGACATAATGATGTGTTTAGGATATTCTAGTAAAACATTTGCTCTGGAATATTTTTCCCCAGGAGCTGCTTTGCAAGCATTTCTGTGAGGCAGACCTGGGTATGGGGCTGGCAAGCAGAGGAGGAATGCGGGGTATCAATCCTACAGCAGAGCTGGAACTGAAAGCATTTAAAAGAAAGTAAGTCTTACAATTAAATCTAAAATTATACTACAGCTAAATCATATTTTTACCCATCTCTGCACTGGATTATAGAAGCTACTAGGAGTAATCCAACCCTTCTCTGCTGGGATGACCTCAAGTAGCCAAAACCTTGGAAGCAGATCCAAGCAATCACCTTTAAAAAGAATCCAGAAATGATCCCTTCTTTCTCCCACTAGGGGGAACAAGATCTTTTTACCTCCTGTGGCTTTTCCTTCTATACAATTTTTCTTTCAGCCTTAAATCCACATCTTTTCTCTTTGAGTAGTTCAAACCTGGTGCAGGCAGAGCCCTCTCAGAGGGTGGCAGTGCCCAGGGGTGCAAAGACCTCACTGGAAGGAACAAACCCCAAAAGCTTTTGCTGGTTGTGCTTCCCAAGGCTTGGAGTCTAATTCCTGTACTCTCAAGATCTACAGCTCTCACCAGGTTCCTAAAATCAGTCCCCCAAAAGGGTGCTCTAAACCTGGCTGTTCCCTGAGGAGTTTCGGAATTGTTTCTGAAGGTTTCCGTGGAAAACTCATTAGATTCTCTAATTAGTGCTCTGCTTCTCGGGTCGTGCTCATCTGAAAAGCCAATCACCTGTTCCCAGAGCATGCTGGCTTTGGATTCAGCGCTCTTGGTCCTACGTGAGAGCTCTGCAAACAATAGCAATGATCAGGTGCTGAAAAGCCCTTCCCTGTTAAGCCATTTGAGGCATCTGGAACAACAGCTGCCTCTCCACGTTTGCACAGCAGTTTGCATTTGGAGATTTCACTTATTTACCACTTTTTGCAGCACACCAGCTTATTCATGCAATTCTAATCACTTCCAACATGACTCCAATTGCCTTTTATCATGCTAAACCCTGCCTTATTTCTTCCACGCCACGCACTTGCTGTGGATTTTTCTCCTTGTATCGAACAAAGCCTCAGTTGTATGTTACACCTCCAAGCACTCACTCCAGGGCTTCTCCTCTGGAGGAGCTGTGCCTGCACCCTCCACCTGAATTTTGAGTTGGAATATGATTTAACTCTCAACTGCACAACACAGAGAGTTTGGACAAGCTGAAACCAAGGCCTGGCTAACTCTGTCCCAAAACAAGGTGTCAGTACCACTGCAGGACTCTTTGCTTTGCTGCTTTTCTCCTCCCACCAAGGCCATCCTTCTTCAAAACTAGAACAAGGCATGTTCAGCAGGGCTAAAGCTGCCAAAATCTCTCCTCTTTTTCCCTTTGTGACTCGAGCTATTAGTAAAAGAAGATATATAAAGAGGACGCTGAAGTTAAAGTTGATGACTCGATGAGGAAAGAAGCGGAGGTGGTATCAGAGACCCCAGTAAAGCTCTGGCTGAGCCACCACCCCACAAGAAATAACCTAACAGAAGGCAAAAGCATGAAAAATTTCTGTTTTCTGCTAGTTTTCTCTTCTTCAAGAATGCAACATCAATCTAAGTATCACCAGCTTCTTAAAGGACTAAAAAATCATCCAGTGAGAGAAACTCCACATATCCATGTCACCTCCACCCATCCAAGCAGCCACTCCCAGAATTTCCCAGTTACTGAACAAAATGCAAACAATTCTGTTCTACTCTTGGGAGTGAGGACTGAGGCACCCACCCCTTCTGTAGCTTTTAGAGCCTCCAGGAACGACATTTGCTTTGAATGCTAGTTTTAAATAAAATTACTATTATTTCAAATCTCAATCTTACAAACTCCCTCTATAGAGACTATAAAAGCAATGGCTTGTGAAATACTAGCATGAAAGATATTTTTTATCAAGAGCTGACTGGTTTGCTGATAAACTGACTCCTGTAACCCAAATAATGGAAACTCCCTGTGGTCTCTCAGCCCTGCCGATAGTGGGAACTCCTTCTGAAGGCAGACAATTAAAATAATCAAATCTTCATTTTACCTATTTTGATTTTGTCAGAGAACCACACAAATGTATGGAAACACCTGGATTTCCCTCATGAGCTGGGTGGATATAATACTACCTTGAGAGCAAGATGTGACTCTAGAATCTCCTGATTTTTCAAATAAAAAGAAGAAATTCAGTGAGTTAAACTTGCTTTAATATTAACCAGGGTTTGTAGGCTGGATGTTCCCACACAGTGGTAACAAAAGCACCTCAGGGAGTGAGTAAATGGCACTGCCTGTGCAGAAAGGCCATGAGACACCAACACCCGGCAAACTTCCAAGGTCATCAGGGTGAGAATTTTTACTTTAACACTCCCCAAGTCTAATTTTTTAAAATGTATTCACAGAATTAATTTCAAGCAATGCTGTCTCAGTAATAGAATGGCCATAAACAAGTTGAGCTGCCTAAGTTGAAATAATAATCACCTAATTCTAAAGCTGCAGTCATTTCTGTTTGGAACGTGACTGGAATTACACAGATCTTTTTTTTTAACGGTGACTCAGCCTCACCTTCTCAAATTTCCACAATGACCTGCTGAACTTTCAAATATGGGATGCAGGGAGTGTGCTCTTAATGCCAGCTGCTTGTGTGGTCGATGCTGGGATCTGTTGCATCAGCACTGTTTGGCCACTTGATTAGAATAATGTGCAGGTGTTTTTTCAGGCAGGGTCAATTTAACACCCAGTTTCAGCTCTGCTTTCAAATCATCAATATAATGTGGATGGAAAGCTGCCAGCGCACAAAGTCCCACTTGGCCTTCTTTGGGGAAAACATTTTGTAGCTGATTTATCCTTAACAAAAATATAGACATAAACAACTAAAGCAAAGCTTGACTGGCTATCCATGAATCCAGGGGATTCAGCCTCGTGGCAGGGGTTGGAATGGAATGGGCTTTAAGGCCCCTTCCAACCCAAACCATTCTGGGCTTCTGTGGTCCCAAATGCACTTCAAGCTGCCTCTCCTGTGTCAATTCACCTTAAAGAGCTTCAAATGGATGCACCCAGCTGCAGAAAGACCAGGCAGAAATCAATGCTCAGGACTATCTGAGAAGCCCCTCTCCATTTTGAAGTCAAGCAAATCAAGCTATCAAATCAGAAGTTGGGATAACGTTGTCAAAGGCTCACCTTGGGGAAACACAGGTGTTGTGCAGCTGGAATGCAGGGTCTTGATGCCATGACACCAGGAAAGGTGTTTTCCTAGAGCAGATTATCAATATATAACTAAAGCCAGCCTTTACCAAGGCTGCTAAAGCCTGACACTAAACCAACCCAAAGAAAAATTGCCTGGAAAGGAACAAATGGTGCAAGCAGGCCTTCTCCTCCTCCATTAGTTTTCCAGGGAAGCCTGCTCAGAGAATGAAGTGCCAGCACTCTCCTGCAGTCACTGCTGCACTGAAGGGACCTATTAGAGCATCTCCACACCCTGAAAACAGGAGGGATTGCTGTTTCTTCAGAGTCTGTACTCCATGGTTCGTTTCATTCTCAACAGAGAGTCCCTAAATTACACCATTCCTCTTTTCAAGGAGACCACTAAATACTCTCAGGACACCTGTGATTAAATTTAGTAATAGCACAAAATATCTTAAGTGCTTGTGCTTACAAACGTTTTCTTCTATAACAAAAAGAACAAATGTGAGTTCATTGAGGTATATTCTATTCAGGTACACTTGAAGGCCACAAGAGTCAAAGCTAAGCTAAAAGAAAAACAAGGTATATGCATTCTGTGCTGTTGGGGTTTTAGGAGGTCTCCTTTTGTTTTCTTTTTCTCTCAAAGAATTTTTCCCCATACAAGCTGCCAAAGAGACAAAGACCTGGCCACAGGGGGAGGAGTCTGGCTGGCCAGCCTCTTTTACCTGGGGTTTTCTCCTGTAGGGCAGAGAGGTCGCGAGATTTGAACTGGATAAAAGGGGTTGGGTGGGGCTCCCAGGTCTCTTATTCCACCAGCATTCGAGGGGGAGAGAGTTCGCCAGTACTACAGGCCTTCTGCTTTCTGCTGCCTTCCTTCTACCCATCTGCTCGAGTGCCTCAGGGGACCCCGGGATCCCAAGCCCGCCCTTCCCTGCCCTGCTGGGAGCCGGGCCACGACTGCCGTTCCTTTGCCGCTGCTCCGAGCCTTCGCTGCACTGTAGCCCCGCACCCCCTGCCTGCCGAGACCTCCCGGGGCTCCCGCTGCAGCTCCGGAGTTTGATACATCTCGCCTACCCCCCAGGATTTTGTGTGTTGGTCCCTGCTGTTCCAGCCTGCTGTTCCCAAGGGTCCGGCTGGGCCCCGGGATCGGCTGCCCCTGGGGTTTGTGAGGCGAGCTTCTCGTCCGCCATTCCCGCGTGCTCCCCGAGCTCGCTCCGGAGCGCTCCCTGCAGCCGCGAGGGAACCATCGCATCCTCCCCGCAACAGCCGCGGGAAGGCGGGCACTGGGTTCCTGGTTCTGTTTGTTATCACTGCCGTAGTTAGTGTTGTTTGTTTGCCTCTCTCTCTATATATATTAGTAAAGAACTGTTATTCCTATTCCCTATATCTGTGCCTGAGAGCCCCTTAATTTCAAAATTATAATCATTTGAAGGGAAGGGGGTTGCATTTTCCATTCCAAGGGAGGCTCCTGCCTTCCTTAACAGACACCTGTCTTTCAAACCAAGACATGTGCTTAACCCTGACAGAAATGCTTCAGGCAGCCCTGATTTCCCCCCTGCCTGCCCACTGTAAAAATGAGCAAGCTTTAGTTATGGCTAAAGTGCTCATTCTCCCCAGCCAGGGACATTTAAAGTCACCTGAAGGCCTTGTCCAGAGATGTCCCCAATTGCAAAACACTGCAGTTTGCCAGGAGCAAAGAATGAAAATGCTCCTTTTTGTAGGACACTTGTAAACCACCCTGTTAAGGCTCAGGTGCCCAGCAGCAGTAGGAGGAGGGAGGAAAACCTGAATTCCCCTTTCAGAGCGAGGCAGAGCTCACACCTGTGTTTTATAAGGACATGATTTGATTCCTGTCTCCTTCCAGTGCCCACAGCTCTATCACTTCCCCTGTCTGGGCACACAAACAGCTCAGCACTCACAGGCCCTGGAAAAGTAACAAACGGAGACCCCTGTGCATCCTTGAGATGATCAGTTGTCCTTTAGAAGGTTTCCCATGGAGCATGAGTCAGGCTGTCCAGGAAGAAAACAAGGGTTTGATATTTTCTCCTAAGACAGTGATGCTCCTGATGTATTAGCGTATCAGAGCTCAGAGTCAGAGTATCAGAGCTCCCAGCCACAAAGTGGAAGATAGGCTCGGCTCCCTGTTTTCCTTGAAGGGATTCAAAGGCACAACTCCCAGTCCTTTGTCAGGGAAGCCACCTCCAATGTGATGATGTCCTTATGACTATAGAGCAAAATCTGCTCAGGAAAGCAAAAGGGAATGGAAGAGGGTTTAAAGGAAACGCAGGAAACCTCCTCCTTCAGTTTGGCCATGGGTGGGTTTCATGGGGGTAGGTATTCAGTCCCCTGTTCTGTCTTGCTGTGCATTAAAAACTGTGGAAAATGCATAAGTGTTCTGTCTAAAAAAAATCATCAGAACCTTTAAGAGCAAGTTACTCAAAGAGGGTAACAGTCAAAGTTAAGTTGTCCCTCAGATGGACACTCAAAATTCCCCAATAGCCAAGAGTTTTCGTTTCTTCTTAAGACTTATGATGAAAGAAATGAGACTGATTGTTCTTATCCTGGCAGGGAAAGAGGCTGGATGCATCCTGAGCTACTGCCTCAGTCCTAAAGTGGGTGTGACAACCTCCAAGGCGCAAACTGCTCCTGTTACAGGGATTGCAGCTTTCCAAAAGCAAAGGTGCTAACAAATACATGTGTTTCACAGAGAACCAAGCAAAAAGGTTGGCAAAAGGTCAATAGCTGACAAGGACCCCAAAGTTTTCAGCAGCCTTTCTGCCATCACTGCATTTTAACCAGCCAGTACCTATTTTGAAGCAAGAAAGCAAGCAGGCTCATCCAAGGATCTCAAATAATCCTGTTCTTTTCCCAGATTCCTCACCTGAACACAGTGTCCTGCACAGGAAAGATCCCTCTCTGTCAGAAATACTGGACTACCCTTTCCAGCAAAACCAGCACAATTTCATCAAACGCTGACAGTGTTTAATTAATTATACTCCAGAAAAAACCTTTTGCTATTAAACCACTCAACCAATTTTAAGCAACATCAATGTCAGAAATGAATTAATTGCTGAGTTTCAGATGGGCAGCGGATTTTCTATTTTTGCATGGAGTGGGTACTCCCGAATTCATGAACTGCACTTCCTGATTTGAAATATCTGAAGAACAAAGCCCCACTCCCACCCCAATAAAACTGCAGTCAGGATCTCCCTTTAGTTGCCTCATGCTGTACGATATTCTTGCATGGCAAGTCTTTAGTTCCCTCTTTCGTCTACAGAATAATCAATAGAAGATTCCTGGAGGGAATCACTGAAAGAAAGGGAGCCTTTTATGAGCTCTTGTTAAAGCTGTTACCACAGGAGGTTTCTCATGAAGGAAAGTGAAAGCAGGATTATCGCTCCCTCTCTGCAGAGGTAAAACTTTACCTTAGGAGGGTTCATAAAAAAAGAAATTATGCAGAATTTTTTCCTAGGATACATGAATATCCGAAGTTGGAAGCACTCAGCGAAGCGTCGTGTCTCACACAGTCACAGTGGGGTGGGCAGCACCCTCTGTCCACCAGGGAAAAGGAATAATTGATAAGAAGTGTGACTTTTACAGCCACAAAGTGGCTCCTGCTCTGTTGTTCTTTAGCACAAGTGCCAGTACATTTTTCTTTATTTTCCCCTTCGCTTGCACTGCCCCTCTCCTGATCCTGTGGGGATTCTGCTCTGCTATGTTTTCATTTACTGAGCCCAGGTCAAGGCCTGGAAGACAAATATGTTTTATAAAAAAAAAAGTTGCTCTATTTGCCATTGCTGAAAGGTCAGGCACACAAAACACACACACAGGGAGCTTTGGCAGGGAGCACAGCTCCCTGAACATTGATATCGCTGCCTAAAGGAATGGTGCACTTCCTGCAATCCCAAGAATTTGGGAGGAAGTTGGCAGAAATGATGATGTTTTCCCTCACTGGGTGACTGGTGCTTTTGACAACCCCCCCTGAAAGTGGCACTGAGACGGTCCTGGGATCCATCAGGCTCTGATCCCACAGGAATGGCCATGCACAGGTGCTGCTACAGAACCACAGCATCAACTTTGAGATCATCTAGTTCAACCTAAGACCCGACACCACCTTGTCACACAGCCCATGGCATGAAGTGCCACATGCAGATGGTGACTCCACCACCTCCCTGGGCAGCCCTTCCAATGTCTGACCACCCTTCCTGTGAGGAAACGCAGCTGAGACCTGCAGTAAAAAGTAAAAGCTGAAACCAGCTGAGTTTGATGTCTCTGGGTCACCTTGGGGCCAGACAAGGCCACCCTCACCCCCAGGGATGGAGGGAACAGGCTCCTGCTGCCACCGGGCCAGGCCACCACCAGCCATCTCACCCCAGAGCTCTCTGTCCCTGTCCATCTGTGTCCATCAGCCAAATGTGTGTGAAGAAATGGGAGTTTTGGAGCCTTAACCAGCTCCAAAGGCAGCGCTGTGGGGACAGGAGGAGGGATGGGAGCCTATGAGGATGGAGACTATTTACAAGGGATGGAGTGACAGGACAAGGGGGAATGGTCTCAAACTGAAAGGGAGTAGGGTTAGATTGGATATTAAGATGAAATTGTTCCCTGTGAGGGTGGTGAAGGCCTGGCACAGGTTGCCCAGAAAAGCTGTGGCTGCCCCATTGTGTCAAAACAAACACATACACACACAAAGCACAGATCCCATTAACACCAAAGCAGAGCACCTCCAAATCACAGAACAGAAACCTTAAGGGTGGGAAAGTTCTCTAAGACCATCAAGTCCAACAATCAAATCACAAGGGCCACATCTAAGATGTGTGAAGGAACTGTGAGATATATGCAAAAAGTCTAAAGTTAATTTTACTCAAGAATTATTAAGAGCACTTGAATTCAATTTTATTGTCTCAATGTCTTGGTGAACACAATAATTCACTTAAAAGTGACATTGGTTTGAAAACTCCTACCTGTATTTTCCTCGGAGTGCTTTACTCTGCCAGTCCAACAGCAGCATCTTGATCGATGGAAACGTAACTTTTGTTCAAAATATAGAATCCCAGACTGGTTTGGGTTGGAACAGACATCAAAGCCCATCCTGTCCCACCCCTGCCATGGGCAGGGACACCTTCCACTATCCCAGGCTGCTCCAAGCCCTGTCCAACCTGGCCTTGGACACTGCCAGGGATCCAGGGGCAGCCACAGCTGCTCTGGGCACCCTGTGCCAGGGCCTCCCCACCCTCCCAGGGAACAATTCCTTCCCAATATCCCATCCAACCCTGACCTCTGCCAATTTAAAACCATTGCCCCTTGACCTGTCACTGTGTGCCCATAAAAAAAGTCCCTGTCCCTCCAGGCCCCCTTCAGGCACTGGAAGGGGCTCTAAGGTCTCCCCAGGCTCTCTCTTCTCCATGTGAAAACCCCCAGCTCTCTTTGTCTTTGTAGGACAGGTGCTCCAGCCCACAAAGCAGCTTTGTGTCCTCCTCTGGACCTGTGGCTTTTGTGTTAAAAAGGATATTTTCATATAAGACCTTTTTATTTTATAGTAACAGTGCTTTAAAAACCACAGCAGGACACAAAAAAAACCAAATCCCTATGGACATTAAAGAGTTGTGTAGCCAACAAGGTGAGAAGAGGAAAAACAACCCTACAGGTGTTGTGTTGTCAGTGATAACAGGGATAACACTGAGGGGAGCACAACCTCTCCCAGGCGAGCTCCTCCCTGGAACCATCCACAGCCACGGATACAACACCAAAGGAGGCATCAGACTCTTTACATTAATTAAATATCAGTGACAGGACTCTGGGGAAGGATGCATCCCACATGGAGAGATGTGCAGAGAGAAATTAATACATGGGGTTTTTTTTTTCTTGACATTATTTGGAATCCTGTCTTTCAAAACTCGTCATGGATGTCAAACCAAGAGATGCTTCAAACATCCTTGACTGCATTTTGGAAAGTAATTAGGCTGATTTCTTCTGAAAGCAGCACACTGGGAGACATCCCTGAGTGTGCAGCTCCACCGCGGCCAGCAGCCCATGACATCTTCCAGATCCGCCCCACTTGGTGGGAATGATTTTCTGTGCTTTAAATAAAAATTGATGTGGGCTTCCCAGCTCCTCAGAAACAGCCTGAACTGTAAACATCCCTGTTTGTTCAGCCTGGAGAGGAGAGGCTTTGGAGTGACTAAACTGTGGCCTTCCAGTGCCTGAAGAGGCTGACTGGGAAGATGGAGAAGACAATTTACAAGAGATGGAGTGACAGGAAAAAGGGAGTGACTTCCCAGTGCCAGAGGGCAGGGAGAGATGGGATATTGGGAAGGAATTGTTCCCTGGGAGGGTGGGCAGGCCCTGGCACAGGGTGCCCAGAAAAGCTGTGGCTGCCCCTGGATCCCTGGCAGTGTCCAAGGCCAGGTTGGACATTGGGGCTTGGAGCAGCCTGGGACAGTGGAAGGTGTCCCTGCCCGTGGCAGGGGGGGGACAGGATGGGGTTTAAGGTCCTTCCAACCCAAACCATTCTGGCATTCCTTTTGTATTTTGGTATCCCCTCACAATTCCCATTTTTCTGTGCATCGGCACTGAAAGGTTTTATGGACAGGAGAAAAAAAACCAAAAACCAAATCTCACAAATAATCAAGCAAAACGAAAAAAAAAAGGGAGGAGAGAAACCCCAAACAGCTGGGAATGCCAGGTTGTTACCATGGCAAAATAAGGGAAAAAAAAAAAAGAAGTAAAAATCTCTACACAATATTTCTGCTTATTGGCTTCAACTACAGGAAAGGGAAGGGAGCTCTAGAAATCATGGAGCTGCATGGAGTGATCTGAAAATGCAGTGAACAAAAGGCCAGCTGAGCTCAGGGTTCACTGGAGTCAAGATGTTCCTAGGAACAGCAAGAGGTGATGCCCTGAGGGGATATTCTTGGGGGATATTGAGGAATCCGAGCTTACTTGTGTCACAGAGGTGTTTTGATAGGAAATCAAGTGCTGTGGAGGGCTCTGCTTCTGCCCATAGTGTTAAAAAAATCTTTCCCGTTGTTTTGCTATAAATTTGTATCTTTTCCTTCACTCTCCCCCAAAGCATTTAAGGACAGCTGACAACCAAGAATTAGACAAGAATGAACTTTTGTGAGTGACTTTTTGGGGGAAAATTGAATTATTTGTATTGTAAAAACTCACTTGAGAGCAGCTACAGAGCTAACCCTGAATCCACTGACGCTTCATGGGGCTGGGGAGAGCACACGGAGGATGTTCCCTCACACAGGGAACCTGTTGCAGATGTGCCTCCCTCCTTCAGACAAGAACAAAGGAGGGAAGCAATTTGAAGGGACAAGTACAAAAATATCACTGAATTGTGTGTGACACATTTCAAGGCTCAGTCAAATCTCTTTTCCCTTCGGTATAAAAAACCCAGTGAAATTCTCGTAATGTCAAAATGAAAAACTCAGTGTTATCACGTTCTTGATCATCAGTGATATTCAAAAACGCTGTTTGAGATCCCATCAAAAGTTTCTTTCTGATCTACTCTTTCAAAAGTGTGTTTTAATATTTTGTGGCAGCAGTATGAATCTGAAAATTGTATCTGTTTTAGCCAACAAGCCATTGTGAAACAGGAATTCCAAACACACTTTGGGGATAATTTCAAATGTCCATAAAGATTTTATGAAGTAAATCTTATTTACTAACCCCCTCAGGCAACTGTAATTTACCAAAATCATTTTAAGCAGGGTCTGGTAAAGGTGTAATTCAACAAATTTTTTAGCTTATAACTAACCCCTTGTTAATATTCCTCCCTCCACAGTCATTTTCTGAGGAAGCAAAAAAATGCTGCATAATTTCTAAAAGCAAATGAAAATATGGTTCTTACTTAATGGAATTACAGACAAAAGTTAGAGAAACTTAACCACACCAGATGTCTTACAAATATAATTCCAAGGGAGCTACAGTTCCTGACAGTGCAGACATCCTTAAGAGCAGGGAGTTTCAGGACATTCTGTGTCTTCCCAGGAAAGCAGAGTATATATGGGGCTGTTGAGCGTTTAATGAAAGGACTGTTAAGGAGCAAAGGAGGTTGAAAGCAGAGGCAGAGTGTAAATCTGGGGTCACAGAGCGTAAATCTCAGCTCTTCCAAAGGAGGGCTGCACCTTCTCTCAGTGCTGTAAGGGCAGTGCTTGCGTTTCTTGGCTGTAAATACACCGCAGGTTTTAGAGCTATTACTGGGGGTTTGTCCAAGTGAGGATTTCGGCAATAAAAAGCTTCAGTAACACCTCAGCAGCTGTAAAAGAGTAATGTCATTGCTTTGCACATGCAAAAGCTTTGCACAGTACAGGAGGATTTACGCCCAAATCCTTCTCCCCTCACTCCACCCCAGGGCCCTCCATGAGGGAAAGTGTTTTGCACCATCTCAAGATCGACAATCCCAACACTGTGCTAAACTTGCACAGAGCTTCCCTAAAAGCCTCTACCTTCCAATGAAAAGCTCATTTTTTTTATTGCTGCTGCTTCTTGCAGCTTTTATAGCACCCTTTTCCCAACCAGTGCATTCTGCATCCAGAATGCTCCAGCTTCCGACTTTTATGTGCCTGGGTGAAACGAATACATTTTTAAATGAACCAGCCAAGGTACAACACAGCAGAGAAACCCCTCTGTCTCCACACTCTGTGCAGTGATCTAAGCATTTGCTGGAAAATAAGGCATCAATGGAAAAAAATCAATCATAAAAAAAGATGTCAGTATTTTGCTTGACAGAGCCATGAGCCAAAAGGATTGTCAGGAAGCACCTGGAGATTCCCAAGGAAACCACTAATCCATCCCCATGTTCTGCTCCTCTAGGAACTGATCAAAGGTCCCAAGTGGCCAAACACAGGACTGGGAGCCCCACTGCGAGCCTGATGTTGTCCATGGAACTACCAGGGCTCTGGAGAGCCCTTGGTGCTTGTCAGGACCACAGCTCTGCTGCCTCTCGACAGACTCCTCTGCAAGGCTGCACTGACATCATTAAACAAATAATTAAACCCAGGCACTTTGAAGCAGTGCTACTTTGCAGATCCGAGTGGGTCCAGGACAATTAGAAGCATCTCTGATTAAACAGCAAGGTCTTTTCATTTTTAACCTCCGCATTGTGCCTTTGCTCCTGTCCCCGTTTGAAGTCAATTTTACAACTCCATTGACTTCAGCAAGAATGGAATTAGATCCTGACATATTTGCATGTCAAATCTCTTTTCTCGCAGTTACAGTGCTCTCATCCATGACATCTGCAATTTAATCGTACATTTTCCATGAAAAAGCAATGCTACATTTCTTTGAAAAGCAGCAGCAATGAATAACACGGGCCAAAACAGGGGAGATAAATACTAAAAAAAACACCACATTGACACTTGCAGGACTGAAACTTTACAAGGTTTTTCCTAATAGGGAGAAAACTGTCCACTCAGGGGTTTCCCTCACGAATTTCAAATAAATAAAAGACTCCAAAGATGTGTCTTGCCTAACTATTACCACCCTAAGAAAAAAAAGCCATTTGAAAAACAGTGCTAATTAATTAAATACCAAAACTTTCACTAATAAAAATCAAACCTTTGAATGGCCTGTGCAGATGTGTTCAATCCAAGTTCCAGTATTCAGGAAAGAATTGAAATCAGTTTGATGTAGCTGCAACCTCAAAACTACCAATGAATTTATTTTGTACTAATTTTATGCTAATTGATATTAGCTTATTTTGCATCTTTATCTTTTTCAACCCCTGAACAAGTGCAGCCAATTTCTCAGCGGATTTCCCCCTTCATCTTTGCAGACACTGCCTTGAATCGTGGAGTTCACATCACAGAATGTCTCTTGAAGCATTGCTGCTCTTCCTTTGAATCACTTGCAAGATTAAAAATAAAACATGAGACATTTCAGGACCACACATTGATTGTTTAATTATTTTCCATTTGAAGTGCAGGCTATTTCTGGCACAGAATCTTTATGTTGGCTGGACAGAACAATTAATCTTCCAAAATATCTCAAAGTCGAAAGCCAGTTAGTCAGGTGACAGCATGAATGTTTAGGTTCCTTGTTAACTATGATTAACTCTGGAGGGTCTGCAATAATGTGGTGTTACTCACCAAACTAATTTTCACTTTAGTACCTACAGGCTGTGTTTTGAACCACTTCACAGTAATAAACAAATATTACTGTGCTGTTTAGGAGGTTTTACACAGAAAATGCAAAAATCCTCCCATTATTAGTGCTGAGACCCAGAAAACTTTCCCAGACGAATTTCCAGTAAGCAATACATGATGGAGAGAGTCTGTTTCCAAGGAATGGAGTGCCAGGACAAGGGGGAATATGGCTTCCCACTGCCAGAGGGCAGGGAGAGATGGGATATTGGGAAGGAATTCTTCCCTGGGAGGGTGGGGAGACCCTGGCACAGGGTGCCCAGAGAAGCTGTGGCTGCCCCTGGATCCCTGGAAGTGTCCAAAACCAGGCTGGACAGGGCTTGGAGCAGCCTGGGATAGGAGAAGGTGTCCCTGGATGAGCTTTAAGGTCCCTTCCAACCCAAGCCCTTCTGGGATTCTGATTCCCTGATCATTACATAACCATAATCTGTTATATGAACTATGTTGCTTTTATTCTGGAATTCCGGAAGATAATTACTCTGATTAACCATTCCTTCAGTTCCAATCCCTCCATGCTGCTGTGTTTTCCCTGAAATTACGATATCAGGATGTCTTCCCCTGAAACAAAACCTAATTACTCCCTCAGACAGAGCAAGGCTTTATCTCCCATCCCCTTCTTTTTCACGACACTGGTGGCACAGAGCAGGTGGGAAGCTGTTTATCCAGCTGGCAAGGGAAGGAGCAGATGGCATACATGGCACAAGGATCCTGTCTTCTGTCACTTGCCCCATATTCCAGAGCTGGGAGGTGAGACCACACCTAGACAAAACCTCACAGGTCGTTTCTCCACATTTGGATACTCACAACCAAGATATGGAATAGAAATCCAAGAGAAATGATGGAGGATGGTGGAATTGGTGAGAAGCGAGTGATGTGATCAAGAGGAGAAAAGGGGTGAGTTAGTGTGGAGAAATCGGCGCTCCTGCAAAAGTTTCGCTCCTCATCTCTTCCAAAGTGAATGGATGAGATAACAACAAAAATCAAAGAGGGAGTGGTGGAAGAATCACTACCTGAACATGACATTTGAAGGATGAGATTGAGAGGCAAACATAATTCCATGCAGATTCTCAGTTTCCTGATACTTGGGATCACATTCCAGCATTTTCTCTATATTTTAAATGGCCAAATAGGGAACGTGGATCCAGAGTTGACCTTTCTAACCACAGGGAAAGTGTGTTCATTATTTAGAAGAAAGATACGAGCCACCAGAGTGTCTGATTTGTTTTGTTAATTATGGCTTTAAACTACTTTGTGCCACCTCAGCTAATTGGCACATTTCCTTAGCCAAGTGAATAGATCTTCAGAAGGCTTATAAATCAGACTGTGTTTGTAAGCAACGTTTTCGTATCAGATACTTTCTATTTTTGGACAGAAAAATTAAGCTGTTGAAACACCCAAACTACAACTGCACTCACCCAGGTCTGGGTCAGACTCTGCTCAGATCAAAAATGCCATCACTAACAGAACATTCCTCAACAATTTCACTTTTGAACCAAAAATTAAAGGCAACATTTTCTAAGGTAGAAATGGGAGTCAGGCCCTCAAATAATTTCTCTGTGAGAAAGCCATTTCTCTGTCCATTTTTGAAAATTCTCTAAAGGATTTAGGCAGCCATCGATAACTGCCAGGAACAGAAAATTTCCAAGACAAGAACTACAAGAGCTTCCCGAATTCTAACATTTCACCTTTGAGGTTTTCCCTATAAGTTGAAAACCAGCTCAGCATTCAGAGGGTTAAAAGTGAAGTGTCCAAGGCCAGGTTAGACAGGGCTTGGAGCAACCTGGGACAGTGGGAGGTGTCCCTGCTCATGGCAGATGAGTGGAATTGGGTGATTTTTAAGGTCCTTTCCAACCCAAACCATTCTGGGACTCCACGGGAATTCGCCCACCATTTTTTTGTTGCATGTTTATCCAGGACCTGTTCTTATTTGCAGAAACCTCAAACATCTGGAGCGCCTGCTGAACTTTTTCTTCCATTTTTTAGCTTCCAAAAACGCAGTCTCAAGGCAAACAAAACCCCCACAAACCTTTTCCCTCAGGGTTTGAATGAAAAGCATTTGCCAAAGTGAAAGGCTCAAAATCTGCATCGTGAGGAGCTTTAAAGGCGACTTTGTCTTCCTTGGTTTCTGGATTAACTGAATTCTGCTATTAATATTCCAACTGGCATTCCTTTCGGGAAGCAGACATTTGTACCCTGATGTAGGGAATCAGTTCATATTCCTTGACCTTGAGAGATGAAGCCATGCTTGGGTTAAAATGCATTAAATTTTGGAACCTAAAACTGAGCTCTACAGGTCAAGGGCTCTTGGAGAGCAGACTCTGGCTTGAAGTTCTGTCTACACAGACAAATATAGGGGAAAAATAATAAGTTAACAGATTAATGGTGCCAGAAAGTTTTACTTTGATCCTTTAATACTCTATTATGTAATAAGTTTGTCAATAATTCCTGGCTTCAATCTTAGGGATTTCCTTGAAGCTTCACCTGTACAGGTGTACCACAGGTGTATAATAAAAATGTATAAATATACATATGTGTATGTATGAAATATCCTAAAGAAACTTGTCCCTGCCCTTCATATCAGTCATTAGGCTACTGCAGAAGATATATACACAATTACATTATTCCAGAAATTCCTGCTAGTAAAGTCCAGCCCTTTTGTTTGCAATTATGACACAATTCCTTCTAATAAAAATAGAAAAATAAAAAAAAAAAAAAAAAGGTGAGCAAGCAGCAGATGCAGCAGAGCTCCAGCTGTCAGGCCACCAGAGGACACTGTCACGTCATTTCCAGATAGGAGAAAACTAATTTTTTCTTTAATGCCAGTAAGTCAAATTTAGATGGATAGAACAACTCTACAGAATCACGGAATGGTTTGGGTTGGGAAGGGACATCAAAGCCACCCAGTCATGGGCAGGGACACCTTCCACTATCCCAGGCTGCTCCAAGCCCCACCCAACCTGGCCTCGGACACTTCCAGGGATCCAGGGGCAGCCACAGCTTCTCTGGGCACCCTGTGCCAGGGTCTTCCCACCCTCTCAGGGAAAAATTCCTTCCCAGTATCCCATCCATCCCTGCTCTCTGGCAGTGGGAAGCCATTCCCCCTTGTCCTGGCACTCCATTCCTTGGAAACAGACTCTCTCCATGTATCTTGTAGCTCCTTCAGGCCCTGGAAGGCCACAACGAGGTCACCCCAAAGCGTCTCCTCTCCACGCTGAACAATCCCAGCTCTCCCAGCCTTTCCTTTCAGCAGAGCTGCTCCATCCCTCTGATCATCTCTTCATGTCCAAGTTGCATGCACAGCCATTGAACGTGAGAGACTTGTGTCCATCTTAGAATTGTCTGAGGCTTTACATCACACACCCCAAAATAACCCCAAATAACATCAAACGGGGCTTCCTGAGGATAAGCACAGCAAACCCCACTCTGCCTACAAAGCCAGTGCTGCTGACCAAGCACTGCCCTGTCCAAAGCCTCATCCACAGCAATTACAGAAGAACCAGCTCTACCCAAACCAAGCAGCACCTCCTGCCTCAAGCCATCTCCTTGAATCCAGTGGAGCTCCTGGAGAACATGACAATGGTGAGCTCAATCTCAGGGAACAACATCTGACTGATCCTGGGCACTGAGTGCCCACAAAGCCCTGCCCACACCTGATCCATTACTGACCTTTAACAGACCACAGAAAACAAATGCACAGTAGTTATCACACGATCAGGGACTGCTGCTGTCAGATGATGGAAGATGAAGATGTATTTAAACCTTTTACAGTCAAAAAAACCAAAGAAATCTGGTTACACTGGTTTAATCTGTTGATGCTGGCAGGTCTGTAACATATGCAGAATCAGACTTACTAGCTCTTATTTTATATACATTTCCATCAATGGACTACGTAACAAAAATGAGACCTGCACAAGCACAGCTGCTCTAATTTGAAAGCACCTTGTGTAAAGCAGGAAGGAAGTTCCACATTATGGAATGTAGGATATGTTTTAGAGAGTCCTGTGAGGAGCGGCTGAGGGAGCTGGGAAAGGGGCTCAGCCTGGAGAAAAGGAGGCTCAGGGGGGCCCTTCTGGCTCTGCACAACTCCCTGACAGGAGGGGGCAGCCGGGGGGGGTCGGGCTCTGCTCCCAGGGAACAGGGACAGGACAAGGGGAAACGGCCTCAGGCTGGGCCAGGGGAGGCTCAGGTTGGACAGCAGCAGGAATTTCTCCATGGAAAGGGTGCTCAGGCCTTGGCAGGGGCTGCCCAGGGAGGTTTGGAGTCGCCATCCCTGGAGGTGTCCAAGGAAGGGCTGGAGGTGGCACTCAGTGCTCTGGGCTGGGGACAAGGTGGGCATCGGGCACAGCTTGGACTGTATGGGCTGGGAGGGCTTTTCCAACCTAAATAATTCCATGATTCTATGTTTGGTTCCACATTAACAGCATCCAGCCAAACCAACATGAGATAAAAGGATATAAGCATGGAAAATCAGGAGATGGAATTACGAGTTTTTCTGCTCCAGCTAAATAGTTTTGTTTCACAAATTAACACTTCCTGCTCTTTCTAAATGTGCTAAAATACACAAACAGATGTCCCTAAACACTTCAGCTGTGACTTGAAGGCTGTGCAGTGGCACTGTGCTGGAATGGGTCAGCACCCACGGTTACAGTGAGATGGAAAGCCCCTCTGACAGATACAGGCAGCCTTTTTTAAGCAGTAATTTGGTTTAATACAACCATTTTTGAAGGTGTGGGCTTTGCTCTTGCTCTGCAGCTCTGGTGTGCAGCATTTCCCTCAATAAGTAGAGTGCACACCTTAAGTGATCCAGGTTATAGAAACTCATCAGAGGAATATTCCAAGCACTATTTTACTCATCAATTCCAAGCACTATTTTAATCATCATCTTGGGTGGCTCAGGATTCCCAATTTCCCTTGGTAAGTTTAAGAGAGCACTTGAATTGTTGAGCTCATGAGAAATTGTTCTTAGGTCAGCTACAAACTGTGCCTATGGCTTAGCGTTCTGAATTAGAGAAATTCAACAAAAAATAAGTATCAGTTCTGTGTGTTCTGTACAACATGAACATCTGAGCTGCAAATGAAGACCAAATCACCTTTGCCAACCTAAAATCACTCTCCCTGGCATAACTGACAGCTGTCAGTGCACTATGCCCATTTCAGTTGTGACTCTCATCACAAGAAGTGATCAGTCATCTTGCCTTGCCTTGCCTTGCCTTGCCTTGCCTTGCCTTGCCTTAACTTTCCTTGCCTTTCCTTTCCTTTCCTTTCCTTTCCTTT
>VZTE01000370.1:389889-441110 GCA_013397775.1 Eulacestoma nigropectus | reverse complement strand
CCCGCCACGTGGCCAGCCAGTTTGTTTCTTCCCCTGGCATTTTGGGTTTTTTTTGTTCTGCTGTGGAGGTGTGTGTGTGGGGGGAGATAATGTTCTGACGGTTCAATATCTAGCGTTAATACATTTGTTTCCCATGCCATGTGGGCACTTTGTCAGTAAACAGCTGGTTTTTTTCACTTTCACCCACTGGTATTCATTTTTCTCATTGGCAAAAAGGGATTAGTGAAGCCCTTTTCTGTAGCAGAAACACTTGTTCCAGAGCATTTTCTCCTAAATTTGTCTCTAAACTGAGACCTGTGCAGGTCATGAGAGTTTTTGAAATGCTTTTTCCAGAGGTGCTTGGAAAGCCAGATAGGATGGGTTTGTGGAGCACAAGAGCACAGCACAAATCCAAAACACAGCCCCATTCCAGCCACTGGGAAGAAAATGAACCCTACCGCAGCCAAAACCAGCACAGGTACCAAGGGAATCCCCATCCCATTACATGTTGGAGATTCTGCCATGCAGAATAAGAAAAATGGCTGCAATTCTTTATCCTTCTCTGGCTCAGGGAATGTCAGATTCCAGCAGCTGAGAGGCTTTCCAGAGCCAAGTATTTTGCTGGTTTATTTTCTTTGAATATTTTTTGGTAGTTCCGTGTATTTACAATTAGTTGTGCTTTCCTTGATCAAGTTTTTTAGTTATTTAAGGGAGACACTCCCCCCTAAACTGCAAGATAAGGTTTTGTGAGGAATGTTGAATGGACATTATTCAAATCCTGGTGTGCCAGTGGCAGGACACTCTCTTTGATGTTTTACAAGTAACAAGCAATTAAGTTTTACCCATTTTTCCCATGATGTGAGCTGTTACAGATACCTGTGGAGACTTAAGGAAAAGAGTATTCTCATCCGTTCATAAAATCCCAGAATGGTTTGGGTTGGAAGGGACCTTAAAGCCCATCCAGTTCCACCCCCTGCCATGGGCAGGGACACCTTCCACTATCCCAGGTTGCTCCAAGCCCCAATGTCCAGCCTGGCCTTGGACACTTCCAGGGATCCAGGGGCAGCCACAGCTTCTCTGGGCACCCTGTGCCAGGGCCTCCCCACCCTCCCAGGGAACAATTCCTTCCCAATATCTCACCTAAATTTCCCTTCTGTCTGTTTGAAGCCATTCCCCCTTGTCCTGTCACTCCATCCCTTGTCTAAAGTCCCTCTCCAGCTCTCCTGGTCAAGAGAAGAATGTGATGGGGATACATTTTGCAAATTACCCCGGAGATGGCTGTTTGCTTTGTCAGGAGCAATCAGGAATCAAGGTGAAGGTCTTTCTCTTTTCTGCTCACTAGGAAAATACACAATTGCTCTTCTTTTTTCTTGTCCGCAATGACCCTGTGTTCTGTGATGACTTTTGTCTTAATTGTTCTTTAAACAAGCAAAAAATGTCCCCCTGGATGGAAGAGCAAAACTGAACAAGCGGAGGACACCATTTTCACTTGTTATCAAACACATGAATAAGCAGGTGTCTTAATTAACAGAAGTGAGAAAACAAAACATAGAAAGAATTATCTATTAATATAATTACCAAAAAAGTTGATCTGCAGCCCCGTATTTCCTCTATTTCCTTTAATACCTTTGTTTCCAGTTTCCCACTCTAACATTTTCTGGTGTAATGTGAGGAATGAGGACGTGGCACTGCATAAAATGGTTTAGTGGACGTGGTGGTGTTAGGTCAAAGGTTGGACTCGATGATCTTACAGGTCTTTTCCAACCTGAGTGAACCTGCGATTCCATGAAATAAAATGGCTCTGTCATTCTGCAGGCTAAGAACCACTCGAGGACTGAGTGCCACTCATCTCTAGAGCGCCTCTAACTGAGGAGAGGAAGTGCCCATCAAGAGAATTTCCAGTGACAGAACAATTTTCACAGGGGCTTCACTGATAAGAAAAGCTGTTCAGCAGCCTTTAACTCCTGTCAAGAGCCTGTTGGTATTTAAATAAATGATAACACCTTTGGACTTAGAAATAATCAGTAAGGAATTTGAACTCTGCTATCAGAAACTTTGTTTCCTGGAGGAAACTCTGATTTATTTTATAACTCTGATTACCTAAAGGAAATCAGAGTTATAAAAACGTCTCAAGTTATCATTTATTCCTTCAGTACTAATAAAACCCTAAAGAGTTAATCCAAAAAGCTGTGACAGAAAGAAAGCACAAATTTTAAGATCCAGTTTTTCTTTTCTTTCATTTTGGTTTAACAACAGCTGTTATGCACTTCCATGGGAGTTCCTACTTCTCTTCCAAGCACCTGCTCCCAATTCTGCTGCCATGAGAGCAAAAATTCCAACACCACATCATATCATTGGCAGAACCACCCACTGCAAGTTTGTCTACTGCCTTTAACTGTGTTTCTCTAAAATGCTCCCAAGGTGCCTAGAGTCCAACCTGAACTGGCTGGAAAGCTGGAAAGAACTAACCATGTAGATGGCGTAGGAGTGCAGCTGAGAACACCAGGCTGGAGCAGGGAATAGGAACCAGACAGAGAAAAGGAACATGGAAAATGACTTCTTGTGCAAATCAACAGAAAGAGAAGTACTCACAGAGAATGGGAAAAACAATCAGCTGGTTAAACTGGGAGGCAAAATGTAACGTGAACAGAGGAAAACAGGGATGGTTTGGAGACCTTGCACTTGTCTTTACAGGACTCAACCTTAATACTCCCCCAGACAAGAAAATGAACACAAGAGAAGTGCCACCAAACTGTCTTGTTTCACCACAGGCCATTGTTTGCTCCTGCTGTTACACATGGCAGAATGCAGACGAGCACAGGGAGAATTACATCAGAAACTGCTGTGATACTGCCACTGAACTGGAGCAGTTGGGCACACCAGGGCTGGAGACACTTGAAGACCCAGTCACTTATCCTCTCTGCCACTGCTAAACTCCAGAGCAAACCAGAACTCTGCACTGGGCCTTTGAAATGCCAGCTTAGGACACCAAACACAGCTGGACATCTCCTAAGTTAAAACCTCCCCATGCCCCACCAACCACACCTCATGCTGCATTCACCTGGCTTGGGTGAAGTTTCCATGCTTTGCTCTGGGTGTTGGTCCTAAGCTCCCTCCATCCCCATCAGCTCTGATTTACAAACCTCTGCAGGAGCTCAGCACACATCACAGCAGCCTGCTAATGTTCCCTTCCCTTTCCAGCTTTTTGGTAAAGGGCTCCTTCACCTCTGGCTTAGTTCCTTGGGAAGGAGAAAACCATGTCACTTAGACCGAATCAGTCAGGCTGCAGGGAGCACAGTGGGCACCTGGTGGCACCTCCCTGCTCCAGCTGGGCCATCCCAGAGCACAGGGCACAGCATTGTGTGCACACAGCTCTGGAACAGCCCCAGGAAGGAGACCCCAGAGCCTCTCTGGACAATCTGTTCAGGGCTGGGCACTGCCCAGGGCAGAAGTTCTGCCTCCTGTGCAGGGGGAATTGCTGGCACCAGGCCCTGCCCGTTGCTCTGGTGCCATTGCTGGGCCCCCGGAGCAGAGCCTGGGCCCTGCTCGGAGCCCGCCCGGCAGCCAGGGACACCCAGGGCTGAGGGCCCCTCTCAGCTGGGGCTCCGCTCCAGGCTGAGCAGCCCCAGCTCCCTCAGCCTTCCCTGGGCACGGAGATGCTCCAGGCCCTTCCTCAGCTCCGCAGCCTCCGCTGGCCCCGCTCCAGCAGCTCCCTGGCCCTGCTGTGCTGAACAATTTCAATTCCAGGGGTGTGAGGGACACCTGGTGCACTCAATAACATGACAGCTAGATCTTTGGTGGTTGGGAAATGAAAAGTTTAGTGGCATGGAGAGATGGCAGAGAGAAGAGATATCCACTCAAATACCGGACTTAATTTTACCATGAAGCAATGCAACTTCATCTTTATCTTTTCCACATTCTGCCGGAATCAAAAGGAGAATTAACAAACACAGTTTGATTTCTTATTTCTTACTGTGTATTGACGTGATTATCCATTATCACTGAGGAAAAAAGGGAGCCAACTACACTTTGTACCAGGACAAAGTGTTCTATTCCCAAACACCCACAGAAGTCACCCTCACATGGAATGAGGCAACAGCATTTGAAATACTGCAGGTTATGATCACAAAATCCACAGATGAAATCCACTTGCACATCAGGGTGACAAAGCATTAGGATGAAACAGCTGTTAAATATTTTAGCAGGACTATTGTCATAGAATCATGGAGTGGTTTGGGTTGGAAAGGACCTTAAAGCTCATCCAGTGCCACCTCCTGCCATGGGCAGGGACACCTTCCACTGTCCCAGGTTGCTCCAAGCCCCATCCAACCTGGCCTTGGGCACTTCCAGGGATTAAGGGGCAGCCACAGCTTCTCTGGTCAATAGAGATGGAAAACCTTTTTTTTTTTTTTCTTGCTAACTGAAATTAAGGATACTATGGGAACTACCCTGTGTTTGCATTAATTTTTTAATTCAACTGTTTGGAAACACCAAGAACAAAAAAGTTCTTGAAGTACATTAGGACGACACTTACAGAAATCCAATATAACAATTGAAAAAAACAGAGAGAGAGAATTATTTTACTTCTAATTTACTCTTGAGTAAATTGAATTGAATGTGTCTTTGAATGTGTCTTCTGTAAACTTTAATACATAATTGTTCATATTTCAGAAACAGGCATTTGGGCACAGTGAGTGGGTGGGAGGGTGCTCGGAATTGTGACCAACACCAAGGGAATAAAAACCCCTTTCCACACAAATAAGAGAGGTTGAGAACAAAGTTTTGCTAGGAGAAAACAAAGGCAGAAGAGCTGTACAGGTAAAAGCCTCCACATCTGCCTCCTTCATGCACCTTTGAAAAAGGAGAGTTAACGGTTCATGAGAACAATAATAAAAACCTGGCCAGGAGCCCAGAGCTGCTGCAGGTTGTGAGAGGTACCTCACGCTATGGGAAACCACAGCAGGAATGGGAGATAAAGAAAAGCCAGAGCAAACAGAAAACAGGCACTGGGAAACAGCTGAGAAATACCTGCAGCACAGGATGAAAATCGTGCTTGTAGGAGCATCACAGCTTAAGCCCACAGGAAGGGCTCGTTCTCAGGTACTTGGCAGGAGACAACACCCAGGAAAGGGCTGCTGATAGCACAGCAGCTCTAAGAGAATAATGTTCTCAACCCAGTGCCTGTCTGGGGTTTATATTTTGGAGATTTAACAGAGTTTACACATTTATGGAACACCAAAATACCGTGCCAAGACATCATCATTTCTAATGAATGATATCATCATTCCCTGATGCTGATAGAAAAGAGAATTGTATACAGATATCCATTAAAGAGCAATGTGATATGAAACTGTTGGGTCCTGCCCTGGGCTCACCCCAAGCCCTGCAGCTCCAGGCTGGGGCAGACGGGCTGGAAAGGGCCCATCGGGAAAGGCCCTGGGGGTGCTGTGCCAGCGGCTGGACAGGGGCCCAGGGGTGCCCAGGGGGGCACGAGGCCAATGGGCCCTGGGCTGTGCCAGCCATGGGGTGGCCACAGGCCCAGGGCAGGGCCCATCCCCTGGGCTGGCCCTGCTGAGGGACCTCGAGGGCTGTGTCCAGTTCTGGGCCCTCCTGGCCAGAGAGCCCTGGAGGGGCTGGAGCGTGTCCAGGGCAGGGAACGGAGCTGGGGAAGGGGCTGGAGCCCCAGGAGCGGCTGAGGGAGCTGGGAAAGGGGCTCAGCCTGGAGAAAAGGAGGCTCAGGGGGGCCCTTCTGGCTCTGCACAACTCCCTGACAGGAGGGGGCAGCCGGGGGGGGTCGGGCTCTGCTCCCAGGGAACAGGGACAGGACAAGGGGAAACAGCCTCAGGCTGTGCCAGGAGAGGCTCAGGTTGGACATCAGCAGGAATTTCGCCATGGAAAGGGTGCTCAGGCCTTGGCAGGGGCTGCCCAGGGAGGTGATGGAGTCGCCATCCCTGAAGCAATTTAAAAGCCACTTGCGTGTGGCATTTGAGGACATGGATGGCTTTGGTAGTGCGGGGGAACGCTTGGACTTGGATGATCTTAGAGGTCTTTTGCCATCTAAATGATTGTAAGACACACCAAGACAAAATAGAACACAATCACTGTGTTCCACACAAAACAATTGAAATTGCTGTGCAGAATCACAGGAAATTACTGAGATTTCCTCAAAAATAGTAAAATCAAGAGTTGCCTGCTCTAAGAGAATCAAAAAGTTCTTAAGGCAAATGATCATAAAAAGATGTCATGGGTTGAAACTGAGTTGATTGACAAGCTTTTAAGCCAATGTGCTTTTGTGAATTTTGCATATTTAAACCCCGTGCAAGGGCGGGAAGTTCCTCTCTGGTTCCCGGTCTCCTGAGGGAGAAGCGGGGCCTCCGAGCCCCGGGCGGCCTCCGGGCCCGGCCCGGCCCGGGCCCGGGCCCGGCCTGCGCTCCTGCCTGCCCTCCCCTCTCCCTTCCCTCAGAGCCGCAAGCAGCTAAACTAACTATGGGCTGCCCGATAGCCGAATTCACCCGGCTCGGCTTCTGAATCAGGAGGGGCCTCCCCTCCCCCTTCATGCAGCCCGGGGGGAGCCTCCTCTCCCCCTCATGCAGCCCGCGCAGACCCAGCGGGACCAGCGGAGCCTCCTTTTCCAGCCTGCACAGCTCGCACCGAACTGAACAGCAGCGCAGCCCGTGGGGAAAGACGTGAGGGAGAAGAACATGGAGGCTGCACGGTCAGAGAGAAAGAGAAAGTCAGTCACGTGGGACGACGCTGAGATGGCGGCGGGAGAAAAGGGTGTGTGCGTTCCGGCGCCAATCTTAAAACCCCTTCTAGCAGCTGCGGAGGACTGAACTCTTTAAATCATTATAAAAGTATGGGGAGATGAAAATCCATGCCTGTGAGAATTCATGTTGCAGCCTGTGAAGATGTAAGAGAATGCCTATGCCAGGCCATGTAGCTGTGAAGCAGCTTTTAGAAGTTTGTGAAGAAGCAGAGAAGCCCTTGTGTTTAAGCTGAAATAATTTATGTTTAAAAGAGATTGGAAAAAGAAAACCTTTGTGTTTGGGCTGGAAGAATTCATCTTTAAAAGGACTTGTAACCCCATATGATGGCCCATGATTGCAGTGTGAATATACTGTGGAATTTTCATGGGAGAGATTTCACTTCAGTAGGTAATTCCCGGGCGGACTGCTGAGATTGTGAAGAAATCAGAAGTTTGCAGCATCAGTAGAAGGAACCTTTTTTCCCTAAGCATAAGAAAGAGACTTTTAAAGACTGTAACACTGATCAAAATTGTTACCTTTTGTGTGAAGTGGTAAAAGGAGACGAGAGTGCTGGAGAGAGAAAAGGGAGAGGGGAAGGAGTTTTTGCTTGGGGAGTGCTGGAGGGAAGAGGGTTTTGCTTTCACTTCTTTTTATTTCTTGTTACTTTAAACACTGTTAGTAATAAACTTCTTTATATTCTTTAAAGTTTTAGGCCTGCTTTGCATTTCTTCTAATCCTTACCTCACAAAGTGAAAAGCAGGTGATCAAACCACTACAAAAGAATAAGGAAGAAAGTGGGTGTAAGGCAACAGCATGACATGGGAAGAGTACCAGATCCAGTAGGAGAGGTCAGATAAATATGTTTAGGTGAGAAGTAAGTGATAGCCCTTCTATTTTAAGTAGATAGGGTTGGAATTCCATGCCAGAGCACACACATATTCCAGCACTGAATCAGCACCTGAGGAAACCATCACAACCTTACCAAGAGGCACAGGAGGTCTAACTTCCAGCACTGTGAGGAAAAAGTCCTGCAAGAGCTTCCCAAGCCCCGAGACTGGCACCAGGACAGCTTTAAACTCTGGTAGCCAGGCCAGTGCTGGATAATCCATAATTTGCATAATTTGTCATGTACATCTGCCCATGGCATCAGCTGTGACACAGGGAAGCTGCCCACCCCTTAGATCATGACCAGAGTCATGATTCATCTTCCTTTTGATTTTTTTTTCCATTTGTTTTGATTACAGTTCAACCCCTGCTATAAACCAATTCTTCTTCAGGGAATTCCTCGAAGTCCCATTAAAATAGGGCAAATATAGCAGAACCCAACTGATTCCCTCTGAGAACATCTGCAACTTTGCTAACTGCTGTAGGAGCCCGATGTACGAGGTTATTCTCCACTTGGGAGCAGTCCTGTGTGCTGATCCCATCTGCTGATGGAAGAGGAAGGAATTCTAAAACTGTGTGGGTCCAACCGCGGCTGGGAGACGGCTCCTGACAGCTGAGAAATGCTGTAGCGGGACTCACCCCCCATCCATGCCCTCTGCAAGCTGGAGTTCTGGCAGGGTGAGCTGGCTCACCTCAAGCCTCGGGGACCAGAGAGTTTCTAGATCCAGTTTAGGGAATGATGCAGCCTGGGGCTAAAAGGAGAAGGAAGCCACAGACTCGGCCCCAAACACAATATCCAATAGAGACAGAATAGCAGACGAAACTGTAGTTCCAGGCATAAGACCAGACATTCTAGATAGAGATTATTTTTTATGGTTTGGGGTTTTTTTCTGGGTAGGAGGTTATTGAATTAATTTCCAAATCAGTTTTCTATCAGTAACAAAATAATTTAAAGTGTGGGCATTTATAAAAAATCTCATCTTCAGTGCTCTATCTCATCGTGCTGCTTTGATTTCTTCCATGGCCTGCACTGCCTGTAACTGGCTAAGCAGGAAAACACATTAGGATGAACAATTGTACTGGTTTGAAAGCAAACCAGAGAGACTCCAAATCAGAAATACAATTTAATAGGAAAAACAAAATAAATGCAATAGTAGAAAAAGAAAAACCACTGACAGAGTGAGAATACAACCTGACACCCTGTCAGTCAGGGTGTTGGTAGCAGTCCAATTAAACAGTGCCTGCAGTCTGCTGGAGTGATGGTTCTGTTCAGGCAGTGATCTTGTCAAGGCGTCTGGTCTTCCTCGGAGGGTCCAGTGGTGGCTGTGTAGCGCTTGTCCTCTGGAAATCCAGGAGGTAAGGGCAGACTCTGGTGTTCCAAACCTCCAAGTATATACAGATGGGAAGGCTTAGTTCCTCTTCCTGGGCGGAGCATCTCACAGTGGGATGGTGAGTCATGAGGCAAGGCATTGATGGGCCCATTAACAGAAGATATCCCCCTGGAGGGAGGATGGCTCATGGGAGAGATAAGAAACACTGCCCCACCTGGTTTCAACAGCTGGCCCATTAACAGGAGATATCTCAGAGTTTATCAGGGATGGGTCATGCAGGAGGTGGGGAACATTGCCCCACCGGTTTTTTAACAGCTTATGAAGATGGTGATAGAATATATATACTTTTGGGCACATCTTACATTGTAACCTAGGACAACAATCTATTTTCTCTATCTAATCAAGACTTCCTAAGACAAGGCAAACAAATCTAGCAGCATATTTAACTCTCTTTTAAACACAAATGCTTTCAGAGATCACTCATTCTGCTTTCATGGGTTTTGCAGTGATTAAGGATCAATTCATGTGACTTTGTTTGCACATCATAGTCAGTCGTGAATAAACAGTGGGCTCACAGGCCTGACCTCTGGAAACAGCTGCTTTGGACTTTAATAACTACACAGCAGCTCTTGGTGTGGGTCTCCAGCCCATCTTTATGTCATGAGAATGTCAGACTTGTCTAAATGTTCATTATCCCCCAATTTGAAATTATCGCTGAGCTCTGTGGAAGTTCATCTCTCAGGATTAACATTCACCTGTGATTTGTCGAGTGGTTCCTACAACCACATTTTTATTGACTTTGTAGAAGAACTTGATTAGGAAGAGTCCCTCAGGCTGAGGCAGGAGGTGTGAAACATTGCCCTGTCCATTCCAATTGAAATGCAGGTACCCAGACTCCGCTGAACTCAGGGAAAGGAAGGTGTTTCCAGCCTGTCGCAGCAGCTCCAGGGAGCAGTGAGCAGACAGAGATTACAACAGCATCTCTTTGACCTGTAGTCTCAAATTGCTACCCCTGAAATAATAAAGCAACAAAAGACTTTAAAAGTATTTATAGCTCTCATGTATTCCCTGTCTTGGAGCAGCTGGGCACATTTTTGTGGTTAGCAATGAGAAAGGAGTATTGGAACTGTTAAAAATAGGAAGCCAGGTGATAAATCACTCCCAGCTCTGCAATTATGGAAAATTAAAAAAAGAGAGGTGCTATTCTAGGTGGGAGCTTATTGATTTTGTCAATTAGAATTCTCAAAGTTCCCAACATGAGCTTTTTCACACCAACTTCTTTGAAATGAGTGATAGCCATTATCACTTCATGATGTGATGTAGTGACAAAGTCACTGAGGGGCTGGAAAGTGGAGGGGTTTATTCAAAAGAGCCACAGACACACCCCAGCTCTCTGAGGGTACTTCACTAGATTTTGGCAACACAACATTCCAACAAATAGCATAAAAACATAATGTTTTTCAAGACAACTGTAGGAAATGACAGAACATTGTTCTTCCCTGCCAGCACTGTGTTATCAAGGCCCCAGAAAGCAGACTTAATGAACCTTTAAATGACCCTTCTCCCAGAGATTGTATTAACAGTGTGGCCACTGTTGCAAAAAAATAACCTTCCCCAAGTCCCAACAAAGCTACTGACACTTCTATAAAGTTTTACAAGCACCACATTGTGTGTTCAGAGATAAAGCACTCGTCTTGTTAGAGATCATTAATCATGGAATGACGGAATGGTTCGGATTGGAAAAGCCCTCCAGGATCAGCGAATCCACCACTCCCCCAGCACTGCCACGTTCACCACTAACCCCTGTCTCCAAGGGCCTCCTCTCAGTGTCCTTTGGAAACCTCTAGGGATGGGAACTCACTGCAGAAGATCACACTATGAAGTTCTGCAGAAAGACAAATGGACAGAAATTCACTCAGATCTTTGGCAGGAATTGAGTTCACCCGATTCTCTGGACCATGGGACACAGATAACATCACCACAGAACAGCCCTAGGTCCAATTAGCAATGAGGACAGAGTGGCCTTGCTGCAACATTGGGATAACCATCATTTTAGGTATGTGCAAGAACCAATAGAAATGTAGAGAACTAGACTAGAGTTATTATGTATCAATGTATAAGGCAAATGGCCAGATTTAGGGCGTGGAAGTAAATAACCAATAATAATGTTGGGTTACAGAATATGCATTATCTAATTAACTACACTATAAATTTGTACGCTGAAACTCTAATAAACTGAAGCTTGCTGTAAACTCATATTGGGTGTCCAAGCCTTCCATTTTCTCGATACCACAGAACAGCTCTGTGTTTTATGTGAGAAGAACTCTCCAAGTGAAGATTTCTTTTTCCTCTTTGAGGGTCAACTGTTCCTACACAATGGCAAGAGGTAAAAATACAGAAAGATGGAGCTTGTTTGGTTGGCATCAGCCCACGGGAAGTTTCCTGATGGGTGGGAAGCAATTCCAACTTGAACTGAGTGGATATAGACCAATATCCTAAGGATGAGCAGTCTCTGACTGCTCATGGATAAAAACCATGACGAGGGAAGGCAAATCAGAAGATATTTGGGTTGAAAAACAAATAAATGATTTTTTGGGCTATATCTGAAAGGCATAGGAAATCCTTCCCACTTAACAGTAACTCATGAAAAAAGGATTAAAAAAAAAGAAAGCAAGCATAAGAGTAGATGCCCATGCTAATGCTCTTAACTTCAAAAACTACTGATTATGCATTTCCTAGATTTTACTTTTCTAGACCCCACTGAATTTTACAGAATATAAACAGACCAAGATATATCTACATTCAAGTCAGATGTTGCCAATAATTTTAAGTAATATTCTTATGAGGCAAACATAAGCTTTAGCATCTGCAATCTGTCTGAGCTGCTGGGATGGTTTAAAGGTACCAACCTATCAGATTCATCAGATTTTTGGAAGAGCAACGAAATGAAACTGCATATTAAGGTAAAAAAAAAATCACACTGATGTGTATTTTACAAAATATATGCTGCAGTCAGCATGTCCAGTAACCTCCCATTATTTACACACAGTCAGCCATAAATCTTTGGAATGTGTGACCCAGGAATGCCATCTACCAATAATCCTGAGACATCAACAAATCCTGTGTATAAATCGTAGCACACATTGAAGTAAGCCAGTCTGTGAAAATCTGAGAGTTTAAACTGGTATGCTCCCACCTGGAACTGTTATTTATTTAGGGTGGAAAACTCCAAGATCACTGAGTTCAGCTGTTAACCCAGCACTGCCAAGGTCACGACTAAACCACGTCCCCAAGTGCCACATAAGCTTCCCTGAGAAACAGAACCCATACAGAACATGATGGCAAGAAATGATAAGGCTGTGACATGACCCTCAAAAGACCAAAAAATTCTCAGCTAAGTTCATAAAACAGCTGATCTTTGTAAGTCATCAAAGCTGCAAGGGAATGATGTGAACTTATATTCTCTGAAAATGTGGCCCCTGGAGCCTCAAAAGCAGTGTGCAAAGGAAGAGAACAGAGATCTGGCTGGAGAATCAAGACCTTTTTAACACTGACTTTCTTATTCTGGTAATAGGTAAAAATCTCTCTGTTATTGCAACTACAGCTCTTCCTATAACACTCCAGAATTCTTCTGACATGTGAGCAAGCAGGTGGAGACAGCCTGTGCCTGAAGTGGGAGATTCAAACTCAGGGTGCTTATACATGTGAAACTCTTCTTATCACACATTCCCAGTAACCCTCAGAGCAGGAGGGAGTTGGCTGCTGCTCCTGCGCCAGAGGAGCACTGCTCTGCTATGAAATCACTGGGACTGATCTCATTTTGATGTCTGTCACTTGTCTCTAAAAGTTCACCAATTCAAGCCCCGACTTTAAGACGGTTTCCTGCAAAAATCCACTGCTGCCATGTGTTGATTGCACACCCACTGAAGCCTTTGAACAGGCTTAGTTGCTCCTAACACCTCAGCTGGGGTATGGGAGTGCAGAATCCATCTTGTAGTTTCCCTGATCCTCCACACAACAGCCAAATTCAGCAGCACTGAAAGCACATCATTTTTATGTATCCAGCACTGGTCCCACCACATCTCTGCAGCTGGTATTTGACAACTCAAAACACTTCCAAGTGATCACTTCCACTGATTTCCAGAGACTTTTTGGCAGAGACCTCTGGTTCCAGTGGTACCTCCCGAGGCAGACAAGTGGCTTCTGAGGAGAGGACAAGGCTGGCTGGAATGGGGACCTGTGTGAATCCTAGAATGCTCTGGGTTAGAAAGGACCTTAAAGACCCTCCAGTCCAACCCTCCTGCCATGGGCAAGGACATCTTCCACTAGACCAGGCCTTGCTCCCAGGGAGGTCTGGAATGGGAAAGTTTAAATCCATTCTCAGGAAATGATGCACCAGTTTTCAAGCAAAGCCACAGCTGATGTTTTTGCTGTGATACGAAAAACAGTTTGAACTTTTTTTGCCTTTTAAGTGGAATAAGCAGTTCCTTCAAACTTGCAAAGGAAATGTCATGGAGACATGGGAAGGAAGAGATGTGGGAGCTGAGAGAACAGGAAGACAGCATTAATTATACAGAACCTGACAGGCAGAGGAGAAAACATTATGCTTTCCAAAAGGAAAAGAATGAACAGATTGCGATTTGCCATCAGGCCCTGCATGTTCCTCCCTTTTGGAACTGTGAAAATAAATCCCAGGATCTCAGTTAAAAGTCACCTGTGCTGGATAAAGCTGCTCACCTGCCCTCAGGTGTTTGCTGCCGTGACACTGCTCCTCACAATCAACCACAAGGTCAGAAACTTGCTGGTCCTTTCAACTCGTTTTTCCTTGTTCTTTCCACTGTGGAGCTGCCCTCAAACCCAGACACCAATCTGTGCAGCCAAGGTCTTCCCTAAAGGATCAAATTCCAACTTAAATCAGAGAGGGAGAAGCTTTGTCTCAGATCAATAAATGCAGAGTGAAAAAAAGAAGAAAAAGTGATGGCACTGGTTCTGCAGTTTGGCTGGGATTTTTATTGGGATTTTGGAAACTTGTATAGGGAAGTACACTACAAATGGGTCTCCCTGGAGTTCCTGAATGGAGGAGGTGCACTTGCACTGTGGAACTACAACCGTGGCTGCTCCTGATTATCTGAAAAGGAAAAGATTTCCCAAGGCATGAAACTGCACAAGCCAAAACAATTCATGGGTGCTTAAGCCCAACACTGATTGCTTCCTTCAAGAAATAGTTTGTTTCAGGTTTTTCCCTTCGATCTAATGTCAACATTCGTCATTTAAACAAACACTCCTAATTTACTCTTGATTTCATAAAGCAAATTATTTTTTCTGTTACTCCATCCATTCTGTTATTTAGGTCCTGCTTTATTTACAAGTTTGTTTTGCATGTAGAACTCTCCCTGAGCAATCCCTATATCAAAGGCTAAGTTTGTTTTTCCATTCCTTTTCTCCCACTGTTTGTGTGACTCAGATCATAGAAAAATCAGGTGAGAATCCTGTCAATGAAAAATTCCTATGAGAAAATTCCTTTTGTTTCACCCAAACAAGCTCCTGGCTTCCAAAAGTTTGCAGGTCGAGGACTTCTCGGGCCAGAGTTTATTTAAATTTTAATCCATTTTTCTTCTATAATCATGTGCAATTTCCACTTTTATCTTTTTGCCTGGTTGCAGTTATTTTCATCACATATTCTGATTTTATGACCCCTCTCCCCCTTCCTTTCATATTCCCTCGGTCTCATCCTGTTAACTCCAGATACTCAAAACTCCTGTGACAGATCACAACAAGATTATAATTTTTAAGGAAAAATCCTCAGGTATTTCAAAATAGCTTGGGATTTTTGATTGTGATAAACTGTACCTTACTACAGACCTGAAAAGTTCAGCAAGTAACCAAAAACTCATTATCAAAGAGCGTTTTGGACACAATTATTACACGGATAATAACTATAATTACAGCTATTATAAATGCTTCTTTTACCCAGGCCCAGTTTAGTAACCACGAGGTGAGGGTATCAAAAATATGGTCAAATTTTAAGGTGTCATTTCTGGAAGCTACTTCATGTAGAATTTGAATTCCCTTCCAAATCTCATCCAAATCTTTCTTAATTCTCCCCCTTTGGTCCACATAAGAACAACAGGTGGTACTGACAATAGCACATACACCTCCCTGTGCGGCAAGTATGAAACTGAGAACTATCCTGTTTTGCATAACTGCCGATGCAATTTCAGCCTTATACCAGGAGCGGCTGAGGGAGCTGGGAAAGGGGCTCAGCCTGGAGAAAAGGAGGCTCAGGGGGGCCCTTCTGGCTCTGCACAACTCCCTGACAGGAGGGGGCAGCCGGGGAGGGTCGGGCTCTGCTCCCAGGGAACAGGGACAGGACAAGGGGAAACGGCCTCAGGCTGGGCCAGGGGAGGCTCAGGTTGGACAGCAGCAGGAATTTCTCCATGGAAAGGGTGCTCAGGCCTTGGCAGGGGCTGCCCAGGGAGGTTTGGAGTCGCCATCCCTGGAGGTGTCCAAGGAAGGGCTGGAGGTGGCACTCAGTGCTCTGGGCTGGGGACAGGGTGGGCATCGGGCACAGCTTGGACTCCATGGGCTGGAGGGATTTTCCAGCCTCAGGGATTTTTGACTCTACATCAGGGCTTCTGTGGTGATGAGGAGTTTGGTTTTCATAACTGAAAACAGTGTGTTTTTAAAAGACAAAAATAGTTCCAGATGTGGGATCAACAGTAAAATCCTGAAATGCTTTTTTGTGTTCCTTTAACGTAAGGAGGCACCTACCTTTTGGGTTATTGGCACCTTTACATCTTAATAGTTTCTGAGTTTTGCTTGAGTTTTCTTTCAAGGACAGGTTGAATGGGGCCCTGAGCAACCTGTTCTAGGGAGTAACATCCTTGCCCATGGCACGGGGGTGGAATAGGAGATTTTTAAGGTCCCTTCCAAACCATTCCAGTATTCTATGATTCTAATCTAGTGTTCTATCTTGCCAGAGAATAGCTGGTGAGTCAGAGGTAAATATTGGCAAGAATTCCATATGCCACAGCTTAATAATTTATACTTGAAACAAGCTTGTGGGTAAAGGTTTCCCTTTTGAAGTTACAGCTCCTTCTCTCTGTAAAATTGGGGGGGGGGGGGGTTTGTATATCCCCAGTTGGAGGAACAGGTTGTGCAGTTTGCTTGGGTTTGGGGGGCATGGCTGCATACACAATTCTGCCCACACAGTTACAGACTGGTGCCATGGAATAGCAGATACACTTTTCCATCTCTTTTTTTAACACAACAGGTTTTTGTTATCAAACCTATTGAAAAAAAAATGTATCTTATCCCTAATGAATGTTTCTGATTCCTTCAAGGTTACAAGGACATGGTTTCAAAGTATGAATCAGTCTGTTGAGAGTTGTCTTAAAATTGGATAGACTGTGTTATGAAATTCAAAAAATTCTTCAATTTGTCTAAATTTATTTATTAAATATATCTGTATATACAACATGCATATTATTAAATACGTTTGCCTAATATGTTTTGCATAGAGAGTTTGAATATTGACTGACTGTAAACACCCTCAGACTCCCTACCATGGTATCTTAGAGAAGATTAACCTAAAACTTAATTTTGTTGGAAATAGGAACAACTCTTATTTTAATTAAAAAAAATTGTTTATTACAAGAAAAATAATTTGGAAAATAACAGCATCCGAATTCTTAATTTAAAACCATATAAAAACCCCGGGAGCGCAGGATCGGAGACTCTTGGTGCCAACCCGGCTAGGTGCCCACAGCAGAAATCTTCAGCGCTGGATTTACCTCAGCTAATCTGAAGCAAAATTCTCTTAAAATAAAAAAAAAGAGGTCTCTGAACAGAGATAGGCCTAAGGCCCCTCCCCCCCCCTTTACCCAGCGCTGGAGCAGCTGCAGGGAGATGTTCACCAGCTTGGCCTCATGGAGGAGAGAGAGAGGGGCTCTGGGATCCTACTTTTATACCCTCTTGGCTCTTCCCAGAACCCCCCACTGTCCTGCCCCACGGCACAAGATGATTGGTGAATTTCAGGGTACATCACAAGTTCCTTTCAACAATGGATCATTTGCTGGGGAGGGACATTGGTTCACAGAGAGGAGGTGTTTAACAATTTAACTATCTTAACAACTTTAATAACTATTAACTTGGTTATAAGATGATTTTTATATGCAAAAGCCAGTTACCTAATTTCATATATGACAATTTAGTCCCAGTTTTTATCTTTTTATAAAAGATAAAAAGAAAATCAACATTTTCTATGCCTGATGTGAAATTGTCTGCATTGTCTCAGTTTGGCATTTACTGATTTCAATGTCTGTGATGTCAGGACTGGATAGAGGCACCTCNAATTTCATATATGACAATTTAGTCCCAGTTTTTATCTTTTTATAAAAGATAAAAAGAAAATCAACATTTTCTATGCCTGATGTGAAATTGTCTGCATTGTCTCAGTTTGGCATTTACTGATTTCAATGTCTGTGATGTCTGGAGACTGTGAGGACTGGAGAGAGGCACCACATCCCCAGCATTTCTGTAGCATTGTGACACCAGAGGAGGTTCAAATCAGATATTAGCAGAAAAGTCTCACTGGAAGGGAGTGGTCAGGCACTGGAATAAAGTGGTCAGGCACTGGAATGCGTTGCCCAGGAAGGTGGTGGAGTCACCATCTCTGGTAATGTTCAGAAGTTGTCTGGATGTGGCCCCTGGGATGTGGTTTAGGGGCGATGCTGGTGGTGCTGGAGTGACAGCTGATGGTACTGGAGGTCTCTCCCAGCCTGGAAGACTCTATGACTCCGGAAGCCGTGACATGACATGAACTTGTCAGGTTTAATTTGGGTTAATTTCTTCAGCTCCCAGGAGATCTGCTTGTGTGTCTGTGTGACTCTGCTGATGCTAGACAGATTTCCACATCCTGAGAAGAAAAAGTTATAAATAGCAGTGTAAATCCCGAGCAGCTACTGAATCTGTACAGCTCTCAAATGATCCTAGTGATCAGGCCACTGGAAGTATTTGGTGAGAACACTTTTCCTTCAGTTTCTGAGGCAGCCAACTGATTGTGCTGAGCAAAGCAACGTTTTTAGGAGCGTGATTTCTCAAGGGCTCTAATTGCTGTGTGCTGAGCAAGAGGGATATTGGATGTAATGTCAAAACTGCTTATTTATAAATTAATGTTATCTATTCAGAATTAGTGTTGAAGAGGGCTGATTGCCAATCCAGTCAGCGCTAATGTGTTCTTTGAGAAGTCGTTAGTCATACTTTATTTTTCATTTAAGTTGCTAATTTTGTTGGGGGTTTTTTTCCATGTGACAAATTTTCTTCGTATTTCAGGTTCAACTTCACCTGAGTTTAACCAATGACCCAATGCTTCACGTGTTAAGTATTGGAATGGGCTGCCCAGAGCAGTCCTGGAGTCACCATCCTGGAATTGTTGGAAAAATGAGTGGATAGGGCTTTTTGGTTTAGTGGCCGTGGTGGGATTTGGTGGAAGGCTGGACTAGATGATCTTGAAGGTCTTTTCCAGCCTTAATGATTCAATGATTGCATGACTGGTAGCACTTTAGGTGGTTTTACAGCTGTCATGTTCTCTGTTGGCATTTCTTTCCTTCCCTTGCACCGCAGACACAAAGCTGAGGCAAAGCCCAGCCTAAATGGATCACTCTCAATCTTCTTCCTAACAAAAGGATGAAGAGAGCACAGCAGAAAAAAGACCTTGCTGCACTTATATCTTTTGAAGCTGCTGCCTCTGATTTTCAAACAGAAATGTTTTCTATTTAAATATTTATTTTCATTGCTCGTGGTAACTGCAGTTGTCCTGATGTGGGGCCATTCATCAGGATGAAGCATGAAAGCTCAAACTACTTTGAAGTACATTATCTACGTGTGCTGTGCAGGAAAAATATCCATCTTTAATCAAACTACACATTATTTTGTGTTGCAGGCAAGTAGCTCCTCAGAAGAGATAGAGATTGGAGAGATTATTAAAAAAACCCTATTTAGCAGCAGTCTGTGGTCATGTTTATGACCAGGCTGTGGTTCAGAACCCAGTAAATGTTCACTTTCATCCTGCTCAACCTGGCAACGATTGGATTTACACTTCCCAAGATCAAGAAAAAATTAATTCAGAGAGAAGTAATGGCGTACATCCATATATTATGTCACATATATCAAATTATATCTTGTATCTTATATTAGAAATGTGATAGCAGGGAGAAGAAGAACAAGCATGTGGCATTGGTGTGTGAGCACAGACACTGAAGCAAGTAGGAAATAATGGAAATAATGAAAACAGACAAAATCCATCCTAAAAAAAAAAGCAGCACTGGAAATTACGTTACAAGAATTGCCTTGATTCATTGAGTTGCCCATGGTCAAAACATTCAACTCCAATATTTAAATACCTAAAATTGGACACAAAGGGAAGAAATACCTGATACTTAATCTAGCAATTTTTTTTTTCTCTAGAAGAAACCAATGAAACTTAAAATCTTTTAACCCCAAGTTGTTTTCTGTCGAAACATATGGGTAGGGAAGTTCAAGTGCAAGTAACTTTTATCAGTGCGCAGGTAGAGAGTTCCTTGCCAATTGCCCTGAAACAGGCAGGGGTTTGATACACTATTAAGGGATGAAATTAAAGCGAGTGAGAACACCTGAAAAAACTACAGATGACTTCCAGAAAGAAGTAAAAATGTGTCTGAGTGTCAACTATTTACTGCAGGTTTCCAAGAAGTGAAATGGAGGTGTATGAGACAGACACATCTAGAGCTCATGTGTGGCATTTTGGGACAGAATCAGGGCACTAAATGCAGGGAACTCCTTCCTCCTGCTGCACAGTTTTGCTGAAGGAACCCTCTGGGCTGTGATCTGGTAGAGAAGAAATGGTCGAGGAATGGAATATGTTCATTTTGCATGAGTTTTCCCAAATTATCTTGGTTAGCAAATCAAGGATTGAGTGTGTGAGTCTTATTTTTAAAGAGAGAACTCATTGCCTCCTTGAAGCAGAAAGTCTGGGGTTAGGTGGAAAATGGAGCTCCTGTCCCTAAGGATGTTTTTTTTCAGTGCAGACATTGAAAAATAAGAGGCCAGCTTAGCAATATAAAATTATCAGGCTAATCAGTTAATTAGACAAGTGGAGTCCCCATCCCTGGAGGTGTCCAAGGAAGGTGTGGACAGGGCACTCAGTGCTCTGGGTTGGTGACAAGGTGGGGACAAGGTTGGACTCAGTGGAAGTCCTTTTTCAACCTCAATGATTCCATGATTCCAAATCCATTTGCTGTTCATTCTCCCTTCCCCACTTTTTTTTTTTTTTTNNNNCCCTCTTTTTTTTTTTTTTTTTTTTTTGGGGTGGGGGGTTGTTGTTTTTTTTTTTTCTTTTTGTGTACTTTATTTCTGGAATATTTCTTTTATAAAATCTGTGCACATTTTCCTTTATCATCTCCTGGCATTTAACAAATTATATGGGGTATAGACACCAGTGTGAATCAGCACTTAGCTCACAAAATTTTAGCTATCTTAGGGTATTTTGATTATTAAAGAGATCTATTTTGGAGGAACTACAATGATTACAGAAGTCTCTGAGGATTCAAGGAAATGAAAGAAGCATATGAGCAGTCTTTTCTGATAAAGCCGGAAAATGACTCAAAATGGTTTGAGCCAGAAATGTATAAAAAAGACAGGATTTTCTGGGGCCTGACTCTATCTGATATTATTTGGTGTTACAGTTGGTGTGTACCTGTGTCATGTTACCGACTTGTAGCATTTATTTATTAATTTGAAATAGAAGTATTTTTCAGGACTTACGATCTGTCATATTTTTTATCTAATGATACTCTTTATATACCCCTGGGTTTCTATTTCTTCATCCCACTCAATTTCTATCTCTGATTGCCTCACTACCGCAGAGGTGTGAAGGTTTTGGTCTTGCAGTGAGAGAACTTTTGTCCATGAGCTGTAGTTTACTGATGGGTAAAATTTCTGGAGAAGAACCCAGGAATTCTAACATTCCTCCCATCTTCAATGCTGTCATCAAGGCCTGTAGTTTATTAAATCACATACTCAAATGCTAAGTAAGGACAAACATGCAAAAATAACTGTGTGTTACAGGATGATGAGTGTGTTAAAGGAAAGATTTGAGCTCTGTGTAATAGCCTGTGGAACAGCCGGTTGTGTAAACTGGTTCCGTGGCTAATGTAGAGTAGAGACTAGACAAGGTAGAGTTTTGTTAGTCTCTAAAAGGGGGGAAATTATGCCATGATGATTTTTTACCTTTTCTTTTATACCCCTTTTATATACCCTTTTATATAGCTTTATGTATTCTTAGTGCTTTTAGCCCACATACTCATAATTCCTTAAGTCTGATAACTTAGTTTAGACCCAATATTCTGTTAAGCCAGGAGACCAAACATCCTGGAAGCCTCACAGCTAGGGGTCAGAAAGCCCTAGATACCAAGGTCCTCTCTGGAACACATTCTGTAAACTAAGATAGGCCCATCCAGGGGTAAGGTTCCTCGGGACAGGGGGTTCATTCAAGCCTCTCACTGGGGAATCTTTGATAGATACACTAATTTACAAGGCCTATAAATTGTATATGCGATTTGTCACGTGTGTGCATTTTGGGGGAGTGACTGAACAGACAGAAGACCAGCTTGGTCTCACAGTAAACCTCAAGCTTCTCAACTAAATTAGTAAAGTTCCTCAAGAAAATGGTAGAGGAGATTTATAAAACAAAAATACATTCACCAAAAAAAATTACTATAGTGATACATGATACTTTTTTTTTCCTTCTGCCAGCAATTCTATATTGCAGTTAACCATTATTTTCTCAAGTAATGTAACACAATTGCCTTTGGGGAGTGTGCATTTCAGTGTGCATTTCGGTGCATTCCACCTGAATGTGGTGCACCTAAGGATCCTTGAATAAATACTGAGGTAAATACCCCTTTTTCCTTTAACCGTGTCCGGATTTTTAATTTTAAGACCAGGAAAAAGGCCACACTGGGGCTCCAGCCCCTTCCCCAGCTCCATTCCCTGCCCTGGACACGCTCCAGCCCCTCCAGGGCTCTGTGGCCAGGAGGGCCCAGAACTGGACACAGCCCTCGAGGTCCCTCAGCAGAGCCAGCAAAGGGGATGGGCCCTGCCCTGGGCCTGTGGCCACCCCATGGCTGGCACAGCCTAGGGGCCATTGGCCTTCTAGGTCCACAATCTACTGTCCTACTCAAATTCACTCCAAGAACAGGCAAATGACACCGTGGAAGTTTTGGGTTGTTCTTAACAATCCACCCGTTCTGTCCCAATACATCACTGGGGAAAACAGAACCCCTTCCCCTTCCTCCACACCTCTGACAGTCTGCTTTGGAACTGTAACCAGCTCCAAAACCATTCCATGGACACAGATATAAGAGGATTCAGATGGTACTGTTGCAGAAAGGCTCTTCTGGGCAGGTGAAGGAAAACCTAGCACTGTATCTTGTTTACAACAGGTAGCAAGGGCCCCTGCTGGCCCACACTCTCTCCTACATGAACTTAAAGGGTGGCAGCATCACTGAATAGACACCTGACCTACCCTCCACATTTCTGCCAGCAAATCTGTCAGTATAGGGTGGGAAAACATCCTCTCATTGCAATCCTCAAGGCACAAATGTACCCACAGTGAGTGCAGAACACCTCTGCTGCTTCAACACGTGCTTCAAAGACCTCCTGTGATGACGCAAACACCACAGATCCTGGATTTCAGTTTGTCCCAGAATGCTGTGCAATAGCACAAAGACAATTCATTCTGTTTCATCACAAAGTGAATACAGGAATATGAGTAATTAATGCAATTTTAGCAGAGATGGAAACGGTTCGGAATTCAAGAGTCATTAAAGGCCCATCTGGGAAAGGGTCTTGGGGAGAAAAATTGAACAGATATCACTGCTGGTGTATATCCTGCACTTCCCAGCTGTGAGCAACTAGGAAAGAGCAATTGCACATGGATAGCTTTCCAGCAGGAGGCCTGTTTTATCTCACCAAAGCAGCTCAGCCAGAACATTTTCCCTCAGGTACGTGCCCCTCTGACCAATGCTCCAATTTGAGCCCGTGCCTGGCTCCCTCCACAAGGACAAAACTTGATGATAAACACCCCCCTCTGACACCAGCCAGTCTGGGAAGGCACAGAAATGCTGCTCCACTCATCATAGCAAATAAATGAACAGTTCCGAAGGCTATCCCTTTGACAAGGCAGCTGGGAACACTCCACGAGCTTTGCCCACCTCACCACCTCTCTCTGCTGGACTCCTCCCCATCACATGCTTCTGGTGATCCTCTTAAAACTGCAAACCACCGCTGCCCTCCAGCCCTCAGAGGAAAGTTGTGTTGTTCAAGCTACTCAAACCTTCCAGCTGACAGGAATTGTCCTCTCCTAGTTAAAGAAACACATGGGGTGAGCACAGCAGTCCTGAAACCTCAACACTTCACGCTGAGCTGAATAAATTTGAATGGTTAATACTGAGTTAACAAAAAACTCTCCCAATGCAAATGAAACCAAATAGCCCAAACTCCTGCCTACATCCCAGACTTCCTTGTCTGATCCCAGGTCAGGGACTGGGAGCACAGGATCAGCACAGGATCAACACAGACAAAAGTATCCATGACAGAGAGTCCACCTGATCCAGCCACTGCTGGGTCTTGGTTTGGGATCAGCTCCTCGTTTTTATTTCATCCTGGGAAACTGAGAGCTCTGATCACAACATCAACAAGTGTCAAAAATTCATTTCCACATCCCACAAACTGTCTCTCAAATAACTCATCATACTTCAAAAGAAATTCCAAGAGAATTAATGCTCAGAATATTTCCATCAACTTATTAATGCAACAGCTGAAATCAATTCTCAACATCATGATTTTAGTTTTGCTATGAAAATGAATTGAAAATATGGAGCAGGTTTGTGCATTTCTTTTATCTGCATGTTAAATACATTAGTTCAATGGCAGCCTCCTTTGAACTGGGGAATTGTGATGTAGTGGTTTCAACAGAGACTTTAGGGCACAGACTGCAATACGCCTGGGCCTCTACAGATGGTCTGGAATGCAAACACACATGAAAAACCTGACAAGAAACAAAAATACCACTGTGTTCCTTAAATGTAGTTGCCCCTTAATGTATTATTACAACACAGAACCTACTGATCTTAGAATTATACAGTTCCAGACTGGATTGGGTTGGAAGGCAATCCCTTGATTTTTTAACTTTTTTTTTTCTTGTTCATCAAGAAAGACTGATCACTAGAGTTTTTATTCCATCAAAACCTGGCCTATTTAAATTTAAATTTTCATTTAAAAACATTTTTGAGCATCATTGAGGAACTCACTTTACTGAGAAGGCACAGACAGATCCCTTCAGGGTCTGACTGACTTTGGGGTGTCAGCACAGTGCTTTGCAGCACTTCCACTGAATTTGGGACACAGACAAGACACATCCATGTCCACCACCTGCTGTGTCAGGAGAAGATAAAGCCTCACAGGACACCCAAGAGATAGGAATGTTAATAATTCTCATGCTTAGAGTATTCAGGGCCTTGCCTGAAAATATCGTTTCATAACCAACAGATAACCAGAAAGAAATCAGACACCTCAATGGCATCATCTTCATCCATGCCACTGTCACCACACCCACACAAGGGTTAAATGATTTTTGACATCACTCTAGCCCCATGAGCTCAAGATTAGAGGGGAGAAAAAAGACCACTCTAAATTATGCTCAACAATGACACATTGCAGTTTCAGAAACTCAGGAACATAAATCAATATTAAGTTTCTGAGCACTCTTGACAAGAAAAATCATCATATAATTACATATAAATGAGAGACAAGTCCACGTTGCAAGTATTTGTAAGCAAGTTGATATCAGTCGTACTTTAGAAACAAATATCTCATTTACACGTCAATTTGAGGAATATAAGTTGCCAAATTGAGCCTGAAGCCTGAAACGCAAAGTCTGCAGGAAGAAGCCAGTCCTCTAATTTCCTGCATGACTGGAGACACAGAAGTAAGACAAAATGTCATCTTATTAAGGCTCAGAAAACATGCTTTTAAAACTCAGGTGGGGTTTAATTCCTTGGCTTCCAGAGTTTTAGAAACAAACTCTTGCTTAAAACAGCTCAGTGCTGAGGCTTAATGGGCTGAAGGCAATCTGTGTTAATGGAGTCCACTCTGGAGTGGAGTGGATTTGCTTCTCTCAGTGCCTTTAGCTTGGAAATAGCCAATATTTCTTTCTTCACCTTATTATCAGTAACTGTAGGGATGAGAAATTATCGATCCATCTTAGCTATCATCTTGTTTAAACTTCAGACTCCTCATGTGCTCTAGGGACTTTTGCTGTTTGTCCTAAATTAAATAATTGTTAGAAACTCAAAGGGATGAAACTGTTCCTCCCCTAATTATGCATTTCATGCCTAGCCAAACTCCTTAAGAAAATTGAGCCAGTATTTTGTGGCTGACAGGGCATTATTTGTGGGGAAAACCAGTGCTCATGTGAGTGGCTAAATTGAGAAACAACCAAGCTAAAACCTACTGATTTAAATAGCAGCCGATTATCTTGAACTGATCTTTGAAAGTGGCTACCATATGGAATTTCCATGGTCCTTCCTCTTGGAAGGGGACCACTGAGTGTCACATCATCATCTTACTTATGTAGCTATTTCCCCGAATAAAAATAATATGAAGAAACAAGACCTCTCTGTTCATTATTTCCAAACATCTTCCCTGGGAAACAACCCAACATCAAAATATTTTATCATCACACCCCCAGCATCTAAAAATTTGAGATTTTCTGGCTGTTTGTGGCTCCGTGCTGCTCTTCTCCTCAGACCTCTGCTGCCTCTAGACACAGCCACCAGCATAAAACTGTCCTTTTTTGTCTCTAATAACACTCTCATGCCCAGGTGCTGAGCCCCTGGACCTGTGACACAATGACTCTCATTTTCTCAAGGTATTTACAATTATATAGATTGCTTGAACATTTTTTTTAGCATTCATTTTAAAGCTCAAAGTGTTTAATCTGCCCCCACTTCCTGTACATTAGGACCTCTCATTTTTTTTGTCTCATGCTTTTAGCAATTAATTTTAACAGGTCTTCTTTTTTTTACCTCTGAATATGGTATAATACCGAATATGAATTCACAGTAGGCTGTATTTACCTGGTTAGTCCCCAGCTTTAAAGAGAAATACAAGAAAATACACGAGCCAAAAAGAAAAACCTTCAGGTTCCCAGCTATGACAGCAGCAGATCAATGTTTGCTGTACCATCTTGACTTGAGTATCTCTTCCATGATCATTTCTCCAATTTATATTCATTACAAAACACCTGCCAGATCTGTTACCCAAATTATTTGGTGGCCCTGTTGTATCCCCCAATGTGTGAAACCACCCCTTGTGCAATCAAAGCTCAAGTCTGCTTTGAGAATCACCACATAAAAAAAGATTGATTTTCATCTTGGAAATGTCAGACTTCTGCCTATAATGCTCAGCTACATTTTTCAGAAGCAGTAAAGTTCAACAAAGAGCCCCAGCCCTGACACATCTCTGACACATCCTGATGGATGTGACAGTTCTGCTGCTTTACTGCCAGAAATGTCCTGCAACAGAATGAGGCAATCAATGAAGAATAATAAATCTATCCCAGACCCCAGGACTATTTTTTGTACATGCAGAACAGCAGAAATGACACATTAGTTATACCTCTGGCGGTAATAAACCAGCACACCTTCGTTGCTATTACACAATTCCAGTTAAACAGTTTAATCTTTACCTGTTTTATCTGCTCAAAACTTGACCATCAAAACTCCCAATACGCATTTTCAGATTATTAATGTAGTGGATTAAAAAAAAAAAAAAAAAAAAAGAGAGAGAGAGAGAGAGAAAAGAAGAGGAAAAAAAGCCAACCCACTGCTAAAACAAANAAAAAAAAAAAAAAAAAAAAGAGAGAGAGAGAGAGAGAGAGAGAGAAAGGGAGAGAATTGAAGACACACTTTCCAGTTAAAAGAAGAAGTGTTCTTACCATTTTTTTCTGGTCCCTCTGTCAGCCAGGCGAACAACTGCTGCTCCAAAGGAATCTGCTGAATTACGTTCCCTTCATCCTGGAATACATTGCTTCTGATTAATACTGACTCAAAAATTTTACCTTGAGTGCACAGCACAAATACATTTCATTTCCCTTTTTTTGAGAAGTCTCATGTTTGAGATAAATTACAGCAAGTTTGGAAAAGTTAATTTGACACGCATAAATCAAGACTTTGCAGAGAAAGGATTGGTTTGATTTATAACCAATGCCTTTAAGTATATTCTCCTACCTACCCTTCAAGAAACAGCCTTGATTTCAGCAAGAGGGAATATACTTCAAATTATGTATTTTCTGAGGTCATTTGACCACACCACCAACAAAACAAGCCCATCTGTGCCAGCTCAAACACGGTGATTTAAAATACATGAGTTCATTTCACATTTTCAGTGCACAGGCTCAATAAATTTAAAAACTGTTGCAGGACTAGATTGATGGTTCCTTGTGCTTGTGTATGATTTCCAAAATACATCCATGGATCACTGTCATAATTCAATTTCTCCCATTATTTTATACATTCATAAGCACACAGATAATATTTAATGCTGTAGGAACTGAGTTTGGATGAGGCAAAGCACACAGAACAAGCAGCTATGTGACTAAAGCTCACTAAAACTGGGAATCAGGAGGAATTTCAGGGCCAAGGAACTTCTCTTTATTCCTTTGGCTTTTCCTAGGCTGCAGTTTTAAAGGCAGGAACATCCCGGCACTCTTCCTCTCTTGCCCCCTGAAGGGCATTGACTGCATTTATAACCAGGTTGAGGAAGGAACAAGAAGCAAAGTTTCCTCTGCTTTTGTACAAACCTTAAATAAGTTCCTAAACCTGTAAGTCAGCCTCTGCCCCAGAGCAGTGGGGACCTGGCTGTGAGGAAACACTCAAGGTAGGAAATGAGTTTTGATGGCACCAAAATCACTCCTGACACCACTTGCTGGTAGCTCTTTGCTAAAAGGCTGCTCCTGAGGAGTCCCCATGAAATGTCAGATGCAGAAAATAAGAACAAAAAGCAAATTTTGGCGTGTCTGTGCTTGGACACAAAGCAATCTCACCCGCCCCAAAAAAGTTCTCATTTATTTTTGTGTGTGGTCTTGTTATCCCTGAAACCCCCTGGTCAGGCATGGCTTCACTCTCCTGGTTCTGGGAAGGGCAGGGAAGGAACAAATTTTCCCAGTCCACCCGAGGAAACTACAGCAGGATCATGAGCCACTTCCCATGGATGATAAAACGTTCCCATGACAATCCCTCTCCTCTCTGTATCTCATTGCTATTTCCGGCAAGCACAGCTTGGCTTTTTCCAAGTGAAAACAACAGTGCACTTTCTGAGGAAATCAAAATTAGCAGAAGCAGTGCAGCACTGCTTTGTAGTTGTTTCTGACAATTAATAAATTAATTTAATATTAAGTGCCAAGGGAAGAGACAGAAAATAACTCAAACGGTTATATCCTGTCAAGCTGGATGATTTCTTTTTTATTTTCTCCAAGATCAGTGAAATGCTCTGAAAATAGTTTGCAGGTAACAGTTCATTTAAAAATAAAGCAATAACTCTAAAAAAATTAAGATTTTGATTTTTTTTTTTCCCCTACGAGCTAAAATAACATTTGGAACGTTCTTTAATTTTTTAATGATAAGAAAATATTTTGCATTAATATAATGAAGTTGCTTATTATACCCGAAGCTATTTTTAAAAATTTCCCATAACTGGCATAACAGTTCACCTAATTATCTCTAATTTTAATGCAATCCTTTTAATTCCTGATACAAAACTAATTTTTAAACAAATGTTAAATAAAGAGCAAGTCTAGAATTGGTACAGCTCTTGCAGCATTGTGCCATTCCCTACCACATGAAAACACTCTGTAATATAAAATTATTCATTTTCAATTGCCGTTCCAGCTCAAAAACCTATAAAGCCTCACCAGATTAACTTTCAGTAATAACAGACTTAAACACATTATTTTGATTAACCAAGAATCTTTAACATCTTTCATGTATTATTAGCTCAACTCAGGTTTTCCAATTTGTTCATTGATATCTTTAACAGAGGGAAAAGGAAGGATTTTCTGGACAAGGAAAGGAGCAGGGTAGTTTCATGTGAGGCATAGGCTGTCAGAGATCAGAGAAATTCCAATTCAATCTCCCAGCCCCCTCGTGATCTGCTGGCCTTCTTTTGTTCATAAATGAGTGGTAAGAATTTAAAGCCAAGCCAAAGGACCAGAACCCAAGTAGATTCTTCAAAATCTGATTTCCTGCACTAATAGAGACAGCAGAACAGCATTCCCTAAGTTCCAGTTGAGGGATTTCTCTTTGATGTCTCCCTTTAAACATCAGAGGGCCAAGGACCCCCCTGTGTTTGTGCCAGCAGCAGGAAGGGAAGGTTGATGCCCACATCCAGTGAAAGGCTTGGGTTGGTACAGCAGAGAGCAGCTCTTCCCTCTACCATCCAAAATTTCAGATGCCACTGGCATAACAAGGGAACCAGGCACAGGGAATGGCCAAATCTCCCCGATTCACTGGCTTTGAAATGCTGCATCCTCAGCCTGCCTGACAGATTTTATTTCCTATGTACTCTGATTTAAAGTTAAAAAAACCCCTCAACTGAATCTGAAGCAAATGAAAGCGTTGTTTGGTTGTTTGTTTTGGCAAGTTAGAGAATTTCTGTCTGGAATCACAGAATCCTGGGTTGCCAGGGACCCATGAGGATCCAGTCCCACTCCTGACCCCAAAATACTGCCCTTTTTAGGGTGATTTTTTCTTTTAAATCAGTGCAAGACCAACAGGACAAGCAGAAGTTTAAACAGCATCCTCCCTCAGCTCCTCTAACTGAATTTTGTTGATTGTGATTCTAAATGCTGCTGAGATTCAGCTCCTAAAAACGTGTCATAACAACTCCAGCAGCACTGACACTGACCTTCAACTCTAATTAATTTTAACAGGCATGGCTGTGTTTTGAAAAACTAAAAAAAAATAAAGATCTGCCCTGCTCTTTTCTAAAACAAATAGAAAGGTAGACATCAGCCTGCTGAATACACATAATGAGATTCACAACAAAAATAAACTTATTAAAATAGCTCCTCCTTATTGTGTTTTAAGAAAGGGGTTTTGTCCATGGGGACAAAAACCAACCAGAACAAAACCAAAACTCACCAAAACAGTGCTATACTAAGGCTACACTTAAAAAAAAACTGTTTCAAACTAAAAGCAAGCACGATCTAAATAAGTTTGGTGTAATTTTCACAGTTGTAGTGACTTTTAACTGTAAAATAAAATTAACATTTTTTGCTAAACCTTTCTGAGACCTCACACTGCAGATAGTGAGGAGATCACCTTTCAGGATCACCTTTCCTTTGTAAAGTCATTGTAGAGTCACCTAAGTTATGTTTAAAACTAAACTAATCACCCCATTAATTCAAGACCATAAATATTGAAACTTTTTTTCCTAATGAGATTAAAAATATAGTCTATTCTAGGTCAGCCATGTCTTTATAGCAACAAAGAATAACATTAAGGCCTTGTAGGAAATAAAATAGATTCAGAATTAAAACCCACACTTTATCCAGAGCAATGTGAGTTTACAGAGTTTAACATAGAGGTTCTTTCCACTTTTTTGTAGTGTCTATTTAAACTAATGTGACTGTGAGAGACTTTAAATCAGTGAAAGACTAAAATCCCACAGACTCATTGTTCTCAGACTTGTGAAGAACCTGTTGTTCAGAACAGCCCAGGAGAAGTGGAATTGTGAGAGTGGATAAAGCAGCTTGGCATTTTATAATAAAAATGTTTTCACTCTCCAGGAGATTAGAAAATTTGAAAACCCAACCCTTTTTACATCCTTTAAACACAGTTTACATGGCTCTCCCTTCCTCAAGAAAGAGCATCTCTTCCTTGGATAGGAGAAACAAATCTGAGGAGTGCAAGGGCAGTGAGTGAAGGGCTCTCTCCATGAATATCCACCTACTCACACATGGAATAACCAGCTCCTGAGGCAGTAAATAAAATTCATCCCTTCAGCAGTTGTGAAACACAGAACACTAAATAATTCAGCTCCCAAACAGTAATTACAGGATGTTGACAGCAGGAACTGCCAACCCTGAGGATGCAGAGATGACCCCAGGATGTGCTGATGCTCCCTCTGACCCCCCTGCAAACTGGAAAATGAGCCCCTGCCTTAAACAGAGGTGCTGTGATGAACGGCCCTGCTGAGGGGGGCTTTATAAAGAATTCCCAGTGTCATCAGCCTGAAATGCTTGGGAGCCAAGACAATTTGCAAGAGCATACTGAAACCACCTGGGGAAATGGTTCCAGTCCCTGCTCAGGCAAGCATTAATACTGTTGCTCCTAGCAGGTGAAAATCACCTGAATTCCCACCCTGCTCGAGGCAGGACAGTATCAGACAAAACCACCAGCTCTGCATTATACACAGCCCACTGCAGGGCCACAAGCTGGCACAGTAAATATTCCCAGAATCTCAGAATAGCTGGGGCTGGAAGGGGCCTCTGGAGATCATACTGTCCAATCCCCCTGCCCAGGAAGGGGCACCTGGAGCAGGTGGCACAGGAGCGCATCCAGCTGGGTTTGGGATGTCTCCAGAGAGGGAGACTCTCCCTGGGCAGCTGTTCCATGGCTCTGCCACCTTCCATGGAAAGGTCTTCCTCATGTTGGGGTGGAACTTGTGTTTTAGTTTATGGCCACTGCTCCTCATCCTGTCACTGGACACCACTGAACAGAGCCTGGCACCCTCCTCTGACACCCTCTGGAGAGACTCATGTGGATTGATGGGATCCCCTCTCAGCCTCCCCTTCTCCAGCCTGACCAGGCCCAGCTCCTGCAGCCCCTCCTCATCAGGGAGATGCTCCAGACCCCAAATCATCTCTGTGGCCTCCACTGGACCCTCTCCAGTAGCTCCTTGTCCTTCATGAACTGCAGAGCCCAGAGCTGGACACAGCACTCCAGATGTGCCTCACCTGGGCAGGGCAGAGGGGCAGGATCCCTCCCTGACCTGCTAGCCACACTTTTCCTGATCCTCAGGATCCCACTGGCCCTCTTGGCCACAAGGACACTCTGTCAGCTCATGGTCACCTTGTCTCCCACCAGCACCCCCAGGTCCTTCCCCGCAGGGCTGCTCCAGGCCCCCCAACCTGTGCTGGCCCTGGGCGTTGTTCCTGCCCAGGTGCAGGACCTGCATTTCCCCTTGTTGAACCTCATCAGGTTTCTCTCCACCCAACTCTCCAGCCTCTCAAGGTCCCACTGAAGGTCAGCTCAGCCCCCAGGTGGATCCATCAGTGCCCCTGGTTCCATGCCAGCAGGAGCTCCCGTTACCGGCACTGCGCACGCTGGGGCCTAATCCCACACCAAGCAAGATTCTGTGGCCTGAAATTCCATGTTTCCTCTGATCTTTCCATTACTTTTCCACCTCACTATGGTACTAACACAGCCAGAATAGAGTGAGGTGCCAGGGACTGATTTTCTGCTCTCTTTCCTACTGTTACCTGTCCATATAATAAGGGAATTTTGTCATCAGGACGAGGCCTGGTCACAGAGAGTGATGCTCACCTGGAAAGCCCAAGAATCACCTTAGGATGGGGTGAACAGAGGGATCTGTACCCAAAATGTTTTGGAAGGCAGACCCCAGGTGTGCTGGTGGTGTATTCCAGGAAAGGAATGTCCCAAAGCTCCCATATTTCCAGTAACTCCCTTTAAGTGCTGGATCCAGCAATGCCATAAAACTGCTCACCACCACCTTCATTCATTGCTCTTCTGAGCAGCTTCCATTTATCTCCCTGTGCTCAGACATGACACAATCAAAACATAAATGATTATATGGCCATAAAAAATGGCTAAGAATGGCCATAAAAAATAAGTACAGCTGTCACTCTAGTGGACAAAAAAATGTAGCACAGACAAGAAAAGGGTCCAGCTGCAAGCCTGCTTTACCAGACCACCTTACAAATACTAAAGATCAAATATTTGGTCTGATTTTAAAAAACACATCCTACTGCAAGCCCAGGTATCTCATCAAGCCTTTCCAAAAGCATCTGCTTTCCTTCAGGGTTTTTCATGTCCAGCCCATAGAAAGGATAAATATTCCTTTAAGTGGCAATGATTTCTGAAATATTAATTTCTAAGTGATTTATGCTTTAGGCAATGTGTATAAAACCTGACAGGAAGCTCTAAACTGATGAGTATTCCTGTGTTGCTCTAGCACTGATTTAAAAGAAAAAAATCTCCCTAAAAAGGGCAGTATTTGCTTGAGATCTGAAAACAGAGTCCCAGTCTTAAAGGATGGCAAGAGCTGAGGAACATACCTGATGTGGTGATAAAGATTTTTTTTAGGAAGCCAACTAAATTCCCGGGAAATGTATCCTGAAATAAAAAATGTATCAATCTGCTCTCCATGACCAACGGTACCTCTGGAATTAGTGTGTTCCATTAGAAACAATCAAATAATGGGAATAACCAGAACAATTATTTTGAGGATAAATGAAGGAAGCCAGTTTAGCCATTACTGCTAAGAGAGACAATTGTGATGTTCAAAGATAAATCAATGTATTTATACATTAATACCACAGAGGAAAATACTTTAAAAAAAGGGAATTGAGGAAATAATTTAGTCTTTCTCTAATATCTCTTCCCCAAAACCTGAAAATTTTCTGTAACATGTATTTTCAGCATTAGTGGCACCTGCAGCAAAAGACAAGTAGGCAAATTAAGCACCTTGCAAAGATTCAGCCACAGCAGCTTCTCTTCTCCCAGCTAATTAAGAGGTTTTCCTCAGAGCCTGAAGCTGTCTAATCATGGCAGAGGCATTCCCCCGTCATTAGGGATGACTCTGGAATCAATCCTGCAGCAGGATGCAGACTCAATTTAGTATCTGATTTTTAATTATAAGTGCTAGATACCAATTTCCCTAAGTTTTCAACATAAACATTAAACAAAACCAAACACCATAGCTGAGATTTCACAGTCTTTTTTCATTCATAACTGGACTAAAACTGAGCAATTTTGCTTTCACAAAAGCCAGGCATAATCCAAACGATTACAGAGCTGAAATCCCTCCATGCCCAATATTGCTGATCAAAACCAATGGAACAGTCAGGCCTGAGATAATGTCATATATGAAATTAGGTAATTGGCTTTTGCATATAAAAATCATCTTATAACCAAGTTAATAGTTATTAAAGTTGTTAAGATAGTTAAATTGTTAACCCCCCCCCTCTGTAAACCAATGTCCCTCCCCAGCAAATGATCCATTGGTGAAAGGGACTTGTGATGGACTTTGGAATTCACCAATTCTCTTGTGCTGTGGGGCAGGACAGTGGTGGGTTCTGGGAAGAGCTAAGAGGGGATAAAAGTAGGATCCCAGAGCCCTTTCCCCCATGGGCTAAGCTGATGAACATTTCCTGCAGCTGAAAAGCATTGTGTAAGGGGGGGGGGAGGGACCTATCTCTATTCAGGGACCTCGTGGTTTTTTCTTCTCTCTCTCTTTCTCTTGTTTTTCATTTTAAGCGAACCTTACCTCAGATTAGCTGAGGTAAATCCAGTGCATGAAGATTTCTGCCGTGGGTACATAGCCAATTTGGCTCCAAGGGTCTCTAATCCTGCATTCCCGGGGTGGTTTTTTTTATGGTTTTAAGAATTCAGATGCTGTTATTTTCTTAAATTATTTTTTGTAATAAACAATTTTTTTTATTAAAATAAGAGTTGTTACCATTTTTAACAGATAAGATCTCTATCATTTTGGCAGCTTTATTGTTATTGTTTTTTAACTCTTCATAGAAATAGGGCCAAAAATCTTTCAAGAGATCTTTCATTTCCTTTCTATCCCTTACAAGAAACAGAATAAGTATACTGTGGTTTAATATGCCAAATTAGACAACATGTTTTAAAACACAGTGTTGGCTGATAGCAGCACAAAGAGTAAGAGAGTTCTTAATCAGTTTCTAAGTTCTTTACACATTTTTCTGGACATTGATTTATGGAATTAGTGGCTACTCCAGGAAAAAAAACCAAAAAATCCAAATGGTTGCAGGGCAGATTCCACTTTAAAAATTTCTAGTTTCTTCTTTGTTGTTTTGAATAAGGGCTAAGAGAGGCTGCTCTGTTCTCTGTGCCTTTCATAGACAGAGGCAAGGCTGAAGGAGATGAAATAGGAATTTTCTCTGGAATTCCACAATTCAGCTGTGAACAATTTTATCTTTTCCTTTTACCTTGGGAGTGCAGCTGAAGAAATGCAAAATGCCATGTGCACAGGTGGTATTTTAGTGCAGCTGCATTGTCTCAGCAAACAATAGAGGGCTTGGAGGAAAGCACTGCTAAAAATAATTCCCCAGCTGAGGTCAGGAGGAGACAACTCATCAGAACCCTTCCCTGTTGCCCTCATCAGGGCACTTGTGCACCTCTGGCAGCAGCTGGTGCCAGCACAGAGCCAACCCCAGAGAGTTTATGGAAATAATGAGTTACTGAATGGTATTAAAATACCAGCTGGAAGAAAACTGCATTGGGCACTTAGGCAGGAATTGTAGAGGTAGGAGCAGGCTGTGCTTTGTCATCTGCAGCACAGTTCAATAGAGAAATAGAAAATATATAACAGAGCTCATTCCAGCCAAGGAGACAGCAACTATAAAATAAGTTTTCAAAACAAGTGTGGGCACCTTCAGTTTTGGTGGAATAAACTCTTTATCAGGTGGGTAAAACCTGGGAGGCCAAAACAGACTTTAACATCAGAAAATTCTTGGGGTAATTCAGTTTAAGCCATTCACATACACGTGAATTGAAACATGATTCTGAAACAACATCAGAAAGTATGAAAAATATAGCAGCTTTCATATTTCTATTTATAGTCCACTGTAGGTCTGAAATCCTGAAAAAGTTATCTCAAATCTGCTCTCTCAAAATATGAAAGTCAAAATACACATCCTTCCTCCAGGAGGGGTTTGGTACTTGTTCACAGGAGAGGAAGGGTTGGTGTTAAGAACAGCTGCAGTTATTCAGATCAAGGCAACTCGGGAGCTGAAGAGCAATAGAATGAAAAACAAAACCCAGAAAAAACACATGCCAGAAAAACCCCATCTGAAAAAACAACAGCTGAGAACACTTTAAGACATTTGCTTGAGGGAAACACATCTGTTCAAAAAATCTTAGCTTGGAACAGGAATTAACACAATATGAAAATTACTTAAGTGAAAGTGTATTTAAGCAAAAGTCATTAATGTCGTGATTTTAGTGATAATTAGCAACAGATGTGAAAAGTTTCTACAGAACAAGGTAAAAGCAATAAGCCATATAAGATACTGAACTTTTGTCAAGACACTGTTGTGGATGAGGTTGCAACCCAGATGAAAATACAACGTTTAACCCACAATAAAATGGAAGCCACACATTTAAAAATAAATGCATTGAAGCAAATTAATCATCCCTACCAGATTAGAATAAGAAATAAGGCCATGTAGGAGTTCTGCAAAACAGGGCCCAGATCCTATGGAAGTTCCATATTCAGACAGATTCTTTTAGGATGCTTTAAAAGTCACCCAGCCCAGCCCTGTAACTACACTTTAGTTCCAGCCCTGAGCTGAGAGTGCACAAAACAGCCCCACCTCTAAAGTCTGGCTCAATAAAACCTGCTTGAGCAACCGTGGTTCAGCATTAAAGTCAGACACCAAGGGTTTAGGTGAGATGTTAGGAAGGAATTGGTCCCTGTGACGGTGGGGAGGCCCTGGCACAGGGTGCCCAGAGAAGCTGTGGCTGCCCCTGGATCCCTGGAAGTGTCCAAGGCCAGGTTGGACAGGGCTTGGAGCAGCCTGGGATAGTGGAAGGTGACCCTGCCCATGGCAGGGGTTGAAAAGAGATGATCTTTCAAGTCCCTTCCAACCCAAGCCATTCCATGATTCCATGATAATTTACACCAAGACAGAAGGGTCCCATTTCAAAGCACACCTTGAGAGAGCCTGGCAGTAATTCCAGCCCAGGACATGCATATGGAGCATGGAGGTTCCCCACAAGGCTGGAGCCAGATCCATGGAGCAGCAGGAGCAGCTCTTCTGGCACAGCCAAGGAAAAGTTGCTGTGCTGAGCTGGGACCTCCTTCTGTCTGAACTGCTACCAGTGATGGACAGATCTCCACAGAGTGAACAACATGATCTGCAGAAGCAGCCAAAAATGTCAGACATGAACATTCCTGTCGTGTGTCACAGGTGAACATCCCTGTAGGATGTCAGACGTGAACATTCCCATAGTGGGTTTGAATGCTCATTGTGCCAGAGGAAAGTGGAAAACTTCATGACATCAGGAGATTATGGAAGCGTGTAATCTTGCTACATCTCAAATACCTGATGGAACCTGGAGAGATGATTATTGTCTAGTGAAAGCCTGAACATGGAGGGCTTTATCCTGATCCTGAGTTTCACAAGCAGATGACTCAGTAGCCTGGAAAGGTCTCCTTAAGGCTCTAGAGTGCTCTGTTCCCAGCTGGCACTGGACAAACACACCGGTAACTCCAGAACAAGACCCTGCACATTCTCAGTCAGGTCAGCAGAGGCTCAATCTCACAGACTGTGCAGCAACTTCAACCATCAAATCATAAAGTGCATCACAGACCAGTTGCTTGCTTTCTGGATTCCTTAATTCCATTACTTATCAGTGGAAAAGCACAGGATCAGTCCAGAGAACAGGAAAATACTTCTGAATGACCACAACGAGCCTAACACCTGAGATTAACCAAAAGTCACCAAATTTACCGCTGATTAAAAAAAAAATCACACAACCCCGATCCTAAAATAATCCATTTATATTATCAAACTATATGGCTGATAAAGTAAAAGCTAAGCAGAACAGCTTCAGCTGGTTCTAGATCTTGCACAACTATTAAATATGGTGCTATACTTTTATAATAAAAAATATTTAATCAAACCTCTGATGTCATAAATACTTACAGGTGACTCCACACATAGCACAAGACATGCCAAGTGTGTGATTTTACAGTTTAATGCTTCACTTCCCCAAGCTGCTCACATTTCAAAATGCTTTTTTTAATCTTCAGTTCTGCTGCTGCTTTTTGCCAAGTCCATTTGCCTGGTTTCAGGTAAAGCCAGAGGCCTGCTGAGATCCCAGGGAGCAACATGAGGCCTTATCTCCAACACCACCTCTTGTCTGGGCTGTGTACTTGAAATTAACCTTTTTGGAGTGCACAGGAGATGAAGAGAAGGAATTAGGGGGGGAGAAATGCCTCGAGAGAGTTTAACAAAACAAGGCAGGATGAGCTGAACTTCTTAAATCTGACAACACAAAGGCCAAGAGACGAAACTGTTGCTCTCTTCACACACCAACTGTGCAAGGGCAAACACAAACTAAGCTCAGCAAAGTGAAGGCTGTGGGCACAGGATAAATATGTATAAAAGAGCCATGGACAGTTTGAGGCAGGATGTTGAGAGCAGCCTCACTGCAGGGGACACAGAAGCAAAATACGCTGCTCCATCTCAGAGCATCCTGATTAATGTGCAGCAGGATTATCCAGCACAGATTGCTGGAAGGGCAGGTGCCTGGTGGCCTCTCCAACCTAACTGCCTTGTGTTAGAGGAGAATCTACAGTGAAAAACCATTAAAGGCTTGGCACCAGGCTGGCCAGATGTGCAGCAATACCAACACACACAAACTGCAGGATGGCAAATGACCTGAATGTCCTTAGGATGAAGTAGGGCAGGGTTAGATGGGATATTGGGAAGGAATTGTTCCCTGGAAGGGTGGGGAGGCCCTGGCACAGGGTGCCCAGAGAAGCTGTGGCTGCCCCTGGATCCCTGGCAGTGTCCAAGGCCAGGTTGGACGGGGCTTGGAGCAGCCTGGGATGGTGGAAGGTGTCCCTGCCCGTGGCAGGGGTGGAATGAGATGAGATTTAAGGTCCCTTCCAACCCAAACCATTCTGGGATTCTGTGATATTAAAGACTTCTAATCAGTCAGAGAAGAGGTTACTTTGGATTCCCGCTCAATCCCTTGGATTTGATGATTACCTGCACTCTCAGCGAGGCAACCTGTTTGGATTTCCCCTCTTCCTGCAGCCATGCTGGGTTATTCCCAGCAGCCAAGTTCTACAATCATGGTCAGACTCTCAAACCTGGATATTCCTAAAAGAGAGAGGTATCAAGTGTCAGAAAAGAGAGGCCTTGTTCCCTGCACTCCTTCACTAAGGAATGCAGCTGAAGGAATTTCTGAGCTGCACTTACACAGGTGAGGGAATGCAAAGCATTTCAGCATGGAGAAAACACAGGGAGTTGGGCTTGAGAACTTCCTATGTGACACAGCTCGAGTCAGAGAACAAGGCACAAACACAGAGAAGAGCTAGTGCTGTAAATCCACAGAAAACACACAACCTGGCAGGGAAGGATAGAGAAGGAAAAAGAAGAGCTTTTTTTGCTAAATGGAATATTCAGCTATTTATTGGCTCCAAGAAAACCTCTGTGTCAAAAGGAAGAGATCACAAAGAGCTCATGTTGTACAAAGTGTGAGATTAAAACCACATCAGTGATAGAAAATGACTGCACAGTATTTGTGGACACTGAAAAGCTTTAGTAGAGGGATTTTTCAGCTTTCTGCAGCATTCTGTGAGAACTCTGTATCTCTCATGAAAACTATGCAAAACACTGCTATGGGTTTTTGTAAACTAATTCTTTATCTTTGCACCTGCTGTTGTTCAGTGAGTATTGTTATGGTACACTGAGGAAAATATTTTGAAATTGGTATTGTATAGCCTCCACCAATCATTCTAGGAGGTGGTTGACCAAGGGACCAATAGTACTGTGCTACTCTTGCGAATCAAGTTATATAAACCAATTTATAATTAATTAAATAAGCCATTTTCTCCAGACCTTGGTTGTGTCGTTTCTCACCGTCCCGGGTACAACAGCGACAAGAATTGAACTGCCATGGAGTGATTCACGAGTCACACCACCCAGCCAAGCTAAACCCAACACAGAACCTGCCCTAGTTAATTGAGAATTGTAAAGGTTGAATAAAGATGAATCCTGGAGACACTGATTGGGGTCAGAGAGGAAAGCAGAAAATCCCAACCAAACGCTGCAGTGCAAAAATAAGGATGGAAACAGAAAGATGTCTGATCTATTAATATTTTTAAATACTAAACAGAAAACACACTTTTAGGACAAGCACTTTTAAAAAGGATTTGTCCAGGTATTGCTGCAATTTCGGCACTTTCCTTTTGCAGCATCTCTGTCCCCCTCTCACCCCCTCATTTTCAGTCCTTTCTTCTTTCCATACCACTGATTATTTTTATTTTATTAGATTGGATAGGATATAAATTCCTTTCCCACTGACTTGCTGCTTGGGCTCTTCTAAAGCTCATGTAGCCCTTCAGGAACTGCTGAGGGTATTTACTAATGACTCATTTAGTCTGCAAAACCCAGCCATGTCTAAACAAGGCTTTGGTGGAGATAGAACTTAGTCAGGATTAGTAAAACACAGAGCCAGAAAACCTTCCATACCTCCTAATTTACATCAAGGCAGCAGTGCCAACGTATTTGTTTGGCTTTTAATTGACAAGATGCTGAGCAATCCTACCTTTTCCTTTTGTTTAGAGCATGGGAGCAGGGTTATGGAGGAAGTTTTCCTGCTTTATTGGCTGATTTATTCAAAGTGAAGAGCTCCATGAGGGTAGAGCTCAAGGAAGAAAGGAAATAGGTATTGACTCAGCTCCTGACTTAACAGTTATTCCACCCAGTTTTAGGAGGCAGCACGGGGGAAAGCAGCATTTGTTCCCAACCCTCCAAGGAAGATGTGGAAGCAGTCAATTAATGTAACACCTCTTTCCATGGTGCCAAAGCCTCCAAACATGTACTGACAGACCCTTGGCAGCAAAAAATGCCAGCGGTGCAGAGTGAAAAATTCGGGATACAGACCTTGACACCTCCTGTTAATATTCAGCAGAGCAAAAGCAGGGAACAAAGCTCTCTCAAGGCAGCTGCAGCCCCAAAATCCAGGTGCCATTCCAAGGGACAGGAGTATGATGTTCCCAGGGAGTGTTGTAGCAGAGAAAATGGAACAGAGTCAAATAAAAGCATAAACCTTCTCTGTGTCTTTTTGGGTTTGGTTTTTTCTAATTTGTTCCTTGGCTTTTTGGTTTACATTTTTCTTCTAAGGAATAAATTTCTCTTTGATTTAGGGGAAAAATGCCACAATAAGTACAAATACTCTGCGAGCAGAATCCAGTAAAAAAAGTGAAGGATGTTTTGTTGGGTTTTTTTAACCTATTAAGATTTAATTTATGAATTTCACTATATTAAATTAATTACCACAAAGATAGATTGATGTGATATATTGTTGCTGGAAGCTGTTTTAATTTTCTTGCTAACAAGTGCAGTCCTTAAATTTCACAACTTTGATTTTTAACTCTGAACTGAAGAAATTCCTAATGTGACAGAATGTGAGGCAGAAAAAGTTGAGAGAAATAATGGTGGAAGAAGTGTCTGCATTAGGAAAAGAAACAGTACCAGGAATTACTGTGTGAGGAAGGGTTGGAGATTTTGTGATAATCATAATAAGAGATAAATCCTTTCTCATGTATTTTACCTAAAATCAAAGTGACAGGTGAGACCAGACAGCTCTGGAGGGCCCAGACCTCCACACACCTGGATGAAAAAGGGTTTGCTGCATGCAGGGGCAGCTGTAGAGCACCACAGAGAAGCTCCAGCTTGCTAAGGGATGTGTCATTAGCCATGGGTAGTAATGGGGGACTAAAGAAAAAATTCAGGATAGGGAGCAAAAGAGTGATTTTTTTATCATCCTTCCTGTAGAGTGTGAGAAATTTAACATAAAGCCTTAAAATTTCTGCTTCAGGAAACAACCTCTGCATGCAGAACTTGCTTGTTCCTTTCTAACCTCTCCAAAATCAAATTTAATGCCATCATGGAGGTTCTGAGGGATATTAAATCTAGAAGTACTTCAGCTTCAACTTAAATCCAGCTCTGGCACCCGATTCCACTTTCCTCTGCCTCATTCCAAAAGTATCACACTATGCCCAGAACTGGGAAACTATTCCCCAAAACAGCATGAGAATTTAAATATAAACTGTATGATGAACCCATATAATTTAAGATTAGCTCCGCATTGATTCTTTATGCAATGGTGCAATTTCTTTTCTGAAAAAAAAAAAAAAAAAAGAGTTAAACTTTTTTAATAAAAACATTAAACCGGTTAAACTCNTGTTTCTTTTCTAAAAAAAAAAAAAAAAAAAAAGAGTTCAACTTTTTTAATAAAAACATTAAACCGGTTCAACTCCTAAAGCCAATTTCCAGCCTTCCCACGGCACAGCTTGGCAAGGGCAGTAGGCAGCTGCAGAAATCTGGAATTCATTTTCCTGCCAGCTGTTTCTGGCACTTTCCCAGTCTCACCAGTGACCTTGTGGGGCAACTTTATTGCTCCCTCTCTTGGCAGTGTGGGCGGTCAGTGTGGGAGCCTGATGGAGAATCAGTTTTATCCTCTGGAATTCTTCCTTCCCATCATGAAATGCTTTTCTGTATAATAAAAATACACTGATACTTTTCTACATTTCCTCCAGCACAATAAGACATATAATAATGATATAAATGTAGATTAAAACTCCAATAGCTTCCGCTTTATGTATACATACAACCTCTAAGGCAAACACACGTTGCATTACTAAACAATCAGTGTAAAATAGCTTGGGAAACGAAATACCCAAACTTCTCGTGTTTTTTTTGAGAATTAAAATCCATTCTCCCATTATCACCATGTCTCATTCGTTAGCAGCTCCACACAATATTTACAGCCTCCTGCAGCAGGAAAAGATTCAAATTAAACCCTGTTTCTGAAGTGTGAATTGAATGTTCTAGAATTTCAGTACTGTAATTGACTGAGATTTCTCACCTTGGAATTGGGAATACGCTCCAAGCAGATCATTGCTTGCACCTTTACTTTCACAGATGTTCTTTTTACTCCAGGGGGTTGTAAAATATACAGTCTTAAAGAAGTTAATTAAATAACCTCTACAAATTCAGATCATTTTTAGTTTAGAACAAACAAAGTTTTCTCCAGCTTGGGCACAATCCTGCTCAACAGCAGAGGCAACATTGAATTTTATTGCCTTAAGGATAGAAAGAGGAACTATTTTGTTTCTTACACCTCAAGCAGCAACGTTGTTCTGAGATGCCAGAAGACCTCCGGGCTCCACTTAAAGAGGCTCAGGGTTGAAACCTCCCACACAGGTTTAGCCCAGACCCTTTCCTCCAAACACACCCTCCTTGTCTTTGTCCCCTCTCCTGCCCCCTCAGTCCCACAGTACTGCCCTGTTCAAGGCTGCTCAAAGCAAAGCCTCAACCCTCATTTTGCAGTAAATCCCCAATTCTTGAACACAACAGGCTGGTGTTCTCCATTGCTCTCTCCAGATATGCCCTCGACAGGCGATAGAAAACTACACCAAGGTGAAGAAATCTCATTTAGAGAGTCATGGAATGATTTGGGTTGGAGGGACCTTAAAGCCCATCTCATTCCACCCCTGCCATGGGCAGGGACACCTTCCACTAGCCCAGGCTGCTCCAAGCCCCATCCAACCTGGCCTTGGGCACTGCCAGGGATCCAGGGGCAGCCACAGCTTCTCTGGGCACCCTGTGCCAGGGCCTGCCCACCCTCCCAGGAAAGAGTTTCTTCCACTGAATTTGCAGCAATAACTCCAGAATAAAGCAATTTGTTTTCCTGAGCCTTGGAAATCAAGGTAATTAAGTGAATTTGCTTGCAAAAGCTCACCTGAGCTCTTGTCACCTGAAACAAACAGTGAAGAAATGTCAATTTCTGACAGCAGCTCCCAAAAATGAGAGACTCCAGGATTTGGCTCAGGCAGTGAGGCAGAAAGTCCCTCCATTCCAATGGAACTTATGGAGCAGCAGTGAGGACAGCTGCCATCAACACAGGCAAAGTACTCTGCTTGTTGCTCTGGGACACCAGAAAACATGGAATGCTTCTTCTCTTTGGGAACAGCAGTGGCAAAAATCCTCTCTCTTCTCATAGTGCTAAAGTGCAAATTTCCTCTCCAGTTTCTTGGTGTTTCTGTGCTCAGGTTGTTCAGGGTGCAGCTCCATTTGGGTCATCTGACATTTACTGAGGGAAGCAAAAGATGTTTGATGTACAATTAACACATAGAAATCCTCAGGTTCCGACATTCCTGGGAGATTAATTATGTGTAATATTTAGAGAGCTCCAATTTTAATTCTGAGAAGCTTCTGATTCTCATACTTGAGAGCCCTAATGAATCATCCTTTCATCCCATTTGGCTTCTAAGCAACACAAGTATAAAAATTATGTAAGAATTAAAATGACCCACAGTATTAATTCACAAACAGCAAAAGGCGGGGAAGAGATTGAAGTTCTCGCGATGTGGTTCTTTCTGGAAAACAGCAGTAGCTCCACCAATAAAGTTTGTTTTAAAGTTCAGCTCTGTGCAACTTGTTCCTCACTCATTGCAGGAGGGTGTTTTATGGAAGTGCTGCCATGGAACGTACAACCCAGGTGTTTTTTCATTGTGTATTTATGACACTAAGGCCAGTGTTTTACACCTCTTGCACATTCAAAGGTAATACTCTATATTTTAACTTTCCACTTAAAATAACCTTGCAAACACTTCAAAGAAATGTACTTCTACAGTGCTTTTACGAGTTAGCAAAAAGACAAAATAAGCAGAGAGCAGACTACCATGAACTCCCCGTTCTGGAATAAGTTCTCCTTCCACAGCACCTGCAGCTGCCCCAGGAATCAGCTTTAGGAAGTGGAATCACACTGACATTATCCCGCCATCTAACTGGATGGTCCTGCTGCAGAGTACGTACCAGGTAGCCCAGGTCAGCACCCGTCGCTTTTCTTTGTGGCACTTGGATTTGAAAGATTTATTTTTTAAAAGAGAAATAGATTGGATCTCTGTTTGATCTCTACTCTGCCTCAGTCTTTCAGTAAACAGATGCCAGCAAAATAAATAGTGATATAAAATTAGTGATGTCACATGAAAATTGCAAAAGAAAACAAGATCACAAAAAAAAATTATCCTTATTTATTCAAATCAGCAGCTTATAAATGTCAGTCTCAGTGGTACCAGGAGCAAAGGAGGCTCAGGGGGGCCCTTCTGGCTCTGCACAACTCCCTGACAGGAGGGGCCAGCCGGGGAGAGTTGGGCTCTGCTCCCAGGGAACAGGGACAGGACAAGGGGAAATGGCCTCAGGCTGGGCCAGGGGAGGCTCAAGTTGGACATCAGGAAAGAGGTCTCCACTCAAAGGGTTGTAAAGCACTGGGAGGGGCTGTCCAAGACAGTGGTGGAATCCTCGTCCCTGGAAGTGTTGAAAAAACACATGGATGTGGCACTTGAGGACATGGTTTGTGGGGAACGGAGTGGTGCTTGTTGATGGCTGGACTTGGTCCTGACAGTATTTTCCAACCTCAGCGATTCTGCAACTGCGCATTCCGAGCATGTTTCCTCCAGAATATTTCTGTTACTTAACAGCCCACCTGATCCAAAAGCTATGGAAATTCCATCCCTCTTCTGCCGCAGATGATTTCTTGAATTCAGACCTTGAAAACAAAATCTACAACTCAAAGGTTTGTGTCCTCACCCACCGCTTCCCAGCACTGAGCCACTTCTGAGTTAGAAAAGCCCATCCCACCTTAGCCCTGCCCCTCCCTGTCCCAATTAAAATCACAAAGAACCTCGAGGACAGAGTTTCAGGCATTTGAACTGAAAGTTCTCTGATTCATTTTATTCCAGTATTTTAAAACCAGATCCTTTTAATATCACTCCAAAAACTAAGTGGAGAGTACGTATTTATACTGATATTAATGCAAATATGTCTCATTAATTCATAACCAAAGGTGAACCCTGGCAAAGTGAGGGATGGAGAGTTTGCTAGAAATTAATTTTAGAAGAAAATACGTAAAATGCTGGCTTTATATCCATAGACAAACCATTTTACTATCATCATACCTCTTTATAAAAAGTACTTCCTACAACGGCTGAATCCCTCCCACAAAGCACTTTTGAATCAAAGTAAAATGAAAATAAAATTATCTGAGGTGTAACAATTCTGATTCTTGGAAGCAGCAACTTCTGTGGGGTCCTCAGACAGTTCTCTTGCCATGCACACTTCATATTTTGATATTCCAGTAAATCAGTGAGAAGTACTGTCCTTAGGACAGAGAAAGAGAAGACTTCCCAGCTTCTTTACCCCAGGAATTTTCCATTAGTGAGGATGTCTGAAGGCAACCATGTTGGGGTGTGCTCTGGCAGAGCATCCTCCTGGTCGCCCCAGAGACCCCCTCTTGTCAATCCGGACAGGGCTCTCCCCTGGATTGACGAATCAGAATCGGAGGGTGGGTCTCTGGGCAGTTCCCAAGTTTAAGCCTTCCCCCCCCCCAAAGCTAGCCATGCCTCTTCTTCCAGAACCCTCCAAGCTGCTCGGCACCCCATAGGTGCATGCTGACGGTCTCCCCCTTGTTATCACCCCGTTGGTTGATTGTACCCTGGTTCCTCCCAGTTCCCCCTCTCCTATTGATTCTCGCCCTAAACTCCACCCTGTTTTCCTCACCTTAAAACCCTCGGCGTGAGCCCTCTCCGGGGGTTATCTCTTCTGCCCAGATCTGGCTAATAAAACCTGCTGTGGTCCAAGGAAGGATACCCCTCCTCATTCGTTCTTTGTCTCTGGGGTCTTCGGGCTTTCACCACCTCCTCCTCTGCCCTGAGGAGAGCGTGCTGTTGGCCGCTCGCACGAAGCCCCAGCAGCGGCGGCTGCGGAACCGAAGGGGCTGAATTCGTGACTGCAGGCTGAATCCTGGGTCGACTGCCTAGCCCTGACAATGGGGTCTGGGGGCAGCTAGCCCCGGTCGCAGAGTCACAACCATGCTTGTAAAAAGCTAAAAGAAATACAGATGAGAAAAATATTCTGAAACACAAAAAGTGAACTTGGTACACAGCCCTTTTGCCTTAAGAATTCCTTAAAAAGTGCCCTGCTCTGATCTGGGCACACTCCTTCCCCCCTGGAAGGTTTTAAGCAAGTAGAGGCAAGACTTAAGTAGGGAAGAAAAGCAATGTGCAGCAGAACTAATGCAAGCTAATGAGTAACTGTTCCCAACTTACTTGTATTTGTCCCTACAGTCATCTTTCAATTTAATGAATAAAAAAGTGCAAAATATGAGGAGTATGTGGAACATGGTTAAAAAAAAAGGGTTATTCACAGAACTCTAATTTATAAATTTCATAGGCAGTTAATCTAAGTTGGAAACGACTTTCAGAATGAAAGATTTTCTATTTACAGATGAGTGAAATGCCAACATAAACATAAAAGAAAATAGAAAAATAAATTGAAAGATCTCCACTTAAACTTTGTCAACATTTGTCCAGCCTGCCTATCTGTATTCTGTTTTATGGGAATAAATCTATGCCAAGTGACAAAATTTACCTTAACTATAAAATGCACACTAAAAATGCATTCGCACCTTTTTAGCAAAATTGACCTCCCCCCTGCCCCCTGCCCCAATCTGTTATCCAGCAGTTGACCCAACACTGTTCACACACCAGGATAAGGGAATTCATTTTGTCTTGAAACAGTTCTTCCATTCCAATTCTCTTTCCATTAGAAACACTTGGAAGCAGATCACCCTACAAAAATGTATTCAGAATTTGAATGGAAATTTCACTGCATAGATAAAAACCCCCCGTTTTTGTTTCACTGCAGCACCAGCACAAACACCTCCTGTAAACCTTCGAGGTTACAAGGGACAAGATGAGGAGAAATGGCCTCAAGCTGTGCCAGGGGAGGCTCAGGTTGGACAGCAGCAGGAATTTCTCCATGGAAAGGGTGCTCAGGCCTTGGCAGGGGCTGCCCAGGGAGGTTTGGAGTCCCCATGGCTGGAGGTGTCCAAGGAAGGGCTGGAGGTGGCACTCAGTGCTCTGGGCTGGGGACAAGGTGGGCATCGGGCACAGCTTGGACTCAGTGATCCTGGAGAGCTTTTCCAGCCTCAGGGATTCCATGATTACCAACAACCTGAAGTAAGCACCAGCAACAGCACCTCCTTAATTGCTACGCCACACACAATATTTAAGTTCAACGCTTGGCTGTACAGCAAATAACTTTATTTATGTTACTTGACCCAGCAGTGGGGAGGCTTTTTCAGCTCTCCAGAAAAGGGAAACACATAAAACTAATTTTATTCCTCAGTAATCTCAGAAGTTCCAGAGGTTTTTGTGCTAGTTGAAAGCATTCTTTCAGTTTTCTCTTATACATAAGCCTTATATCACTCCCACTAAAGGGTAAGCAAAAGCTGTATTTTTATCTATCAGAAATGTTTTCCCTCCAGAAAGGGATATGTAAAACGCCTGTGTTCTCTAATGCTCTGTAATGCACTCTCAAGAGAGACTTGGGAATTTAAGATCTGTGTTGACCACATGCTTGTTCTCCATCGCTGGCTGAGAACGACACCATGGCTTTGATTTCCTGCTCCAAAACCTGCTGCTCCTGTCAGGCTGTGTGGGGCCATCCAGAGCCAGGTCCTCATCTGTGACAGACACATGTTATGGCACTCCAGCCCAAATGAGGACTTGGATCCAGCTTCTCATGCCATCCTCAAAGTGGAAGTTTAAAATATTGATGAAGGGTACAGAATTTTTTACTGTTGCTTGACCTTAGAGTGTTGAACTGTTGTAGGTGGGTCTTTCAGTGGTCCTTCAGGTCCTGGCGATAGGTGGAGCGTTATCTCCAGGCCTTACTATCAGTGTAACACACACTACAAATAGTCTGCAATCCCTCATTTTGTGTGATCCTGTACATTGAGAGAAGCCTTTTCAAACTGGCACCAACATTTAGAAGGAAACACTCAGCAGACACAAAACACAGACCTGTGCATCTGTGTACAGAATGCCAACATTCTTCCTAGGCACCTCAAACTGAGTTAATCCTTTTCTTCATGTCTTAACGATCACCTATAACCCAACCTGCTGCTCCACACAGTTCAACATCAAAAGGTTGCTCAGAGCCTTGCCGACTTTGGCCTGAAGATCTCCAAGGATGGAGTTGCTTCAGCTTATCTTGGTCCTTCTTCTGCTGTTTCATCACTCTTCTTATGGAAAAAAAAAATAAATCGTTACATGGAATTTTTATCTAACCTGTGTCTGCTCTCAAGTGGAAAGAGCCTTGGCCATCCCCTCTCTACCCCTCCTCCAGGTGGTTAAAGACTTTTTGTTCCATTTTCCCAACTTGCTTGAAGAGGTCAATTATACTTCCCTGATGGCCACAAAACCCAAACCAAAATGGCACTGAAATATAACAGTGAGGTTGTCTAAGTGCCCCTTATATTCCAGCACCATCTCCTGATTTTCCCGGTTTTTCTTTGAGGAGCAGTGTTCCTGTTTGGCACTGAAGAAAGGCCTGAGAATCATTTCTTTAAAGTGACTTCCACATTGACAAAATGAGGGGAAAACATCAAATAAAATGCAAGAAGGATTATAAAAATCAATCAACAGGTAAACAATTCATTTACTGAAATGTCACCAAGTTTGCATGGTAGGACTTTATTCACCTCGGGACTACAGAATTCAAATTAATTTGAGCCTTAAAGGCTCTTGGAACACAGCCCCTGTATCCAGAGTGCAGCTTCATTTCCTTTCATTTCTGCCTCATTTTACAGTTAAAAATATTCTTAGACAAATACGGTTTGTCTAAATAACCACTGTAACCAAAAGTCATGGCTCTCCTGTTGCTCCAGCCTCACAATAATCCATTTATACCTCGTGTAGATGACTGCCACAGTCGAAAGGGAAGGCAAGGGATGTTTTGCAGCCTATCTGGAAGGTTAAGTCTGAAGTGATTAAGCATGAAAGGGACTGGGATGCTCATGGACGTGGCTTTGAGGCTTTGCTGCTCAAGTGCTGATCCCTCCTGTGCCCCAGCAAACCAGGCCAGGCAGCACAGCCAGAGGGGCAGGCCCACACTGAGTGCCCATATGGATTAGTGCGGTAGAGAGGAGCTGGCAAATAAAGTATAAATTCCTCGTCCTCATCCATCCTTACCAAAGCAACCCGGGACTCCAGCAAAGAACACTTCTCAGATCCAGCACACAAAAGCAATTTTCAGGACCAGTAGACAAAGACAATGTGAAGGTTGAGGCTGCTCATGGAGAATGAACTATCACTGCATCCTCCTTTAATGAGACAACTCTGCTTAAAATCTCTCTTCTCATCACTGTCAGTGCAGATCAGAGCTCAGACAGAGCCTGATTCCTTCAGGCCTTGGAGATCCACGTCCAAAAATCCCACAGGAAGGATCTACCCTGCCTGCCACACCATTCCTCATTGAACTCAGGGGATGCTCCATTTTCCAACACCTTTAATTTCAGCTAAATATAGGGTGGCCCATAAAGGATCACCAAAGGAGCCTAAAGTCAAGGTAATGAAATCATGAATTGATCTTACTGCATGTCAATAATAACTGACATTCCATCCATCTCGCTGGAATTCAATCAGAGACAGTCTTTGTCTAACAAGTTTCTGTTTTCTTCTGTTCTGTGTTTAAACAGTTCTGCTAATAGGCTACAGGATTAAAATGAAAAAATTTCTTTCACCATAACAATGGAAACCCATTTTTCCCAAAAACATTATTTGTGGATGTAAACAACACTAGGTAAAACTTTTCTAGAAGATGAAAAGAACAGCAGAAGCCCAAAAAGACATGATGTATTTTTCAAAGAAAAGGCAAATTAGCAGCTTGAAAGAAAAATGGGGATTTTAATTCAAAAGTGCAAAAAAGGAGAGATTATTCTTTGTACCAATATAACCTGACAGCCCAAGGAAATTCCCAACCATTCCTGGGAGTCACAAGCCACCACACTGCCATGGATGTTTCTTTAACATCAGAGATCCATTCTTTAAACCTGCTGAAATCTGAGTACAGAAGATGGATACAGGAGGTACAGAAATCCTTGCCCATGTTTTTATATCCCATACAGAACTTTGCAGCTTCCCTATAGCTTTCAGAAGAGCAGCAAAGGGAAGACACATCACCTTTATTCTGAGCCACAGCTGCTGTGCAGCTGCAATAAATTTTAACCAGAATTCATTTTAACCAAGGGACCAGGACTTTCTTCAGAAAACCAAAGTGTCATCAAGCTGAGAAAACGAATCACTGTGGTGGCAGAAAAAA